>JAJKFY010000336.1:0-151951 GCA_021066465.1 Trichoderma asperelloides | reverse complement strand
TACCCCCCCCCCCCCCCAAAAAAACCCCCCCCCCCCCCCCCCCCCCCCCAAAAAAAAAAAAAAAAAAAAAAAAAAAACATAGAGCTACTACTATATACATAGTTTGACCGGGGGAAGGATGGCAAATCAGTCGGGCGAGGCGGATGCGGATATACTTTGTAATGGAAAGCTTTAATGGTTTGCAGCAACAGGCCGCAGCGCTTCCAAGCTTGCCTTGTCCGCTGCTGACAACCTCCAATGTCCGGGTACCTTGCATATGTTGAGATCCAAATGGGCAGAGGTAGTTGTGAGAAGTGACAACCCTTGCATGAGACGACGGCCTCTTTGCTTTTTATTTCCCTCTCGCTTCATGTTAGTGTAGATGGGCTATTAGTGTAGGAATCCCTGGTACTGGTACCTGGCATCTTGGACTTCTTACTCCTCACTCCTAATCCCGGTGGCAAATGGATGCGAGGAGAAGAGAGAGAGAGAGAGAGAGAAAAAAAAAAAAGCATGGACCGAAAAGAAACTAGGCGAGGTGTCGAATAGCTGCAAGAGCTGAACAAGAGACGAGGGAGGGGGCCTCATTTTACTTGCTGCGATGCGATGCGATGCGATGCGATGCAAGTGTGTGTGATAGCATGTATGTTCCTGCATCCGCGGGGGGATCCGTCGGAGTGAAACCTGTTTCTGTTCAAAAAGCGTGTGTGCATGTGGCGTCTTCTCTCTGTCTTTTTCTTTCCAGGAACAAGGCACCCCGTTTGGTTTGCACATGCATCCATTCATCCGTCGTTCGCTGGAGGAGGAGGGGTGCATATACGAGGCTATCTCGATGCATCTTATCCGCGGCCGGCAGTTTACTGGCAGGACCTCTCTTCTCTATCCTTGTTCTTCCGCTTATCCTGGGCACCAGCTGCCGAGGCCATTGCTATTGACACTACTATTACCTCGCTCAGATGGGTACCCGAATAGAGACAAGTGCTACACTGTGCTTTGGTAACACTCGATGGGACAGGTGCGTCCTGTCATTTGGCGTGTCCGTCTATCCTCTTCCGCACGACGCCCCCTAAAATCTGCGCCGTTTGCTTGGTCTTTGCTCTCGCCAAGCAGCCTTGGAGCGGCGGGCAGCCGAAGAGGCGGTGGGCGCTGCAATTGCGTGGCAGATGCGTCAAATCCTTCATGCGCAAGCCAGCTTGAGGCCTGAAAAACATATGGAAGCATTTATTGCACTCGGACGCTAAAATGAGCAACGCCGGCCCAGCAGTCTGGTAGGTGGTTGGCGCCCACTAGCGGCAGCGGCGGTTACAGCACCCCAGCCAGCAACAGCTTCAGCGCACATCACCTAGTGATTAGGTGCCGTAGCTAGCTGTTGCCCGATGGCTGAAAAGCTCGCGTGAAAAAGAAAAAAGAGCCCCCAGGCACGCACTAGACCCCCTGTCCCGCCACTCATCGTCGGGCCTCTCTAGCCGCATCTTAGCGTTCTCTGCCGCGGATCCCCGATTGGACTACCTCACGCCAATGACTTGCTCATGGCGCGCGCCCGAACCACGCACCGCAGAACTCGGCACGTCTCTCTTTTTTAATTCTCTCTAATTCGTTTCTCTACTCTTGTGCAAATCGGTGAGGCACAGTATTCAGCTTATCTTGGCGAGCACGTCTGATGCGGCGTCAATGTACATCCGAGCTGCATGGGCCTGCATGCAACATGGCGTTAGGCTTCGCCAAGGCCGTAGTGCAAAATCCTAATACTGTGCATGTACAGCAGCAGAGAAGAACGGGATGAACGCTGAATGAACATTGCGGCACATGCGTGGCACATGGCGCTTTGAGCCACTCTCCCACTCCCGTCGACAAGCTCTCTGGGCATCTCTGGCCTGCAAGGGACCATCGCCATATGCAGGCACAGGTGCAAACTCGTGCTGCTGCTTGTCCGCGGCCCGACAGGTCGAGCATAGAAAAAGAAGGGAGAGCCTCGCTTTGCAGCTTTTCGCTCTTCTTTCCTTTTCTCTTTTATTAGTTTTCAGCTCATATACCTTCTTTTGCACTTGCATGCTGATTCGCCGCTCGCTCCAAGACTCATGTCTCAGCTCCATTTTGCTTTTGTCTGCAAGGGATATACTGCTACTACGTACAAGTATTACTATTTACTTACTTGGTTGGAGGCGCTTCTCCAGACAGGAAGAAGCCGCCACCCCCAGCGTCCCGCATCTCCCAAGCCATTCACTTGTCAGCCCCAGATCTCGAATCTCCAGATCTTCATATAACTCTCCAGCATCTCCCCCCTTTTGCTCGCCTATCTCCATCAAACTCGCCCAGGCGTCTCGTGCATGTTTGGTGCTGCAGAGAGTCGCACCAGGGCCTGAGAGTTACTGTCAAGGCTCTCTCTTACACCGACTCTGCACGCCATATTAGGAGCTGAGAAGCTGCATCCTGCCTACCCGCCGTGATTGTGCATTGCACCGCCAGGGGCCTGCAGACTTCCTTTTACGCTGTTACGACTTAATGATTTCAACGAGTGCCACGTCAACGCTTGGATCTGTTGATTTTCTTTACCCTCATTTATAGCTTTCCGCTCTTCTCTCTCGTTCTCTCGTACTCGCTCGCTCATCCAATCACACTCCCTTCTCTCGCCTATTCACCTCGCTCTCTATCCTCCCTCCTTCCTTGGGCATCGTTCATTCATTACCTGATTCTACCTACGGAACCTCGTCTCCAACAATTTAGCCTGCCTACCGCCTCAGGTACCTCTGTGCCTTGCATTATCTGGTTTGCTTGCGAGATTCTCGCCTCCTCTCGCTTCATATCTTATCGCCTCGGCGAGCGCCCAACACAAATCCCGAGGGAAGGACCAAGCCAAGATCTGAATTGCCAATTCCACCTTGGCCATCATTTGCACTTTCAACCTCCAAAGGGCACTTATCAAGTGGCCCTCGCAACCCACGATAACCTTTCAAACTGGCCGTCTCACGCCTCGCCAAGCTGCTCAAACGCTGGACTCGAAGCTTCCACTTGGACAGCGGCAAAGACACAAAGGACATTGAAGCCAGCACCATCAGCAACCCTCATCCATCTTGCTCAGAAGGATCTGGCGGCCGTTCAGCCCCTCTTTCACACCCAGAAGGAGCCATGGCCCTTACATCGATCCGCCCAAGAAGTGCCTCGAGATCACGACGGTCTGCTGACACCAATCTCATTGGCGTTCGTTATGAGAAGACAATCCAGGCAGAGCCTCCTATCCCGTTGCCGCCTAGAAACACATCACGCAGCACCATCCGCACGCTATCCATACGGTCGTCGGCGTCGTCTCCCTCTCCTTCGGTGTACGAGAATTTGTCTCTCTACTCGCCCAGCCTCGTGGTCGTTGCACCTCCAGCGCTTCCTTTGCCGGTCGTCGCACCGCCCACTGAGGAGCATCCGGCACTAAGAACGCCGATACGGCAGGCAAAACTCAATCACGAGAGTTGGAAGCGAGACTCGGGTCACGCGCCCACGCCGACCTCGGCAACCACCATTTATGAAGAAGATTGTGAGGAAGAGGAAGAAGAAAGGGAACAAGAGAAGACGGCAAAGGCCGACAATACCTCTTCTAGCGCCAACCACTCTCCACCTCCATCAACCAACATCGGCACTCTTGTCGATTCAGACCCTGTGCCACCGCAACCTGTCCCACAGTCTCAGCACGGAACAGTGGTCGGCCCAGTGCAGGGTGGTTGGCAGAGTTCAAGAAGTGAGACAGTCTTTAGTACTAGGCCAGCCGCGTCTGCCCCATTCCCTTCCCTGAAAAAGCTTAATACTGCGAGCGTTTCTCAACCACCATCAACACACTCTCTGTTGCCATCGCCAGCCTCGCCTAAGCGACAGAGCTTCCTGCAGCGTCTTAGCGTCTGCTCATCCGCGCCGCCAAAGGGGAAATTAGGCCTGGTAGTGGACGAGGGATCGCCTACCGTAAACGCGCCGCCAATGCAGCCCCTGATGCGGGGCTCGCAGCCGCCCCCAGCATCCACTCATAAGCAGCCACAACGGTCCTCGCCCGGCAATGCAGAAACGTCGTCTCTCGCACTGCGAGCTCGAGTTCGAGCACAAGCACAAACATCACTGCCAAAAGCTGCTTCTCCGGCCCACGAAGACGTCCGCTTCGCTCCTCTGGGCGTCTCCATCCCGACGGACAGCCTTCTCGAGGATGATTTTATGGCCACACTGTCATTTTCGAACCGCGGGAGCATCATGTTCGGGGGGCGACGCGCAGGACCACTAGGCCTCGACGGGGCCAGTGACGCCGGAAGAGGCGATGCCTTTCCTTCTGCGCCTTCGACGCCCACCCATGCACGATCTGGCAGCGCCAGCGCCGGCATCGACCGCCTCGATTCCTACACCAGCGCCAACGCATCCAATCCCGCGCTGCGCGCTCCCTTGCCACCGCCCGACATTCGTGTGTTAACGTCCGATATCGAGAAGGAGTCCCAAAAGGTGAGATCGCTCTATGGAGTCGGCGATGCCATCAATTGGGAGGATGGCGCAAGGCACTCGTACTGCGAACCCTTGGAGCCTACCCCAGAGCTCCCAGCAGAGGAGGATGGGAATGACTCGTATGGTTTCCCTTGACGATTCCTGGCGTCGTGCGTTTCCAAGGCGCCTGCTTTTCCCCTCGTGCTCGGAGCATCTTTCTTGCTAACATTGCGCCCGTTTAATAGCATTCTACCGCCTCCCATTCCTGTATGGGGGACTCCAAGATCCGTAAGATCTGCAAGCTCTTCGGTTCACTATGATTACAGACGGGATACAGAGCTCGCAGGCGGCTTGGAAGACTGGGAAGATATCGACGGCGCCAGCGTGGATCGATATGGCTTCATCTCCGCCCCTCGACCTCGATCACGGCTTGGTACACCGACGGAAATGAAATCTGCCCAGTTTTCGCCAAGGCGGAGGCTACAGAAGAGGGAATTGGCGGGCCTGTCACCCTTGGGCCCGAGCAGGAAGCTGTCAGCGAGGTCACTCAATACGCAAAACTCGGAAATGTCTACAGCATCGAAGCGCTCTTCGCGATCGGTTATCCGACAGGCTAGCAACCTATTGCCTCATAATCGAGACCGGCGATGGTTGGATGAGGCGGGCGACATGCTGACGCTGCCACCCAGCCTCCAGGACGCTGCGGAAGAAGCTCAGATCGAGAGGATATCAGAAACGCTGAAGCGCAAAGAGTGGGAGAGGTCAGAGAAGTGGCGCAAGATGGCCAAGGTTGTCCGAAAGGGCGGCCAAGGCGAAGGCATGGAGTTTGAGTTTGATAAGAAGAACCCTAAGCTTATTGAGCGAACGTGGAAAGGAATTCCCGATCGCTGGCGTGCTGCCGCCTGGTGGTCTTTTCTTGCAAGTTCCGCCGTGGAACACGAGAGCTATGCTTCTGAAGAGGACATCACCTCCTCATTTCACCACCTGCTGGAACAAAGCTCGCCGGATGATGTGCAGATTGACCTCGACGTCCCGCGGACCATTAGCCGGCACATCATGTTTCGTAAAAGATATCGTGGCGGCCAGCGACTGCTTTTCCGCGTCTTGCACTGCTTATCAATCTACTTCCCAGAGACAGGCTACGTTCAAGGCATGGCATCTTTGGCGGCGACGCTGCTCTGCTACTTTGACGAAGAAAAGTGCTTTGTTATGCTGGTGCGCATGTGGCAGTTACGAGGGCTTGATCGCTTATACCGCCCAGGGTTTGAAGGCCTGATGAAAGCGCTGCATGAGTTTGACGAGACTTGGCTCAATAAGGATGTAGCCAAGAGACTGGTGAGTGCTGACAGCGCCGGAATATCTGGATATTTCTTGCATGTATTTTCTTGAAACTAACATACTTCCCGATTTGGGGCATAGACCGAACTCAGCGTAGACATTACAGCGTATGGTACCCGATGGTACCTTACTCTCTTCAACCTCTCTATTCCGTTTCCAGCTCAGCTGCGAGTCTGGGACGTCTTTCTGCTGCTAGGAGATAGTGCAGCCGAGCCGGCCATCTCCATCAATCCCAGCGACAGCGAGACGACTCCGCCAACGGGGCTTGATATTTTGCACGCCACCAGTGCTGCCTTGGTACAGGCCCTCCGCGAGGTGCTTCTGGATTCGGATTTTGAAAATGCGATGAAAGCCTTGACATCATGGATTCCCATCAAGGATGAGGATCTTCTGATGAAGGTGGCCAAAGCAGAGTGGAAGTCGCATCAAGGCAAAAAGAAGACGTAACACGCTTGCTCCCCCCCAGAGCATCATCTTCCCTGATGGGGCAAGGCTGACATTGCCCTATCACTGTCCATAAAAGCTTTTCCTTTGTCTCTTTCCTTTTGTGTGTTTTCTGAAATTGGCGCAGGGGAACGGGATATTTCGCTTTCTCTAGCTATATGCCCTTCTTCTGTTACTTCAATTTCCGCACCTCCCGATACCCCCCCTTCTGTTTTGCTACCGATACCCTCTATTAATGGCAGATGGCCCATTCGACACCTCTTCACACATGGTCTCCTTTGTTTCTGACGTATCGTCATTTCCTCTTGCTTCAGTTTGTTTCTCTCTCTCTCTCTCTCTCTCTCTCTCTCTCTCTCTCTCTCTTATTTCTCATTTTCCCTTCATATACCAGGATTCGGGACAGGGTGGCGTAGAGTGGGCGTATGGTGCGCCTTCAGTTATGGATACCCTTCCGTCACGGAGGCGTTTTGTTCTTTTTCAAGCAGTTGGTAGTTAGAGATGGTTGGCGATCTATTTGGCCAAATTTGGCATGGGCGAATTATCCCGGCGCGATCTGCTTGGTGTGTGGGAGCGGGCAGATGTGGTGACGGTGCTCCTAGGTTACTTGATATACAACGGAAAAGGATGGGCTTTACTACTACTACTACTACTAGCATGTACTAATACAGATGGAGATTCCATAAACTCTGAGCCTCTATATTTCGCACCCCGTAAGCGCTTGAGCATGATGAAGTTTTGGGTAACAAGAAGTCGAGAGCCTAACCGACGGCGCTGACCAAGCGAAGAATTGACCTCTAGGAGGGAGTCTGAGAGACCATCACACACACGTGAGATTTCGCAATGGACTCGCTTCGAGGGCCATTCTGTCACTTATCCTTGCTGGTTTCCCATGGAGGTTAGCACTGGTTTCTCGCTTGTACGTCTTTGCCGAGACTGGATAAGCTGGATTGCTTGATTTGTGACATGGGACAAATTGGGTCTGCGATGGTGCAAATAGAAGCTTTCACGCTTAGAGCAGTGTGCTCCTCTTTTTTTTTTTTTTTTTTTTTTTTTTTTTTTTTTTTTTTTTTTTTTTTTTTAATAAAAAAAAGGTCCTTGCATACGCGTAAAAACTTGCAATTCGTATCTCTCGTATCAATGGCAGTAAACGAAATAGTAGGAGTCCCAAGTAATATTAGTACGTTGTCACATGCGTTTTCCCATCTTTTCCCTTTTGCCCTTTTCCTATCTCTCCCCTCCCCACCCCCTGCTTTAATCTCTCTTGGAAGGGCTCAGATTAGACAAAGGGGAGGGAGAGGGGGTTGATTTACGATTTGCCGAGAAAGAAGGACAGAATGTGAATTATTACAAGTCTAAAAAAAAAAAAAAAACACACACATAATGTAAGATTACGGGATTTCGGAGGGGACCAGGGGGGGAGGAGGGGGGTATGTGATACGGCAGTTCGGTAGTTGGGTTTTGAAGGATGACAAAAGTTCTGGAAGATGGGGAGAAGGAGGGGAGAAGAGGACGAGGATGATGATGGGGGCGACGATGATGATGATGTTAATATATTATACCTGTAATACTGTACAGGTAGGAAGGGGGGTGGTGTGAGATGACGAGCTTGAATTCTTTTTTTTTTTTTTTTTTTTTTTCGCTGTGTAAGTGGATATTATTAGTGGGATTTTACTGTTGTTTTTGTTTTTGTTGTTGGTTTGAAGCTGCCATGTGGAAGGGGGAAAAAAAACGTGAGGTTCGCATGGCAAAAAATGGTCTTTGCTTCTGTTTGTTTCATAGCTTGGTTCCCTATTCTGTTGTTTGTGCTTTTGTTTCTACTGCCATTGTTGGTTGTTGGTTGGGCATAAATATATATAGCGATCCTTGGCACAAAAAAATGGCCTGATTTTTGGTTTTCCCTTCCCTTTGCCCTCGTCTATTTCTCTTTTGCCCCTGCATACTGTAGTATACTTTCTTTCTCTCTTTCTTTCTTTCTTTCTTTCTTTTTTTCTTTTCTATTTTTTTTTTCTCGGAAAGATCCCGTTGATATGTATGCCTATACTGTACCGAATACCACGCTGCTCAAGTCCCAACTTCCTGGTCTCTGGGGACCGGGGGGGGGGGGGGGGAATGTGCCCGAAAATGGACGAACAGGGGGTTACAAGTATGTATATACGGGTACGACGAGGGGTCTACTTACAGTATACAAGCGCTGTAGGTATTATGCAAAATACAAGACGGGAAAACCACCCCTGGGCTTCCTTCTCTTGCCTTTTGCCAGATTAAGCCTCGTTCCGATTTTGGTTTCCATCTCCCCCCCCTTGCCCTGCGTGAAGTGTCTTTTTTTTGCCCGTCCCCTCCTCCCCCCAGATTGGGTTTGACGTCCGGGAAAAGCGGGTTACGAATCGGGTATCGCACCGAGGCCCGTCCAAAAAATGCTTGGCTCCAGGCTCCAGGGGGGGGAGAAGAGGATTTGTCTTTTTGTGTCTCCTCTGGGAGAGTTTTTTTTTTTTTTTTAGGCTTGGATGGTGGTTGGGCGGGTAGCATTGCGACTCGCAGAGTTGCAGATAATTGTCTCAAAGTGTGATTGAGTCTTTTACCATTTACGACAAAGCTTGGTTGTGAGCCCCTGGCAGCAATATTAGTGCACATATCAAGTATGTGAGTGTTAAGTTTTTGGAAGACTACTTGACAAGTAACCGAGTGGTGTGCCTGAGCCTCTTTTCTTCGTCAGCAGCACAGTCGACAGGCCTTGACACGGAAGAAATAATCTTTCCGAATCTAAACTTGGAAGTGTTATGTTAAAAAAAAAAAAAGTTTTATTTTATTTTATTTTCGGCAGAAAGAAGACCGAGTGGCAGACAGAACCAACGCACAGTGCATGTCAGTTCCTGGTCACTGCCCTCTTTGACATTCTCCTTTCGTCCTGATTTTCCAATTTCGTCTATACACTAACGCGGCATTGGCACTTTTTTGCTACCTGTCAAATGCTTACCTTTGTAGGTACCTAGTACTTAGGCCTTCCTTTTGTATACTACAGCCGCTACCACTACTTCTTGTGATGCGGTCAAAGTAAAAATAGAAAAAAAAGAAGAGAGAAAGAAACAGCTGCTTAATAAGACGCTTGTGTATACATGGATTATACGAAGTACGAAGCAGTAAATAGCGTACTACAAATGAGCAGCAAAATAAACACCAGCCTAGAATCCAAAGAGTACATACTACTCTGTACGGCACATGCTCATTAATATCTTTTACGCCCGTCTACAAAGGTGGGAGCGCGAGATTAAAATGTGACAGCTTCGAAGCAGACTTTGGCCAATTGATCTTCTTATTTCTTCTCTTCCCGTCCTCTTCTTTTTCTCTTCCTTCTCCATGTCATCACTGGCTCTTCATTTCCCCGTAAAGCAACTCCCCAAATAATCAAATCCAAGCCCAATCTCGCTCTGACACGACACGCCCTCGGTCCTGAGCCCTGTTGAAATCGGGCCAAGAACGAGAAAAGAAAAGGGTGTTATTTTCTGCCCACCCCAAGCTCCGAGAGCTTTCCAATCGGTACATATACTTACAGTACTTGTATACAATATAGAAGAAGCTTTTCGGAGCCCACCTGCTAGTTCGCGGTTAGTCGTAGCCAAGAAGTAGACCTAGTTCAGAGCTCAGCTTACAGCATGTACATACAAGTATACACAAATTCGGGCTTGCTGCCAACAAAAATACCCTCGGCGATGCTCCGTAGCGATACCCGGGTTTAGTGCAATCTTTCTGAAACAGCCTCTTTTTTCTACACAATTTGCCCTCTTCCCGTTTTCGCTCTCGTCGCTTTTCTCGTTTGCTGGATTCTAACCCTAGCACAGCCTTAGCTTCCGAAAAAAAGATCCAAGGAGAAAGTGGTCCGCATTTTTTTTCCATTTTCCATTTTTTTTTTTTTTTGTTTAATGCAAAGCCACTACTGCTAAGCGGCTTACGAAGAGCCAAATGCAGGCAGAGCACTCCATATGTGTAACACCGAGGCACGACAGATTTCCTCAACCAGCACGGCCAGAGGCAAAACAGACTCCTTTTGGGGCTCTCTGGGGCGCCCGCAAAGCATAAACGCTTATCCGGGACATGGTGCCCAGAGGCATTCAGGGGTGCTCCCAAAAAGTCCCGAGGCAGACCTACCTGGGCAGCAGCAACACATGTCGTCCGTAACGGGCTTCGACTCCTACCCAATCCAAGTTTCGCTTATGGGCTCTGCCGCTTTCATCCCACATCGTATTGCCGTAGTTGAGATTCATTTATACAAGTATACAAATGTACAAGTATACAAGTGTACATACGTCCAGGCAGGTGGTACTATGTACACAAGGGGAAGAAAAAAAAGCTCACTTCTCCACCAACTCTCTGATCATCATGGGGCAACCCAGGCACTACTGCCAGGTACGCCCGTCTAATGCAGAGTACAAAGCGTAAATCACACAACATTATGTGTTGCCCTGATTATGTATATCATGGCTGTATAGTAATATAGTAATTGTTACTGTATTTCCAGAGAAAGAGAGAGAGATATCTACCTAGTAGGGGGGGATATCAACCACCTACAAGCTTATTACAACTCACTGCAGATACCTCACGGAGCATCATCCTCGAATAGGTACAGTGTACTCGCAACTCCAGGTAGCGCAGAACACACCGACAAGTACAAGTACCTCGCGCCCGGACAACAACAACCTGGCAACCTGGCTCTTGACACTTGGCACTTGCTTGGCATCCCTGCACACGCACGCTGCCTCGTCCAGAATCCAGAATATTGCAGGACCTCACGTCGTCCGAAACGCTGCTCCCCTCATGTCGCATCGCCGTTACCATATCGTGCTGCCCCCCCTGTATTGTGCCAATCCAGCAGCCCTACTTGTACGATATATCGAGATAGGCACTGCATGTGCCTCCTTGTTCTTGGACACCGCCACTTGCTGCTCCAGTGACACCACAAATGCAACCAAAGACCACATACCAACAAACATCGACCCCAATAGCTCTGCCGCTGCCACCCATAACAGCACCCGCCCTGCTCGGAATCCGGATGAGCCTTACGCGGCTGCCCCGATATCATATGACCGATCGCTCAAGTGCCCTCTTCTTCGGGCCCCGATGCCCGTTCTTGCGACGTCTTTTCAAGGCAGTAAGCAGGGCTGCTGAGCTTTGTACCATCCCCATGGGTCATCTGTTTCATCTATTTTGAACGTGCCCGTGATTGACAACCCGGACGCCCCTGTACAACCAACCGTCGTCGTTTGCGCTCGCATTTCTCACTGCCTAAGTCGTAAAAGTAAGCTCCAATGACGAGAACTTGTTCCAATGGACCCAACAGCCTTTTATTTCGCTTGTTCACAGCTGCCTCATCAAAAATATCAACACTAGTAAATCCTGCTTTGTCCTACCGTGCAAAACCAATCCGGTAAAATATCCTGTGCATACGCCGCCGTATAGTACTGCTGAAACTGCATCCTTGCTCAGCTGGGGCCATGCAGTAGTAATTGCTCCTGAGTCAACCTTTTTTGTCATCTCTTCTTCCATCCCTTCTTCGCCCCCTAGATACACACACAGTCCATCCTATCAATACACTTTTTAACCATATGCAATTTAAAAGAATCCAGAAACCACACCTCCCAATGTAACAGTAAAAGAATAAAGGAACAGGAAAAAAAAAAAAAAAAAAACGCCCATGCCTTGCAAGTCTCCAGAAGGAAACATAATGTTATCCGACGGCCATTCTAGTCTGTGAAACGTGATGCTCAACCTGGCCCATTCCTGCCCCAATGGTAGTTGTAGAAGATCGAAAAGAAGCCTGTGAGGATGGTGCCTGACATATGCAAAAAACAAATATATAATAAAAGCCGATCGAAGCCAAACCGGCCGGCTATGATCGTAGAAAGAAAAGGGTGCAAAGGAGACTAGAAAAAAAGGAAGAGAAATGCAGCAGGGCCGGAAAATATGCCATAAAGAGGAAGAGACGTCTCTCAAATGGCGCCGCGGCCGTTTACTCCGTGGCTTCAGTGGATGCCACTAGCCGGTCATCCGAAAGTATCCTGGGGGTGGTTGTCATCTGCAGGATTCAATCCAACTCAAGTCATTCCTTCCTTCACACGCTCCCAGCTCCTCAAGGCCGAGACCTCGGATCGGCCTCTCCTGTGGGCAGAGACGGCTCCCCACCTCTGTCGCCAGCTCTTTGATCTCCTGGTCCCCGGGCGCGTGGTATTGGCGCCGGTGGCTCAAGCCGTGGTGGCTGAGGAACTTGCCTTGACAGTGCGCCAGAGTCGTCAGGTTCGCGGGATAGGAGCGAGGAAACTGACTGCTTCACACTCCTCGGTTCCTCTCTCTCTCGTGGGGAGTGGCCCCATGAAGGAGCTTGCGTTGGTGTTCTTGCTCGGGGTCGATCTGGATCCTCGTTATACATCTGGTTTGGGGGTCGATACCATGATACATCGCTCCGTTGACGTTTATGCGATCTTCGGCTGGGCGATGCGGGATTGGAAGAGCTGGCTTGCGCAAAGGGCGGTGGCGATCGGAATCGGTCTTCGCTTGGAGCTCTCGGTACCTGCTGGGACACTCCTCCAGTCGTTTTTCGCTTTTTCTGAGCCTCCCCTATTAACAACCGCACACATCCAAGTTAGCTTTTAAAGAGAGTCTCGCTTTCTCTTGAATTTTGACGAACCAGACGGTGATCCGGGCCGGTTCGAGCTGCCTCCGCTCTGCGTTGCCGGCGGCTGCCAATGGTGAAAATAGATTGATGGGCTCGTATCGTGCTGAGATGACTGTGACTGCGTGTGCGAATGCCCTTGATGCCCTTGATAAGGTGGCATCACGGGCGGCGGTCCTTGCCCTGGGGGCTGGGGAGGATTGGTCATGCCTGCCATGCCTGATACTACTCCCATCGGACGTCCAATTGCACCAGAGACGGTCTGGCCTCTTGGCCTCGTTGGCGAACCTGGATATGGTGCATATCCGCCAGGTCCCTGAACTGAGGTCGCCTGTGCTGGAGACGTGGTGTACACTACTCCATGACCAGGAACCATGGGTTCCCTTGGATGATCCGGCGAATGTGCCCTCTGTGGCGGAAGCAGTTGGGGGTGGTGGCCTTGAGCTGGAGCCATGAACTGCTGTGCCCATTCAAGAGCGGCCTGGGGGAGCGTGCCCCCGCTTCCCATACCAGCAAAGACCAGAGGGACCATGGGAGGCGGAATACCGCCGTTCAGAGAAGCTCGCAGAATATCCATTTCGATCCTCCTCTGTTCTAGACGTAGAGTCTCTTGTCTAGTCTTCTCTTCTTCCTGCCTCGTCTTCTCCTCTTCTGTTTTAGCCTGGAGCCAGGTCCTCATGGATTCCTCAGCTCCTTGCCATTGCTGCGGCGGAGGAGGCAGGCCAGCCGAAGGTGAAGGCCATGGTTGTTGTGCCTGGTGGGAGGACTGGACCAGCGGTGGTGGATGAGGTGGTTGAGAATGATGCGGCGGCGGTGGAGGGCCAACGGAGGAAGGCTGTTGTGGAGGCAGAGTCATGGCCGCCGGCGGAGGCAGACCACGATGAGAAGTAGACATGGGCTGCACCGGGCTGTTCTGAGAGACAAGATACGGTTTAAAAGAAGGATCTTGGTGGTTCAAGGGAGGAGAGGGTCGGGAGGTGGAGGGCGGAGTTGGCAAATCATGGACGGACTTGTAGCCGTATGTCGTCGATTGCTGCTTGATTGTGAGCATCATCACATATGCCGTTGAGTTACAGGAGTGTATGCATGTGTTTAAGTAGGCATTTGAAGGCTGTAAGAAAAGAGCCTGGGGCAGGGCATGCGAGAATCAAATACTTGTAACAGTCAAAGTCATAAACGAGAGTACGAGCAGGGAAAGCTGGGTTATGAAAGCTGGGGGTGAAAGCAAGGGATAAAGAATCAAAAGAAGAAGAAGAGAGAAGGGCAAGAAGACGGGAAGCTGTGGAGGCGTACGCAGTGGATATATTACTTTTTGTGTTATATGTCGAGGCGTAGGCTGGATGGAGGTGACGACTAGCTCAAGAACAGCAGTGGCTGTCGGCTGGGGCAGAACGCTTGAGGATAAGCTAACTACCCTTATTGGGAGTAGTCGTGGTGTCAACAGAGCGAATATACTCGGTACAGGTAAGAAGGCAGATAGAGTGAGGGCTGAAGAAACCCTGTCGGGCACATGCAGGCTATCCAATATCCAGAGATTGAGGTCCGTCCGCTCCTTGTGCGTACGAAGTACATACACTACCCGTACAGGTAGTGTTTCCTAGAATGGAGACTGAGCGCCGCGGGACGGAGTTGGCCAGCGAGGGGCTCGCGCAGGGGGGGGGACGCTGCCAACGGTCAAAGAGTAGAGGCAAGACAGTCAGAAACTGGGCTGCGCCAGGACCTGAGAGCACCGGCAAGACTAGCAGGAGTGAACAGCGACAAGGGCCGGAGCGGGCACCGTGCCACTGTGGAGAAGGCGTGTAGTCGATTCCACTAGTGAGAGGATGTGTGCACGTATCAGAGTATATGATCTGATTAGGGAATCGATGGAACGTCGACTAACAGGGTGAGGAGGGAGGGCGTGTCGTTTCAGAAAGGGAGTGTGACAAAGAAGGGGGGAGGGGTCGAAAAAAAAAAAATCTCTGCCAAGCTTCATGAACTGGCGGAAAACAGAGCAGAGATGATGGAGGAAGTTGGATCGAGTCAAAATAGAAGGAGAAGACCATAGATGGGTAAGAAGGGATAAAAGAAGGGTAAATACCATCAAATTCAGCGCGAAGTTTTCTCTGTCTGACGCTTGAGAGTCTCAAGCCAGTAGCAGCACATCATCCAGACGATGATAGTCAGACAAGCAGATGAATGGCGAAGAAAATATACAACAGCAGCATCGAAACAAGACAAGACAAAACAAAACAAAACAAGAACCGTGACGGAGAAAGATACATAGCAATCATAACATACCTGATAGTCACTATTGACCTTGCGGCAAAGAAATAGACATGGCAGAGATAGTAATTACCATGGCAACAGACTCAACCGAGAGATGGTGTCTATCGAATGCGGGGAACTGGTTATACCGATGTAGGGTCTGTAAGACGCATAACTGTAAGCCGTTAAGGCAAACAAAAAGATGCCAACGAATCGGCTGGATAAGACACTAGATGGGAGAAACAAAGTTAACCAAGTGGGCAGAAAAAAGAACCTTCCAACAACATGTCCCTTGATAAGACTAGGTTGAAAAGAGAAACACTCCCATTGGAGAGCTAGGCAGACAGGATGGAAGGCAAGCAGGCAAGCAGGCAAGCAAAGGCAGGGAGTGTTGCAGCTCTAGGATCTTTGTGTGCCTGTGTGCGGCTGCTGCAGCTGCACGTCTGGAGAGATGGGCAGAAATAGTACATGGCGATAGAGGGGCTATCCAACGGGTGAGTGCCCTGCGTGCTGCGGTAGGGAATACACGGCTTTGCGTAGCTGCTCCGTATTGGGCTTCGGAAGTGTTCCGTACTGTATGCAAAAAGGCTATGCTGCGTTTATTGGGAGACAGCTCGAGAGGCAAATGGGTGACATCTCGCGCGCCCGGCCCAATCGACGCGGGCCTGGCCTCTGCTTGGCTGTGGCTGCCACGAGCATGGGGCGCTTTGGAGTTGCGAAAGATTCGTCCGCATGCTAGTGCTACCTGTATGGATGCTCAAGGGAGCAGCAGATCTCCTTGCTCCGTCTTACTCGCCCACTTGAGCTACCTTCTGGAGCTACCCTCTGCCCGGATGAGGCAGATGTCGCGCTTGCGAGAGCCACAAGGCTCTAAGAGTGGAGGAAGAGAGGGGTTGGTGGCGGCTTGGCTGGTCCATTTTCGCTTCCTGCTGCTAGAACTCTTGTTTATTAGCTGAGCAAGCGGGTGCAAGATACGAAGACTTGCCTTTTTGCTTAGGCTGAATGGCTTACCTATCGAGGTTCTGGCCATGCCGTGTCTTGACTAGGACCAGGTCGGTTCAGGGCCGGCTCTCGTCTCGAGATGGATGCGCCATAGTACCGTGCATATGTACGCTGTAAGTAGCCACATTCTGTCTGGGCCGGCACTCCGTGCATATCTAGGCACTCGGCATCCGTGGCATGCGGTGCATGGATGCATGTGCGCGCGTATGCTCGCCGTGTTTGTTATTCTTTGTTGTTTTTGTTGATGTTGTCGTGTACGAGGTGCGAGTGCTGTCGTCGTCGTCGTCGCTGTCACGTTATCACCATGTCTCCGGTGGGACTTTCTCCAACGTCTTTAAGCTTGCAAGTTCGATCTCGCTTCGTTATCGATACGACTAGCTGTGACGTCTTTTTGGAGCTCCCCCATCATTGTACAATTGCAGACAGTGCCAGTACTCTATACAAACTGCAATTGGATTATATTCTCATTTACTCTTCCTCTTTCTCCTCGCACCTCCAGTGTGTTGATCTCCTCAAGCACCAGACAGTGCTCCGTAGCACTTGCATCACATGGCTACTAGCGTTTGAAAAACGTGGGATACGAATGCCCAGATACAAGGAGGGTGTATGGGCACCGCAGAGCTACCAGATTCTGCATAGAACATGCTTCTACACAAAGTATAGTGGGATACTTGGCACATTATGTCTAGACTCGTCGGGATGCGAGGTAGAGAGTACAAGCGACTCTGCTCTACACTCTGAGTTAGCAGGTAGCTACTACTCGGCACCCATCGGATCTAGTAAAATGCTCAGCCCCCCAGCTTACAATCATCATGCGAGAGCACATCATCCTCCCTAGAAACGCGACACACAATACCAAAAACTTCTGCCTGCCACGGACGACGATAGCTCTGCATTTTATCGATAATTGAACTGGCTTTCCGCATTGTGGCGGGGTTGCAATGGCTTTCGCAAGCTGGGGGCAAAAACAGAAAGCATGCCATTAGGTTGGTTGCAAGGTAGGGCTGTTGTGGATGCTAGGTTTATAGACTACTGCGTCTGCCAGGGAGGCAAAAGGCCGATCCAACTAGGAAGCGGCGACGGAAGTGCGGACAAAGAGCGACTGACTCATTGATGGGCGATTAAATCACGACCTTGTGAGTGTGGCTTGCTGTCCGCTTTACACCCCCCTTTACATGTGTATATTGCAGAACTACTAACTACTATTCGTAAGTTTTACCCTAAGAGATGGCCTTGCTGTGGAGAGGCTTAGATTCCTTTATGAGGCAGCGTCGATGCTCTAGACTTTCCCTATTGAGCTGAGTTGGACCATGGGCAAGCCGAGCCTTGTTAATGCAGAAACCATTTATCGACATGGGCTAGCTCTGGGCGGCTCAAAAGATGGCTTGGTGCTGACTTGTCACCGCCTTCGGCTCCGTCAAACACGCAAAGCTATGGGGTTTGAACTATGCTTGTTTTGAGAAGACGATAACATACAAGGAGATACTCCGTATGTACGCAGGATAGGGGACGGTCTAAAAGAACGACAAGACAGGGTTAGGAGCGAATATGGGGAAAATAAAGGCCGCGTGTGGGCTTATGATAGTACTACTACAAATAGTAGTAGTATTCTGGGTCGATCAACTTATATATTATATGGAATACTGTATCAGGGCTAGGATAGTGTTTTACACGTACAAGTTCGGACATTGTATTAGTGGTGTTCCCACTTCCTTCACGTTTTGCCGATGCAACAGCTATAGTACTACGTACGAATGGCGGTGGCTGATACCATGCTGATACCCTTGTACAACGGTGTTTATCTTATAACACTGTTGATAATCCGACGAATATGGTGCATCTGCCGTGATGTGTCATCCTCACACGCAAGAATCGCCCACCGGCGGGCCGAAAAAAGATATACTAGCAGATGCGAACACAGTGGTAGCTTTTTGGACGGGGAATAAAAAGGCCGCCTCTACAGGTGCCTATATCCTAGTCAGATGTTTACATGCTATGCCAGTAGCAGTAATAGCATCAATAATAGTATACTGCTCTATGCTGCTAGTATTACGTAGTAACCATGACATGCTTGAAGATGCGCGACTAGTCGTTTATTAGCATCCCCTTGCAGAGACCGCTAATAGCACACAAGTTGTTGAGATGGGGGCTCGCAACGCACGACAGGCATGGAGAGCCCACACGACTGCCTACCTGTACAAACGTTCTTTGTACATACCCACAAGCTCACATTAACACAAGTATCTAGCACGCAAGCGTATCTACGACTTATGCGCGTGTAGGGAGGCCGGATAGGTATATGGGGGCAGAAGACAAAAGTATGGAGACCAAAGTACGGAGTACGGAGGCAGCGGGCGGAGCAGATACTGCATAGAAACAACAACTCGAGCCGATCCATGTAGGACTCGACGGGGGTGACGCATCTAAAACGGACGGTCTCATCCAGTAATAACCCAGTGTTGTCATGGATGCTAAGAATGCTGCTGGCAGTGTTGTGCTAGTATTTGCGGTATCTGGTAGCAGTCGTAGCACTAGTTATTGCTTTCAGCATGCTCTTGGTCGTTTGTACAAGAGGCGTGATTCGTATACACGGTATATTCAAACACACAGACTCAATCGGAACACGCTCACATAAGAGATCTCTGCAAAACACTAGCTGTTGCCGCTCCGCTTGCACTAGCCGTACAAATGCTATATACAGTAGATTGCGCGTTTATGTAATCCGCTGGGTTCTCTTTTGCCCGGGCCAGGGTCAGGGTTCTGTTGAGACCTTCTCGAGCCTCCAGCTTCCGAGCAAATGCGCGCGGATGGACGACCCGATCTGCATGTCTAACGGAGTGGGAGTGAACTGCCTTGTTTGTTAGGGGCTCCCAAGGCTTGCCAGAACCGCCTAGCAGCTTTCCGTGCGTCCACCTGTATGCATGGATGCATAATAAGGCCATTGATACATACATGTAGCACTGCGTACGAGCATACCCATCCTGGATCTGCCTCCATTCGGCTCGAAACAAGCTCTCGCATGTACTGCTACAGGGAAGGCGGTTGCCGCCGTACTCACGCACCTACTTTTATCAGACTGGTACTTGAGCGTCCCCCCATATCCAAGTATGGGTACGACCTCCCTACTTGCGCTAGCACGCGGCCTTCAGCTCTCATCGGCCTTCTATTTTAAACCGTCGAGTAATCTGCACCTGCGTATCCCACTCTGTGGTCGGTGCTCCGTGCTCCGTGCGAAGCAACCTGGGTCGCATCCACGGCCGCGCCATGAGCCGTCTCATGATCCAAGACAAGCCAGACGTCGTCCGCACTGAGAGACACGAAGCAGTTAGCCGGGGAAAATAAACCGAAAAGCCGCACTAACCTCGTTGCACCCTTGTGAGCCGAGGAGGCGGCGGCGTGTCTTAGACCCTTCCTTTTCCGATTCAGCTTTGTGCCACTGCCATCTACCTGGAACCAGTGAAATTCCAGGGCACTACTTGTGTGTGTCCCCTGCTCAGCTTTTGGTGTGTGTCGTTTGATGGCTCTACTGCACTCGTATGTGCCTTAATAACACAAAAAAGGTGTGCGAGGGGAGAGGGGGAATGCGAGCATGACCAAACCGCGTAGCATTTCCATTTTGAGAGGAAACAAGACGGAAAATAAAAAAAGCCCTCAATACAACGGCTCCTCGCTTAGCTTTGCTAAGCCATGGTGCCAACGCTGCCATCTGTATCCAGCATTGCTGTTTTATGTTTTATACAGAGGCGTAGGCTTGCACTGCTGTGTAAGTATCTGGCATGTAAAGGCACGTTCTACTTCTCACATTACCTCTCCACTGCTAAAACGTCTCCCCTACTGCGGTACTAGTACTAGCACTTGCAGCTATACTATCGCCATGGTACGACTGCTAGTAGTAGTACTACCAATTAACGCATCTGCAGCTGCATTAGGACGTTGGCTGCGCGATCCAATGAGGACCCTTAGACGGCATCTTTCAAATGCTCTGAGTTTCGGTAGACCCCACTGCGATTTAGCTTTTTCCCGCAGTCGGCATTTTCCGTGCTAAGAAAAGGTGATGAGCATGTGGCAAAGCATGGAGAGACAAGTCATTGTTACCGCATTCTGCATTCTGCATCTCCAACGTGGGAGAGGGCAACAGACTCTAAGCTTTTTGCTTGTCTGCCACAACACAGCTGTTCGCCGAGACACTATGCAGGCACTGGGCATATGGTACGATGTACTGTAGCATCCAACGGCGCTTGGAGGAATGGCCTAGTCGTTTGCATCCCGCTTTGATCGTCACGGCCATTACCTACTCCCAAGAATGCTGTAGGTCCCCACCAGCGGTACTAGAATAATGCTGTAACCACTCGGCGCTGCTAGCAGTATCGTGCGGATACAAGGCCGCTCGCAATAACCGAGTACTGCTCCGCAGCAGCGACGGGCGACGGTGACCTCGCTCTTCCCCACCCAGTAGGTACCTCCGTTGCAAGATACGACAGCTTGCTCTGTACATGCAAGGTACTTTGGTAATGGAGGCTGCCAGCAAAGGAGGCTGAATTATCATTGGCTACTGCGCCTCCCACATGCCGTCCACCTTGCAGCGCAGGAACGATGTAATACAAGTAGTATTAGTTGCCTCGACCAATTCCGTCATTCTTCCAAGGCGAGCACATGCTTCGGGTGAGCTTCTTGCCCTTTATACTACCTACTTCCAAGTGCCGCGCACACGAACGTACCAGCCTGAGGCATCAATTCTAAATCTAGACTCAGTAAGGCAGCAAGGCAACAAGGCAACATGTAGGGGACCTCGCTGCGGAAACGAAATAGGCGTGGGTTGATACGACCGCTCGTATCCCAAAACCACGATTTTCTCAATCAACGCCCTCTCCTTACCGGGCCAAGCCGTCTAATCCAGGCTGGATTAAATAGTGCTTCCGAGAGCATACAAGCTGTTTGAACAGTCGACCCATTTGCCGTCGCCTCGACAGTGGAGAACCAACAAAACCACGCTCTCTTCATGTGGCTCAAAGAAGGAGGCGTGTGGATTGTAGGCATCGCCGTAGATGCCAAGCAGCAGAAGGTTTTCCAAGCCACCCCTACTTACAAAGCCTGATTCTGGGCTCTATGCTTGCCGTCGACGACTGGCTCCCTTTTGCCGAAACTGGGACGAAGCGGTTTCACAAAGGGCGAAAATAATTATCCTGTGGCACTTCGCCTTCGCGCTCCCAACGGCTCGGCCTCGCTGAATCCGTGACTAGGCTCTGTTCGAACTTCTGGCTGTTTTACGCTCTCGGCAGCCAAGATCGAGATCAGGACCCGTTTAGCTCCTCAGCACAACCTAAACAATCTCAAGCTAGCATCGAGCCTCTTCCTATCACACCACACACCAGACATGATAGACTTCAAACCTGCAGGGCGTAGCCCGCAGACCTCGATCTAGGTTAGACAGTATTTATGGGCTTTCTTTTCTCAGGCAGCGACTCTTTGCACGCATTTCAATGTTAACACGCCGTGTCTTAGCTTTCCTTGAGGCTCCGAATCCTCCTGGTTTTGATGGCTGCACGGCTGCTAGTGCCTCACTGTTAGCATAAGATCATCTCATCTCAGCAAATGCCGGCACGTTGCCGCACGTGGCTTTGGAAGCCATGTGTGAACGGGTCAACCGCAGTCAATAGACTACTAGAAAGACTTTGTTTTTGTTTAACAACATCAATAGGCACTGGCAGCACACAAAAACCCGCTCATTTCCAACATGTCTCTCGGCAATGGATTTCCACTGCAACCCACCACAGCTGTATCATACTTGGCAGCGCTATTCAGATACTACCACTACGCCTTCAGCTAGTTTTACCTCGAGTTTCCACATAACCATCCCGCTGGGAATTGGTCTTCTGGCGCCGGTAACCGCCAGTCACCCTCGGGCCAGCGGCCTGGGCGGCAGATAAGCAACTAACCAACCAATAAAACATGGTCTCTGGTGCTTTCTTCGAAGCTTGCGTTGGCCCAGTGGCGAGTTAATACCCATTCCTAGTCATTAAGTATTCTCACTAAACTCAGCCCCGAGCTTATTGCAAAGGCCACCATTATTCAGGTGTGAACCAACAGCCTATGCTAGTAAACATGGCAGCTGCTTCATAAAGAGCCTGCTGCAGGATAAGCGGAAACGGGATGAGGCGGCTCACATTGAGAACACACAGGCTACTCTCCCCGCATTCGCCACACCCTCAGATTGAATAGACTTTTTGTCTTCATCCTCAACTTCATTGTCTTAGAACCCTCTAATCTTGAATGACCAGGAAGCAGAAAGTAAGCCATGCAAGCCACGTACTAGACCGGATTTGAGCGAGCGGTGCTTAAGCAAAGACCCGAGCCTACCAGTGCCGCAATCCACCATTCAATGGCTGAGTTTCAGGTAAATTAAATCAACCTTCCCTTCCTTTCTAATTTGTCACTTGAATACAGTTCGATACTAGCACGCTCATAGAAATGGCCTGATTATCCACTTTCCGATTGGATCAGCCTCCAGATAGGATGTGCCTAGAGCAGGCATTGCTGCAGCCAGCTTATATCGGATTCGTCGAAAGAATTTTCATTTATCCTTGGTCACTGCCCTAAATAGGATAAAGCCCATCCCTCTTCTACCCTTGGACTACCTACTTGGGTATATGGGTCACTAAACTCAGCTCCGGTCCGCAAAGCCAAGACAAACGGCAGGCTGAGTTGGGTTCGCCATTGCGATGCCGTTGCCGCCACACATCAAGCTTGAAGGCACACAGCACAGAAGGGTGTGTTTGTTTCGTCTGACTGGTGTGACCACCGATCTTTCCTGCATCATTGGCAAATGCGAACAGGATTTTTTGCAGCTTTGATAATACGCCAGTAACAAGACTGCATATAGATCCAAGCTATGTGGACCCACCAAGCAGTCTTTAGCTTTTGTTACTTCTGCAACTTGGAAAGCTTCAGCGTGAGAGCATTATACAGCACTTCTTACAAGCTGATTTACCTGCATCCGCGGGCCGAACGACACGGCAGCTTAGTAGCCAACAAGCAGACGGACAAAGTCCTGGAGCAGTAATCTTAGCCAGGGTTTTTTCAGCTGTCTGTTACCCCTGGCCCTACACCCTCAGCTGCAGATAACCGAGATAAAATCGTTCCATCGACGTAACTATGTTAGGCCTCGATGAAGAACTTGTGAATTAATACAAGCACCATTAAAGCCAAACAAAACCTGCTGAAGTCACTTGATTACCAACATACTCATGACCTTGTGGCAAAACAGTGGGCAAGAAACCGGGTCACCATCAAGGATTCTGCAATAGCTAACCACGACAGCTCTCACAACTAATTCGTGCTATGAAATCCTCATGTGTGTTTTGCATAACTTTTTGTTGGCTAGGCTCGTGGAAACCTGCAGCCACACGCGAAGACCCACACGACGCTAGAGCAGGAAAACGATGCTAATGATGATGCTAATACTAATAAATACAGCCCAAAGTATTTATTCTTTATTTCCCTCATGGTTAGAGGATGGTAGGATGCAGCCACAGAGGATCCGTCGTCCATAGGTAGTTACACTCAATGGAGTAGGTAGGTGCCTCCGGGAAAATCTTCCATGCTCCGCGCTTTGAATCGAGGACAATCCGACTATGGAGTATCTTTGACTCAAACGCCATGTTGTGGCCGTCAATACATGCCAGGCTTACTCTAGATACAATTTAGAGAGCGGTAGCACTTTCAGGCGCCCTCTCTCGTCCTCTGCTCCCAAGCAGAACAGAAAACGGTTACTGATAATCAACGGCATAGGACAAGGTTTCTGTCTACTGTCTCACCTTTCTGATCTACGCTCCAGTTACCAGTCCGGCTGAGTCGGTTACCCGATGAATTTGAGAATATAAGTTTTAGAATCACACCCTTCCCAATCCAGCTCCCGTCTATTATGACAAACTCTCTTTCAGTTGACAGAGCAGCACTTCCGCAGTCTATCTTTCAAAGGAAGAGTTCGAAACAAAAATACTTGCTGGCCACCTCTCGAAACGAAGTAGCCGAGCTGCCGCTATCCTTGTCGTATGTAGTTGGGAGACGACAAATTGCAAGATATCGTTGCTAATTTCTCCACCACGCACACACATACTGCAGTATGATAGCCGCTACTGTGCTTCAAATAGGGCGATGGCTGGCTTCATGGCACATGCAAGTGCGATTCCCGCGTGTGGAACATTTGCTCACTAGTGTTTGTCCGGTGGGATGAGCGAGCACTTCTTTTACCTGGGGGCTGGTAAGAGGCATCTCACACCACCCAGATTCTATCCCGACAAACTCTATACTATATTCATCTAGTTCGCGCCCTCAGATGTACAAGTAAGGGACTGGGCTCAGCTTAGAACAACACTGTATGTTCCCACTAGCTGACTCAAATAAGCCACATCTCGTTGAGCTTCGTACTAGCTCGAGACCCTCCCTTGCTCTGCAGGTCTCTACCCTTCGCCACCAAGACTATTGGTTCCTAATATATTGGAGCGTGGCTTTAAAGCCTCATCCCTCGCGTGATGCTCCGCTACTAAATGAAGTCGAAACCAGCCCCCAACCAGTGTATAACCAGTAGAATAATATGAGTGAATATCGCCCGGCGTAGCGCCTCTAGTTCATACACGGATCATCCGCTTTCTAGTAGCGTTTTTGGGTGGTTTTTTTTTTTTATATCCGAAGCGCCGCTCTTATATGCGAGAATGATGATGAATGAGGACAAAATCTATCATCGTTTTGAGATGGAACGAGATTGTTAGATCAACTTGACGATGAGAAATGGTAAGGGGGAACACTAATGCAGAGCTAAACCACACGTTTACCCTGGCGTCTATCACAGCCTCACTCAGCTATTCCATGCACTATATAGCCGAACTTAAATATCAGTATGATCGTCCACTACTGTTTTATCTCGCCTAATTGTATTTTGTTTGCGTAAGATGAAATTTGAAGCGAGATGTAAGGGGTAACTACAAAAAAAAAAAACTCAAAAGTTTGGGTGGTGATGAGGGAGAAAAAATTAATAACAGTAATTTAATAAAAAAAAAATAAAAAAAATAAAAAAATAAAAAAAAAAGAGAGAGAGAGAGAGAGAGAGAGAGAGAGAGAGGTATTGAAATTTGTTAAATTATCAAATCAATCAACAAGTCGTCGTCGTCGCCGAATGCTAACAAAAAGTCTCCTCTTCAACCTGCAGAGAAGGAGAGAGAAAATGATACACTTGTCTAAATAGATGAAAAAGGAATCGACAATGAAGCAATAGCCGCTCACAACCCGTGGTCACAAAAATGGCCTGGAAAAAAAAATAAACACATAATGTATCCCTGTAGAAAACCACATCAAGGCAGTTTTCTTTTCCTCCCCTTCCCGTTCCTTTCCCATGCCCTCCGCAAGTTTGTAAATAGATCATTCCTTGTATTGGGTAAGAACCAATTATCATTTCCCCTACAATTTCCAGATTTCCCCATTCCCTTCATATATTTTTCTGGCGTTATGTTGTCCCAAGTTTGTACCATCATATCTTCCAGCTCTCGTTAAACAAAGCCGTACGCATACTATAAAGCCATTTCTTCTCTCTCCCCTCTTCTTGCGTTTCATTTCATTCCATTCCATTTTCAAGTCATATCGTATCGTGTCGTGTCGAAAAGGCCATATTCATGTTTGTGTTTCGAATCACATGCTAGCCTTTGGACACCTTGACCCTAGCACCAACCAGAAAAAAAGATAAAAATCGTATATGCCAAAGAAGGCGAGAAGATAAGAGGCCAAAAAAAAAAAAAAAGGGCGGGGGTGAGAGCAAAAAGAAAGAGAGATAAAAGAATCAACTAGAGGTGAGTGCCGAAAGAGACGAAGGTGTTTTTTTTTTTGTCTCGAGTTCCCTGTACACCCAAGCTTTTTATCCTGGCCCTGATGCCAAAGTTATTTTCGTAGACGTTGAGGAAATACGTCTATAAGCTACCCGTCTATCCGACTCCATAGCTGATGCCAAACATGAGAATGAAAATAAAACAACATGTAAGAAAAAAGGATAAAAAAGGATAGAATACGGAGTAAAACCCATGGCTACTTCCGGAGAAGGGAACCTGCCCTTATAAAAAGCTTATCGAAGAGGAACAAGTAGCATTCTAGAGCTCTTCGACGATAGGCTCCTGGGTGCCATTCTCGATTTTAACCTCAACAGTGCTGTTCTCTCGGCTCTTTTTTAATTTGCGAGACTGGTTCTTTTGCCCCTTTGAAGTAGATCCTCTTCTTGGTGCAGAGTCGGATTCTTGATCACTAGATGTCCTGCTTGTCGATTCGCTCTTTGTGTCTGCTTGGCTCGCAACGGAATCGTCACCAAAGGGGGTTTCGAGCTCTTCAACGTCAAAGATGGGACTGCCAGGATGCTGAAATTCTTCCGAGATCTGAGGTCCATCAAGTAGCGATTCGCGCAGCGAACCTGATCCGGACCTAATGGGCACCGGCTTCCGAATGACTTGTTCAGGGCTTGTGCTGGATGTATCGCTAGGAAGGGGCTTCCTTGGAGGCGGGGGCAGTTTTGGAACATTGGGGAC
Organism: Trichoderma asperelloides; assembly: GCA_021066465.1. NCBI lineage: Eukaryota > Fungi > Ascomycota > Sordariomycetes > Hypocreales > Hypocreaceae > Trichoderma > Trichoderma asperelloides. The sequence goes on along the minus strand of JAJKFY010000336.1, from coordinate 125,272 downwards.
CACCTCGCTATATCCATTCGTAGTAGTAGAACCAGGAAACGTTATCGCGTTTGGCGGAGACGGTGTAGAGGAGGGGGGAGCAGGTCTTGAATTGCTCATGTACGCGTCCAGCTTCCGTTTAAGCACCTCTGCTCGAACCGGCTTTGCAAGGTAGTCGTTCATACCAGCAGCTAGACACTTCTCTCTATCGCCTTGGATCGCCGATGCCGTCATAGCAATCACTAGGATTTTCCGGACTTCATCGATTGGGTCGTTTCGAATGAGCTTGGTAGCTTCATATCCGTCGAGGACCGGCATTTGTACATCCATGAGAACAATATGATACGGGATACCTTCTTTAGCTTTCTGTCGGAGGCCTTCAACAGCCTTGAGTCCATTTTCATACGCACTAACGCTGGTATAACCAAGTCGCTGTACATACTGAATGGCAATCTTTTGATTAATGGGGTTGTCTTCTGCCACACAGATGCGAATGTCCTCCTTGGGAACCCGCGTAAGATCGAGGTATGGGTTCGGGGAGGAAGCTCGGTCAACAAATGAAGAAGTTCTCGTCGAGTATCTGTCAATAGGTGGCAACACCTGAGACTGGGCATCTCCGGCAGCAACATCCGGTTTGGCTCTTTCAAAGGAGACCGTAAACCAAGCCGTGGTGCCGAGATTCGGTTCACTCTCGAGCTGAATCGTTCCTTGCATCATGATCTCGATGAGTGACTTGCAGATACTCAGTCCAAGCCCACTTCCACCATATTTCCTAGCCGTGCTAGCGTCGGCCTGGCTAAATGGCTGGAATAGCTTCGCCAGCTGTTGTGGTGGAATACCGATTCCTGTATCTCGGACCCAGAAAGTCAAAGTTGCTCTCTCCTTAGTCTCCTCATCCAGCCGAGCACCAATAGTAATAGATCCATCCTCCGTAAACTTTAAGCTGTTGCCAATGAGATTTCCAAGAACTTGGTGGAGACGAATCGGGTCGCCGTAAATCAGCATAGAAGGCAGATTAATATCCTGAATTATCTTGACGTTCTTTTTGGACGCCTTCTCACGGTTGCTATAAGAGACAGCTCGAACGACTTCTCTAACCATCTCTTCTGGATTGAAAGCAATGATATAAAGTTTCATCTTATCAGCCTCCATCTTGGAAAAGTCAAGGATATCATTAATCACAGTAAGCAAAAGATCAGCCGAGACCCGGATGGAATCTGCCATTTCAAGCTGGTCCCGGTTCAAGTTGCTGTCACGTAAAAGTTCCGAATTGCCAATGACTCCGTTTAGCGGTGTCCGCAGCTCGTGAGAGACGTTGGCCAAGAAAATAGACTTGGCCTTGGCTGCTTCCTCTGCCAGTTTGACATTTCGCTTTGCCTCTGCTTCTGCGTTCTTTGCCTTTGTTTCCGCCTCGATAGCTTTCTTGAGTGCGCGTTTCTGTACCTCCACCATGGAATGGTTTTCTGCTGAGATCTTTTCAATGTTCTTTATTGACAGGGCATTCGAGTAGCTAATGCTGATTTGGTTGACCAAGAGCTGAAGAACGGTTACGTTGCGATCCGTAAATGATCCAGGGACGCCTTCGAGATACAGTACACCAAGTAGTGGCTTGTTCGCATGGCGTATCGGGATGGCAATGATCGACTTGCTTGTTGGATTCCTTTGTAGCCAAGACTCGTTCACGTTGCCAAATCTCTCGTCAGAGACGATATCCGGTATAAAGACGGTTTCCATGAAACGCGTACAGTAGAGTACAACATTCTCAGCAATCAGGGGGGTATTTGCGAGGGGGAGAGCTGGTTTGTGTGCCGAAGCTCCCTTCTCAGGATCGCCACTCGCAGCTACACACCAGCCGTCCGACTCCGCATAGACCACAATAGCGGCATTCGTAGCCGAACCACCACATGTTTGCAAAATAACATCGCACATGGTCTTCAGCAGTTCTTCCACCTGTAGCAGCGATGAAATGACCTGTGAAGACTTGAGGATTGCGTGCAAATCGATCATATCGAGAGCGGGGAGCCCACCACCGTCTTCTGTCTGCATGTGCATCGAATTTCTCCAGGCACCGATCTGCTCTCCCTTTGCCTCTGTCAAGGTGTTGGAAGGAATTTGAGTCAGGACATCGTCTTCTTCTCCATCCACGGGACGATACTGAACCGAAGGCGCGTCGGTGACAAAATCAGTCTGGACACCCATGTCGGCAACGCGATGATTTCGAGTCGGCCCATGCAGCAGAAGGGAGTGCTCTTCTTCAATGGCATGAGCAACACCAGTAGCTGCCACTTGCCTATATAAGCTCAGGGCATCTAGAAGAGCGGCACGGGCAGACCGCCGCGCCTTGCGTCGGATGAAAAAGCCTGCCATAAGGTAGTTGCCGAGGGCTTCTTCCAGAACAAAATCGTGCTCGGCGGCATGGTCTAAAGCCTCTTCGTAGTGTTGGATACAACTGCCATGTTGGGTGGACAGCTCTGCCATTTGTGCTTCCAAAAGTTTTGCCCATGTCAAGTAGTTTACATTGGATACCGTTGTCCAATCCGTGATCATTTTCAAAAACCCTTTGAGCCGCTCCACCAGCTTTTCAGTCTCTTCGGAAAATTCTCCAGGTTTGCTTCGCGGATCTTGAATCTTCCGAAGTAGGTGGCCCGCGAGTGCCAGCCCATAGAAGAGGACGATCAATCTGGTATTCCGTGATGACCATATGTCATTGAGATGCTCAATACATTTATCTCCAATCTCAATGGCCCGGTCATAATGTCCATATAAGAACAGGACGACAATTTCAAAGCTTTCATAGAACAGCATAGGATGAGGGCTGCCATTGGTGCGTTCCGCTAGCAATTGCTTGTACGATGCACTATTATGCTCACTGTCGGTCATGACTTCCAAGGGATTATGAGCGCGAGTTTTGCCCTGCAACGCCCGGCAAGCTTGCCTGACAGCAATGAGCATTACTCCGCCTCTGGTATCACAAGCCCATCTGGCAATCTCTTCGCAGGCTAATTCACAGAAAGTTTCAAGCTCGGAGCAATTTTCGCTCGCAAAGAGCTTGATTTGAGCGGCTATACCATAGCTGTGGATTGTCGACATTCTATCGCCCGCAACAGACGCCAGCTCGATTGCGTCCTCCATCTGAGAAATAGACTGCGACATGGAGCAGTGTGCATGCCCAACAAAGCACTGGTGTAGCATCTCGCCCCGTGCCAGCGAGTAGGCATCACGGGCCTGGAATAACAGGTCTTGGGATATCATGACTAGATCTATAGCCAATGGGACCATGTTGAAACGTGACATTGCCACAGTAGCCAGGTTAAGAAATGCCATACCAGACTGCGGGAAAGAGCCTCGAGTAAGATGGGTATCAAAGAAAATCAGGCTGAGATGGTAAAACTGCAAATGGTCGGTCCACCAGGCTGCATTGGTAGTCTCGGCAAACACCGCTCCGATAGATGCTATGGAGGGGTCACTCGATTTCTTGTGGCTGATAATTGTTTGGCGGTCCATGCTTTGTATATGGGCCGCAATTCTGTGAAATTGTTCGTCACATTTCTCATACGACGGTTCTTCGTCGAGGGAAATGCCGAGTAAACCCAAAGATTCTTTTAGAGAAGCAAGTGCTGCCGGAGAGTTGCCCCTCTGAGCAAATATCCGTGACTGTAAGACATATGCCGGTGCTTTGTCCACTGGGCTGCTGGCATTGTTCAAAATGATAGAAAGAAGACTACCTGCCGAGGTCACTTGATTCATGTATAGATGACATTCGGCCGCCCGGAGGTAAAGCTGGATAGTTTCGTCATAAGAGGCATCCTCGACCTCATCAGACCACGGGTTGTCCTGCAAAAGTATGACTGCTGCATTATAGTACTTGACCGCCGTAGGCCGAGCGCCGTTCTCCGTTGCTGCCTGCGCACACTCCATGAGCAGTTTACGAAACTCTCGACGACAGCGCACCCGACGCTTGATTATCTCAACGGCGGTGCAGATATGCGAAGCAGTGCTATCCCGTTGCCTGGCTTCAACCGCGTAGTATTTCAAGAGCGTCTGCGATATGATGAAGTGCATCTTTCGAGCGTTACACTCTTTCAAGGCTGAAGACGCTTGAACGTATCGATCGTGCGCAAAACGAAAGCGGTCATCTGACTCGGTTGGTACAATGATATAAGACTGAATAGCAGCTTGTAACCCCGCGACGGCTTCTCCTTCAGTGTAAGCGCGTTGGGTGACATTGTCCCGACAAACCATGCTCTCTTCATCATGATAGTCAAACTCTCCGCTCATAAGCCGGCATAAGAGCTCGAATGAAAAGGAGCCTCCCAGGAGAGCCGCCCAAGCCAGCACAGCCCGCGCAGCAGAGGGCAACTCGGCCAGTCGGTGAGTGATGAAGGCAGTATCTAAAACATCATAATCCTTCTCGCCTTGAAACTGTGCGAATAGTCTATCCATGTCATAGTGCCATTGGCTATCACGATAGTCATACCAAATACACTTCTTTCTATGGCAGGCGCTAAGCATTTCTCGCATGTAGAACGGATTGCCGGCTGTCTTGGACTGAATTACTAGAGCAAGTGAAAGGATTTCCTCCCGCGGCCTGGAAAGAGTTGTTGACACATATTGAAGGATATCTTCCTCACTAAGGGGATTCAGCGTAATTCTCGTAACCTGCGGGCGCGCACTGCGAGGGTTATCTAGCAGGTTATCAGTATCTCGTGGGGCCGTAAGGAGAGAGGCATAATCACCATCCGATTCCGGGGGTTGAAGCATAGCCCGGAGTTTTGGCAATGAAAGCTCCTCTGGCCTATACGTTACAATGACAACCATCTTCATCCTAGCAGCTATGATTTGGGAGATGAGCTCCAGAGATTCGTCATCAGCAAAGTGCAAGTCTTCCAAGCAAAAACAAATAAACTTGTGAGCCGTGAAGACCCTGAGGACATCCAGGACGGTGTTGATCAAACGCATGGTTTTAGTTGAAGCTCCAGCGCAGAGGTAGTCTTGAGAAGACTGCATTCCATAACTTGTCTGAATGCGCGGTAACGGCCCAGGAGATTCCCCAGGAGACGACGTCCTGCGCTTCAGCGATGGCCGCATATCCTTGCGCGAGCCTGAGCTCTGAGACGAGGAGATAGGTCGTGGAACGTTCGCATCCGGCGGGCCAAGGAGAAATTCTGGCAATCCTAGGACCCTATGCAGCATTGGCCATACCGGGCGAATGTATTGCTTCAGACCCACGTGAAAGCTTGTGTTCGTATCCCTTTCACCCCAAACTTGTTTAAATAGTGATGACAAAAGCTTAAGTAGCGGCCCAAACGGCGTCCTCTTTGCGGTGTCGAATTTGGCTGTCGCGCAATAGCCATTGCGCCGAGCATCACTCAGGATCGACTGCACGAAGAGACTCTTTCCTACACCGCCAGCACCTTCAACCATGATGACTTCGCAGTGCCCATGACGTCGAAATTTGGCCGAGCCAAGCTGTCTAGACAGGCTGGACGTACCGATGTCCATCGGACCACGAGGCCCCTCCACATTTAGGCTCTCGACCATGCTTGAGGAGTCCAAAGAGCCCAGAGAAATGGACTGGTGCCGCTCCCATCGCTCCCACGGTCTCGTAAATCTAGGATACATAGCAGCGGTAGACTGGGATGACGAAGTGGTGTCGGTTGACAAGGTCATGGTCTCGGATATGATTGTAGGGAATAAGCTGTTTTTAGTTTGCCGAGTTTCAGATGATATAGTTTGAGCAAACGATCCGCTCCTGCGGTTGTGGCCATCAAGTGAGCTAGCACCGCCTTCGCTAGAGATGTCGTCAAAGGTCATAATCTCGTTGAGACTAGCTCCGTCTGAGAACCTGCTGGTAGGACCCTTGCGTTGGGCGGCGTGGCTTTTAGCAACCCGGTTAATAACTTTGAGAACGGCAGCCTTCTCCTCCTGCCTGCCAATCATGAAGCTGGGGAGCATGAAGAAGGAGGACACATCACTTGTTCCGATTTTGAACTCCTTGAGAGCCTTCGTGTTCCCGTCTTCGAGATACTGTTGGATACATATTAGATCGTGACGTAGTCCGCTAGCTGAGTGGTAACGGTCAGCAACATTTTTGGCCGTGCATTTCTGGATAATTCGCCCGATGACGTCCGGTATATCCATCCGTACGGTTGCCACGTTGGGGATTCTGCGGCCGAGTACGCTTTGCACAATATCGAGAGCTGATTCTCCCGTGTAGACAGGCTGTTGAGTAAGGAGGCTCCAAAAGACAACGCCAAGCGAATAGATGTCAGTACGGCTATCGGGTTCGGCGGGCATTCGACCGGTCTGTTCGGGGCTGATATACAGCAGCTTATTTCTGCCTCCCAGTTCTTTCGAGAGCATAGACCAGCCGGTGCTAGTCAAGCCATGCTCGAAAGACCTAGTGCCGGAGCCAAAGGACATGACCCGGACCTTGTTTTCGTCGGCGTTGAAATGGAAAGCATCGCCACGGATCTCGCCGTGAACCATGCCGCGACTATGGTGGAGGATCTCTAAGCACTGTGTCGCACCAATGGCGAAATCGAGAAACAGTCGAAGGCTGATGGGGGGTTGCAGCGTTGGTCGGTAGTGGATAGCTCGGTATGTGTCGCCGTCTTTGCGCGCCTCATAAAAGGCAGGGCCCATGTCTAAGAGGTCGAACAGGTGATTGTGGCCTGGGTGTTGGTATATGGCGACGACGATGGCCCCACGGTCGCCAGTCGCCGGGCTGAGCCGGATCAAATCAAGAGGTTTTACGATGTGGTCGCCATGGGGGTCAGCCGTCCCCGAGACGCTTTTGGCAATCTGGAAGGCCCTCTCCTCGCGGAGGGCATGATGAGATACGCGCGCCACGACGGGCTCCTCGATGTACGTTATGTCGGTGGAGGATGGAGAGGCGATGGGATTGGAGTGGGCGGCAGGCAGCGGAGAGGCGGGGGGCTCGCTGCTGTAGCCAAAGCTATAGCTGGAGAGAGGACCGCCATGCTCGGAGGGAGTTGGACGGCCTGACTGGAGTTTGGATACGGAGCCGGGGCTGGAGGCGTTCTGCGATGAGGCAGAGGTGGGCAGGGTGGGATAGACGTATCGGGTGCCGAAGACGTGCCTAGTGAAGCGAGAGAATCAAAAGTTAGCTCTCTCGATCTGGCTCCTCCGATGGAGTAGTCATCACGGCCATTCTTCTTTTTTTTTATCTACAATATCTCTTTCGTCCCCTCTCAGGTTTTCGCTATTCTTTTCCTCTTCTTCGCATCATCCACCGTGGGAGAGGGCGACTCACCAGTAGTCATACGACGAGTGGAAGGGCGGCGTCGCTTCATCCCAAGTATACCCAGCTATCTGTCGAAGGCGTTCAAACAGCCGCGGCGGCGGGGGAGGCGGCGGGTCGAGCACATCGTCGGGCACGAGGGCTGGACCGTCCATGATGGCGCGCGGTCATAGGAAGGAGGAAAAAAGAAAAGAAGCCCCCAGCTGGCTGCTCGGCAGAGGGTTGAGGCGGCGGCTTGCACTCAGATTCGACGGTCATCCAAGCCCGCACACAGCGCCCATCGTCGGCCCGGTGGTTATATCGTCAGGAGGAGTAGGGGTCCTTGTGGCGAGGAGCGCAGCGGCCGACAGATGAGCAGGGCAGCTGGCTAGCTCTAGGGATGTGTAATTTTTTTTCCCTTCCCTGGGTTTCTGGCTGCGTTTCTGCGTTGCCGTGCGGGCTCTGCAGAAGTCGGGGTGTGAGGTTTTGACGAAATGGGGCCGCCTATCTGTGGTTTGCAGTGGTGCACTAAGGTACTAAGGTATGTTGTCTAACAGTCAGCACAGGCTACTGTCGCCCGGTTTGTGGCTAATGCCAGGTGCCTGCGAGTACTTGATGGGCAGGCTGCAGTACCTTCTGTCACTGCTGCGTGGATACAAGCTACCTCTTGCCCACTGACAGCTACTAGCAGCTTGTTGCTGCAGTGCAGGGCTTTGCTAGGTACACGCTAAACTGCGCCAGGTATATCGCCCTTCATTCCGCGCGGTGCTTTGGTACCTGCTGGGGGCCTTTTGCGCAGCGGCAGCAGAGAAGTCTGCGCGGCAATACGCACTACTACTTGCATGCACTGAAACGTCACCTTGGGTACAAATCGTCGGTGCTTGAGAAGAGGGCGAGCTGCAGCCAGTATTATATCAGCTCCAGAAACTAAATCTCCCCCTTCCTCTACGACGCAACTCGACCTCTCCGTCTCCTTCTTTCTCCCTCTCTTGGTTCTATAGAGGGTGATATAGCTAGAAGACGCCCGTCTCGCTAGAATGGGGGCCGAGCCATCTGCTTGACAGCGCGGCTTGCCGGCCACGGGACGCCATGTTCCACCGCGTCAGCCGTTTATTACCATACCAAAACGACGGCAGCACGGGAGACTCTGTGTCCCGTTGCGGCTTGGACTGAGCAGCTTGGACTGGTGAAAAGGGTCCAAAAGACGATGGCGCTAACAGACCGCTCGAAGATGTCGTCGGGTTAGTAATTTGATGCTTTGGCCAGCAGCATAGCAGGGCCAACCTGCCCACTCTCTGCCTCTGCATCACTGCCTACACAAGCTATGAGAGCCACCCCGCTGATTCTCGCCCTGCAATTGTCGGGTGATCGGCTGGCAGAATGCTAGTGGTGGATGAATACGTGCTTTCTTGGGCTTTCATTGCTCGAGGCATGCCTACTACGCCTCCTCGCCTGAAGGGAAAATAAGGGCTTGGGTCCATTATTGAGAGATCTAGCAGCGGTGGTGCGCGAGCCCACATCACTTCATCACGCCTGAGGGAAATATGGGAAATCCCAAAAACCCCGAGTGCTGATCTTCACACTCACCAGGCACCAGCGTGTCAAAGGGATATACCATGTACCCACCCAACTCGAGATACTGATGACCCAACCCTTTTTTTTTCCATCAGTCACCAACACCGAAAGCCACTGCTTAGGTATGAAGCATGACTTGTATATCTAGATATAGGCCTGTGATAGAGGCAATGTGGTATGCCTTGAGCTCCGCAATGATGTCTATCTCGGGGCATAATTCCGCGTAAATTTCTTCCTGCGATACTACGTACTAATTTTTTTTTTTTTTTCCTCCGTGTGCTGCTACTGTACGCCGACCCAACTCAACCCAAAGGATATTGGGCCACGTCTGAAAACGGCAATGATGCTACATACCCTAGAACTGACCAAAACGCTTTCGTCAGCTGCTCTTACTTAGACGCAAAACCTAATTGCCAAGCTCCTCTTTTGATCCCATTAAAAAAAAAAGTTAAGGAAAGGAAGAGAAAAAGAAAATTTCTTCACGTTGCTAGTGCCCTTGGCGATCTGTACTTGTGGATGATGATGTAGGTGGCCAAGACATCCCGCTTAGTTTAAAAAAAAAAAAAAAAAAAAAAAAAATGAAGCAGTAAAAACAAAAACAGTGCAGTGACATAGACTACAACGCTTTGCAACTGTACGTCCTCACAGTGAATCAATGCTCGGTAAACGCTCGGTATGCATCTGTATTGGCACAACTACATAATTTCTAGGCCTCCACAGTGCCTATCTACCTCGGTAGATAGGTAGTCATTTATCACATTAGGAAACAGCCAATGAATGCGCCTAATAACAGATTTATTTGTTATCAAAAAAAGAGCAAAAATCACTCTCTATCTCTATCATACGTTATACTCGCAATTTAATAGCGAGAGAATCTATCCTGTGCTCGACTGCCCATGCACAACCCTAGGCGTTCGTGTCATTCGAGCTATGGTGTAAAATTTTCAGACCTTAAAACAATTCCCATTCGTAGTAGACCACATAGCTAGACTACTCTGATAGCCGCTGCCTCATATTACGGTGCACGTGTACATTGTGCTCCTTATAGTATTCAACCTCATCATCTCAAAGCTTGCGACCCCTTAGTTCCTCTCCCGGGTAGGCAGAGGCTGAGCTCCATAGGAAAAGGCCTGTGCCAGACGCCTCTCGGTGTTCTGTCGGCCGTTGACAAAGTCAGGGTAGTTGAGGGTCAGCTCGACGGCTCCGCTGGTGATGGCATCGACGGCCTCAACACCTAGCATGAAGGAGTGGTCCTGGTTGCCGACCTCGTATCTCCAGCTGCCGAAACGGCCACGAGAGTAGATGCCCATATCCTGGAGCTTGGGCAGGAGCTCCTTCAGGACACCCTCACGCTCCAGAGAAGGAGTGGGGTATCCGTGGTCAAAGGCACGGTGGTAGGTTGAGACAATCTCGTCCTCAGGCTTGAGCATCTCAGTGTTGACAAGACCCTGAATGCAGTCCTTGAGCAGGTTGTCCACATCCACGGGCTTCAGCTCAGACTGTGAGACCTCCAGCATGATGGACCAGTAAGGGCCCTCCTGAGCCTCGGAAGAGGGAGCCTTCTCGCCATTGGCAAGGTACAGGGTTGGCAGCTTGGCGTCCTTCTGGGGCTGGTTGTAGGGAGAGTAGTTGGAGAAGATGGTGGCACGGTAGAAGGGGCAGTTGTCCTCAGGGAAGTACAGCTATCAAGTCGGTTAGCATTTGGAATCCACGACTTGCATACATATGGGTTTCTAATTCTTACCCAGCACTTGTCACCGATGCGCTCAGGGCGCTCACCACGGATACCAACACCAATGACGTGGGTAGTGGAGTAGAAGAGGCCCTTGGACAGGGTGATGAGCTCCTGGTTGCCCATCTTCTCAACGAGGTGGTCGACAGCCATGGTGTTGACCAGGGTACCATAGCCAATGGTGGTGCCGTCGGCCATGGTGACGGTCTTGTTCGCCGCGTCGACCTTGGTAACCTCGCCCGACTTGCCGAAGCGCTTCTTCTCGGAGGGAAGAGTGTCGGCGACGGCGATCCAGATACCACCGGTACCGTCCCGAGCGGGGAATCGGAAAGTGGCATTGGGTCCCCAGTTACCGGCAACCTTGTTCAGGACGACGTTCTTGGTGACGGTCTTGACATCGGGAGCAGCAACTCGCTCGCCGAGCCACTGGCATTGCATCTGGAAGAGGGAAGCGTTAGTCAAACAAGACATATATTGCGATAGGTAGTATACTGCGGCGCAGGAAAAATTCGTGTACTTACCTTGGTAGTAGGGACGGCCCAGACCTTGTAGTTGTAAGGTCGCATGAAGATATCGGCAATACCAGCACCAGTGTTTCTGAGGATCCACTCGTCGAAGTCCTTGGGCTTGGTGTTGGCAACGCGGTGCTCAAGGGCAGCGTCGATCAAACCGTCCAGACATCTGACCTGGTCCTCCTTGGGGAGCATGGAGATGTTGTTCTGGAAGGGGTAGGGGACCCAGAGGCCCTTGTAGCGGACGTATGAGATTCGCTGGTGGACGAACCAGTCGTCGTCCTTGGGGAGAGCCTCGTCCAGGCAGTCGTCGAAGTACTTGTAGTGGGAGAAGATGACATGGCCACCAACGTCGTACAACTAGACCGAGCAGCAGCTGTCAGCGCAACGATTCGACACGAGATTCGGCAGCGAGGGCGAGAGCGGGACTTACGAAGCCTTCAGGAGTGACATCAGTACCAGCAAGACCACCAGCCTTGTTGGAGGAGTCGACAATCAGCCATGAAGGGCCATTCTAGCGACGCGGTTAGCACGACCAAGGACAACATCGCGGGGTATCAAGATCTGGCGGTGAAGGGGGCACGTACGATCTGGTTGAGACGCTTTGCGGCACCGAGACCAGTAGGTCCCATGCCAATGACGAGAACATCAACGTTACTGCAATTGAATCAAGAGTTAGTTACACAGCAGCTTTGGAACAGGAGCAGCATCGTATAGACGAGGCAATGGAGCAATCCATCATCGCGAAATATTTCGCGCTGAATAGGGGAAGCAGAGGACGAATACGCACATGTCGGCCATGGTGGGGGAATTTGGTGAGGCTGGAAGGATGGAAAAAAAAAAGTTGAAGCTGGAAAACTGAGGGACGGTGCTGCACACACGCCAAGAAGCAACGTTCAAAAGAATGGGTATAAGGTGATGCCTTTGCAAGAGGATGAAGGAGAAACAAAAGAGAGAATCCAATGGATCGCGGCAGCTGCCAGGCAATTTGCTTTTCAACTCTTGCAACTGGGAAAGGAGTCGGTGATGGAGGGGCTGCCCGAACTATTCTGGCGACAGGGGCTGGCAGCGCGCCCAACCCGGTTCTCACTTCAGTTTTATTACCTGTCCTCTCCATTGACCCTACGACCCTGGCAAGCCCGATTCCACCCCTCCATCCCACTCGCACTTACGAGTCGCTAGCACGCGTACGGCCTTAGTATCACCAGCCTCGACCAACGGCGGGTGGCCAAGCCGCCACTGGGTGGGCAGGGGATAATGAAGAGTCCCACCTCCAGTGGTTTGGGGGACCGCTCAGAGCCATGCTGGCGCAGAGCCGTTTGCAACTCGAGGCAGAGGTAGCGGTACTCGGCGCGGCGCACAGTTGGAAGTCAGGCCGCTGTAGCGCCCCGTCCGTGGCGGCGTTAGCGGGGGGCCTGCAGCGGGCGGGCCCAGCGTCTACAGCAGCCGTTCCTGGGCCTGCGGCGGCCCGCTGTTCGAGGCCAAGAAGGCTGGCAGAACAAGCTTTTGATATTAGATGCTGAGCACGGGGGGATCTTGAGATCTTCGAGACAGCCCAATGCTTGGTACTGATAAGAGTGGCCTACTGGAATCGGATGTGTGACCAAGCGGCACCGGCGCATGTAGGTACACGGATTTTGATCCACGCCGACGATACATACAGGCACATGCAGCCTCGAGAATATCGCTCCCAAACTTGCTGAGCTTATTTTTGGAATGGGATGGGATGGGACGAGATGAGATGAGATGAGATGGGATGGGATGGGATAAACAGTACATAAGGTATTACTGAGCACTATCTAGTACACTGCTGTCGCTCGAGATTACGCCTTTGGCGCTAACATGCTGTCGCAATTTCTCGTCAAGGCGTCAGTTGATAGGAAGCCGCCGAAACGCTGTCGCACGCTGGTAACGCTCGAGCATGCCACCACGGCTCGCTCCATCAGCTTAAAGACAAGCCTAATTCATCTGTTGATGCATCGTGTACTTGTTCGAGCACAGCACAGGCGTTTTGGCTTGACTGATAGGCGGGTTCCGTATCAAGGTGATAAGACGGAAGCTGGTGCTCCCATGGCCGTTTGCGTTGATCCTGCCTCTGCTCACCACAAGCTGCAGTCGTGAAACCAACGACATTGCATATTCGATCCCTTTGAGAAAAGGAGACACAGCAAAAGGAAAGGCTTGTCATACGGCATCAGCCGGCCTGGCGTGATGCTGGCGAGGCTAGTTACCGCTCCCCTGGCCGTCTCTCGGTACATGTCCCGGATAGCATCTACAAATGTCTAGCAGTCGGGCAATGGACTTTCTAGAATCCGCGCAAAAGAGGCAAACCGACTTCCACAGAACGAAGAAATGATCTTCAGGGAGAGCGTGACGGTGAGCGATGAAAGTTCCCGTCAGATAGACAATGTGCAGATCCTCGACCCAGGCCAATCAATACATACTGTAGACGGCGAGCAGAGCAAAGAAGCGCTGCGTCGTCACCTCTCTGGGGCTGCGACGTCATTGGGCCCAGGCCCTCCTGGCGCGATCAACTGGCCCGCTGCTACAAACGGCCTAGTTCCCACAGTTGCTGCACGACTGTTGGTATGCGGCTGTACTCCGTATTAAATCCTGAAACAGCGGCAGATCAAGATCGACCGGCCGTGGTGCTCCGTGCTGCGCTCCGTGCTCCGTAACACGCCCGAAATCTCTGTTCCTGCGACAAATGATGGGTGCACCTAGCGCAAGAGACACTGTACCAAGTAGGCAGAGTGCTCCATACAGATGCTCCGTTTTATTGACGGAGTAGTCCACACATGTGCAATGTTGCGACAAGAGCTGAGCATTAATCGCGTGGATGGATGCATGTCTTAGCAGAGACCCGCCGGCGGCGTTGTGATGCAACAATGACAATGATCTCGATGAGAATGGGCATTGTGTACGAAGCAAACCCCCGGCTTTGCCTTGGGCAAAGGGAAAGGGAACGGCTGTTGAAGAAAGGGGAGCAGTAGTTTATTTTCTAGGGATAGGGATATTCGAGCGACTCCTTTGCGAGACACTGTACTGGACTGTAGAAGATCGGTGAGACGCCCGCGTGTCATCCATAAGGTTACAGCTACAGAAAGTTCCATGTCGCATGTGCATTAGCAGCGAGCACTCGTAGGGAGTAATATCGCGTACCCCGTATATACCGCCTCCGTGCCTTGACGGGCCCCATAGCCTCGACAGTATTCAGCAGTGATGGCCGGGCTCGTCATATCAACTGGACCTACCTGCTGGATTAGTACATATTCGACAAATGCAGACTTTTCGCGATAATAACAACTGGGCCCACATGAACACAGTGGGAGAAAGCGGAACCGTCGTAGTGCTGTGCAAACAGGTTGGTCCTCCGTAGCTCTGAACGTCAGGTTTGGCCTCGTGCCGGCGGGCAGTTGATGGCGAGACAATCCACCAAGGGAACGGGAATCTCGTCCAAAACGTTGAAGCTGAAATGCGGCATCGCAGCCTAATCCAGCAAAGTGGTATTGACAACTGCCAGACTCGCGCGCGTCCCTGGAAGCTCAGCGCCAAGCTTTCTCCTAGCGCACCTCGTATCGTGGCCCCCAGGCTCACCTGCTGCCAACGTGGAGAAGAGGCTACCGCTTCTGCGGCAGTGTGCACAAGGCATCGTGAGAGACGACGACGAGAGCCTCTTGGCGTCTCGCTCCCCCGCCATCTCTCGAGCTCTCGACCCCGCCACTGGCACGAGGCCGATACGAAGTCAAAACGAACGACTTGTTAACAAATAGATTGGTTGTGCTTCAGAGATTAATTTTCCGTCCGGGCCGCGACCCCCTGGAGGGCGACGAGATGCGACCCCCAAGGAGGCATGGCAGCATGAATGAGCTGTTGTTTGCAGAATACTACCTACATGTAACGTTTGTCAATTTGCGGAAGCACTGTGTAAAAGACGAAGCCAGAAAAAAAAAATCGGGGAGCGGCCCTTTTTTTATTTTTATTTTTGGTTCTCTTGCCTCCTTCTATTTGAGTCAGGTCACCCTTTTGTTGAATACTATTCACACTGAGTGTCCATACTAAACAACGCAGATTTGCCTGCCATTTCCATGGTTGCAGCTTATTGTGACCCATAATGGCCTAAAATTACACTGCCTTGCCCTGCTGAATTCACCTCAACCTCTCATGCCGCGAGTACATGTCCAGTACGGCACGCTCTGTACTTGTACACGGCTAGGGCTGTGGCGATGCAGATACAAGTAGGTTGCACTTTATGGGCACCCCCGGCACTCCAGAGATGATCTTTTTTCCCTTATCTCTGGCGCCTCCGCCTCCATCAAACGTGGGTGGATTGATTCGCCAGGGGCTTGAATGATGCTAGCAGTAGTGGCCCCCATCCCCTGTAGCACTCCCTCTGCCTCGAGCCAGGGCCTGCGAATGCCCCCTGAAGCAGCAGCCGGGCAGCGCAGACTGCCGTACTTGTACCAGAGTGGCACCGGCGGATATGGCCCGCGTCCTGTACCGGTACCTGTGGGAAGAACTTCTGGCGCTCGTTGCATATTACTGCCGTGCTCAGCATTGTACGCGCGCAGGAATACACTGGAGGCCA
Source organism: Trichoderma asperelloides (assembly GCA_021066465.1). Lineage (NCBI taxonomy): Eukaryota > Fungi > Ascomycota > Sordariomycetes > Hypocreales > Hypocreaceae > Trichoderma > Trichoderma asperelloides. The sequence continues at coordinate 109,643 of JAJKFY010000336.1, read as the reverse complement.
ATTTCCAGGAGAAGAGACGCGGTTTTAATTGCCTCGATGCGCCGGGCTGCGTCTCCGTCTGGCACTTCTCTAGCCTCTTAGACTCCTATTTGACCTCCCCTTCCCTCATTTGAGAGACCTCTTCTCTTTTTCTCTCTTTTTTTCTCTTCTCTGAGCACACCACCACCACCTTTTGTACAACTCGTATTTTGCTTTTTCTTTCTTTCCTCTAATCGTCTCTGCAACCCGCAAGCGCCCAGCAACCTAATTCTCACACTTGGCTGCTTGCGCGAGACTTTTCTTCTTCCGGGCAGTCCCTGTTTTATTTTATTCGTTATACGAACAGCACCCTCGCTTTATTGCATACGGGACGCCCCTCACACTCTTTTTTCCTCACGCTCGCAACCCACCCCTTGTCGGCTTTTTTTTGAGGCTACGTACTTCGTACCCTGCCCTGCTAAAAAAAGGACGCCTGTCAGTCCGTCCGCTCGTTCTCGCTGCGCGTCTCCCCTAAATCCAGAGACAAAACCTCTGAGCGAGCAGCTGCCGCCTTCACCTTCTTCAACCTTTACACGCCTGCAACTCTCTCTCTCTGCGAATTGCATCAGCGCCGCCGCCATCATGTCTGGTGGAGAAGAAAAGATCAGAGTGTCGGGCGACATCACTCGCGCCGACAGCTCTCCTGTCCTGCCCACCGTCAACCCCCAGGTTGACAAGCCCGCGCCGGCCAAGGCTGCTTTGCATCCCGTCTTCTATGTTGTGTGAGTTTGCCATTGGAAGAAAGCAGATCGACGAGGAGATGGTGGACTTTGTTTTGCTAATGCGCTGCGCAGCACATGGATTGGCTTCAGTTCTTCCGTTATCCTGTTCAACAAGTGGCTCCTGGACACGCTCAACTTCCGTATGTGCTTTCCCCCCTCTACTCTTCTCCCGCCAATTCACACAATGTGCGCTGACGCTTTTCGGCTCCAGGCTATCCCGTCATCCTCACGACTTACCACCTTACCTTTGCCACCGTTGTTACGCAGATTCTGGCCCGCTGGACGACTCTTCTCGATGGCCGAAAGACTGTTAAGATGACCGGTCGCGTCTACCTGCGAGCCGTCGTCCCCATTGGTGTCTTCTTCAGCTTGAGTTTGATCTGCGGCAACCTGACCTATCTCTACCTCTCCGTTGCCTTCATTCAGATGCTCAAGGCCACCACTCCCGTCGCCGTCTTGATTTCCGGCTGGGCTCTGGGTGTGTCTTCGCCAAACCTGAAGCAGTTCCTCAACGTCTCCGCTATTGTCGTCGGTGTCATCATTGCGTCGATGGGCGAAATCCACTTCGTCGTTATTGGTGTCATGTACCAGATTGCTGGTGTCATCTTCGAGGCTCTCCGACTTACCATGGTCCAGAGACTCTTGAGCTCTGCCGACTTCAAGATGGACCCTCTGGTTTCTCTGTACTACTTCGCCCCCATCTGTGCCGTCATGAACGGTGTGGTTGCTCTGATCTGGGAGTTCCCCAAGGTCTCCATGGCTGAGGTTTACCACGTCGGCTTCTTCACCTTCTTCCTCAACGGTCTCTGCGCCTTCATGCTCAACGTCTCCGTCGTTTTCTTGGTTAGTTGCCTCTTCCCGATCCACTTTCGCGCTTGTAGTTTCATGTCGGCTAACTTTATATATACAGATTGGCAAGACTTCCGCTGTTGTCCTCACCCTTTGCGGTGTCCTCAAGGATATCATGCTTGTTGTCGCCTCCATGATGATCTGGGGCACCCAGGTGACTGCTCTGCAGTTCTTTGGCTACTCCATCGCTCTCGGTGGCATGGTCTACTACAAGCTCGGCTTTGAGGCTCTCAAGGGCTATGCCGGTGAGGCTGGCCGCCAGTGGGCTGAGTTTGGTGCTCGCAAGCCTATCCTCCGCAAGCTGTCCATCATCGTGATGGCTGTCTTCTTCATCTTCTGCCTCTTTGGTGGCTTGGCTCCTACTTATGCCCCCGAGTATGACCCCCATAAGCTGGCCTCTGAAGTTACCAACCACTTCAAGGGCAATGCTGCCGCCGCCGCTGCCGCTCAGGAAGCTGCTTAAACGTCATGAATGAACCCATGGCTCGTTTAAGAGCCAAACTGTAAAACGAAGTACGATTGCGTCAACGGCGTTGTTTGGTTGGAAGGACAGTCAATCTAACGGTCAATCTTCTTTTTCTTGTGAGCGACGGGGCCATGATTAAGGCTCCGGCGCGTTCTTTCATTCTCACCAAAAATTCCGGCAAACCAGAAAAGGTGCCCCTCTAATTTGGAGACAAAGAGGGGCTTGCGTCATCCTTGGTTGTTTGAGACCTGCTATTTTTTCTTATTGGTGTATAATTATAGAGCGTCGAAGCAGCACTCCAGGTCGATGCTGCTCGAACAAAGTTTGTATCGCGTCTAGGTCTAATTAGATGTACTTTAGATGGCGTGAAGCACGAGTTTATAGAAATGTAGAGATGAAATCACTACAAAGCGTTTTTAATATGTTTTTGTTAAAAAAAAAAAAATAGTAATAAAAAAAAAAAGAAATGAAAAAGAAAGACTTTGAGACTCATATGGTGTGTATAACACAAGTGTTTGTATTTTTTTTTTTTTTGTATTCTCCCCCCATGGCACAAATGGAATTATTAGCAATAAGGTGCAGAAAAAATCAATTGGTGTAGCTACAAAAAGCCAAACGGTCTATCTCAAGGCTTCGGTTTTTATTTTCTTCCCCTCCTTCGTGCCATTCATGAACCAGCGCCGGGTCAGGGACACTGGGAGAGTGGTGTAATCGTGTTTCCCTTTCAGATCAATGTCGCTTTCGAGTCCCACGTCACTGGCAACGAGAACATTCACGTATTAAAGAAAACATGTGAATAATTTGATAATGAACATCATATTTGAGCCCATAAACCGTGGTTCCTTAAAAGTACCAATCGATGCTCTTTACATCCCGCCAACTCCCAAACCGTGATGGAGAAAACGATTTTTAATTTAGAATCCTAATAGGAGAGAAAGTAGTTAGCGACCTGATGTCTTTTTTTTGTCTCGATTTTTATTTTCAGAGGGTAGTATCCGGGGCAATAAACATACTCAGAGGGGTGAAGAACCATCGGTTCTTGCCGCTGGTGTATCGCTCCTCCAGAACCTTCTTGACAGTCTTCTTGGCGTCCTCGCGCTGGCTGACCTCCTTGAAGGTGTCTGCGGAGATGGTGCCCTTGATGCCCTCGAGCTCAAGAGTGTATCGGGTGGGCATCAGGTGGTTGTAGTTGATGACCTTGATGAAGGGCTTGACCTTGCTGCGCTTCTCCTGTCGGGTCTTGGACATGCGACGGGTGATCTTTGAGGGGTAGCGCTCGATACCGGCAACGATGGCGTGGCCGAAGGGGTGAGGCTTGTTGCCGTTGTCGACGGGCTGGATGATGACGACCTGGAAGAAAGAAAAAAAAAAGATACAGTGTCAGCACTTCCAGTCCATTTTGACTTTCTTGTAGTAGGCATTGTAAAGCGTGAAGCCGAAATCAGAGCGAAAATTCCAACAGCACTCGTGTCCAAAAAATCATCTTGCCCTTCTCTTTCTGTGTATGTCCTCCTCCTTCTCGTCGAATGGTTTCCTCCTGGGGCAGAAAAGAAAATTATGCGACGTCGAGTGCAAATTTGAGAATTGACGCTGGGCGGTTTGGGATTGTTCGTTTTTTTGAATTCGTACCTTCTTGCCGGCATATCGGCCTCGGGTGATGATGGCGACTCGGCCGACCTTGAGGAACTTCATTTTGTCCTGCCTGTGGGTGGTCGGTATGTGCTGGGAAGGGTAAGGGATTTCGTCGTCAATAGAACCGTGATCGGGAATTTGGTGCAAAATTTGGGGTTTGTGGGCTGTCGATTTGGGGCAAGCGACTCGCAGGTGCTATGTCACGTGGCGATTGCGTTTGCTTATCTAAAGCGGGTCTGTGCGCGCGCCTCTCTTTTGCTGATTCACCATATCCGTAGTAGAGCGATATACTTGCTACCTAGTAGTAGCCCTCACCAGCAGCTTGAATAAGAGCTTTGAGTCAGACAGGAATCAAGTCGACATTGCGATAATGCCTGCGCCGACGTACATCATTTCTCGGGTCGCTGACCCTATCTTTGCGGTCTTTATTGGGTTGTCGGCTGCTGCGACCAGGATCAACCGTGAGGAAAAAGCCAAGGGCAATACGACGAATGAGACAATAGAGGCTGGACTACGGTATGAGACTTGGCAGGTGCAAATTTAAATACTCTATGTTTGCTAAATAATATTTTCCTAGACGCGTTGGGCTCTCTAAGAAATAGCTTTTTTTTTCTTGAATGTCAAGGCTTTAGCCCAGAACGCCACTATCCTATGCTCTTAAGATAAAACAAACGCCAAATTATGGGTCACCACTACCATGTGATGATCCAACTCATAACTACTCGTCTTCTTCTGGAAGATACAAAAAAAGGGAAATGCCATGTATCAGGCTCGTTAGAGAGTTAAAAAAGAAAAACACTTTACATCTCAAATGCGGGGCCATACTCCTTCTTCATCGCTTCTCGAACCATTTGCCCGCAGAGTTTTGCCGTTGGGTTGACACTGACGGCCAGAGCCTTTGCAATCTGATTTCCATATCTGCCGCCGAGCGCCAAATCTCTTGAAGCAGCTTCTTCAAAGTCCACGCGGGACCAAGAGGCTTCTGGGCGGCTGTCATCGAGGTCCAGCTGGCGGTCCGATAAGAGCTTGGCAGTTCTTAGGTAGATGGCTGCCCTTTGCGTGTGCGCCATGGACAATGTCCGGGCTGCCTGCGCAGACATGGGGGTTGTTGGCAATGGTGGTGTGAGCAGACGGATTGCAGTGTCCATGTCTTCCAATGTTTCCATGGCTGCCTTTCTCTTCTCAGCTTGTTCTGGTTGAGGGATCAGCGGCATTGGCATGGTCGATGTATAGTTCAGCAGCATGGCGTCTCCGTACAGCCGCCGCATGATTTGGGCGCGGTTATTTCTTGCGCTAGCGTATAGAGGATAATCTGAAATAAGACTGCCAAAATCTGACACGCAAGTCTTGTAACTTTCGATGGCCTTGTCCGTGTCCTCCTCGCTCTGGAAGCTAATGAGCTTCGTCTCGATAGACTGGAGAGTGCGGATTATGGTGCGTTCCCTCTCCATCACCCTCTCATAGACGCTGTGGTCGATGATCTGGGGGTCGCGAGGCAGCGCAGGGTCGATGACGACGCCCGCGGCCGGATTGGACTCGGGGTCCTTGATCTTCTCGAGCACATTGATGTCGTGCCGGCTTAATGATACTGTCGTCATTTTGGCTGTGGTAGTTGATGTCGACGCTTGGGATCTCGAAGAAGACGATATCAAGTTTTCTTGTAGGATTGATTGATTATACAACTGGAGATTTGAAGTAGTTTGAGAAGAAGTTGCTACAAGGATGGATAAAGAAACAAACGACGAGTGGCGGCTCTAATTCATATGAAAGCCCCAGATGGTCTACGATGGGGAGCATTACCTACAGTAGCCGTGTCAAGTGACTCGCCGCTGGGCAGAATGTTGACTTCGGCAGCTAGCGGATCTTTGACAGTAAGCGGAATATTTTGGTCCTTATCTCATCCAAGATCGATCGGCTTGCGACTCTGCTCGCGCGCCCGCATGGTGTCATCCGTCTGAGGTGGTGGCGGGCGGAAGCAAAGCCGGTCCCAGGGCGGGGCGGCCATTGTCGGTTCTCCTCGGTTTCCACCGCCGGCGCGGCGTGATTCCGCACGGCTTCTGACTCCCGGCGCTACGGCGTTTGGGACCGTTCGCAGCAAGGAGATTCAAGGTCGCATTGATGATCGTGGCAAGGCCCCGCAGCAGAAACGAGGCGTCAACGGAAACGACCAGTGAGAGCGCGGGTTTTTGCCATAGCTGCTGTCTAACAGGCCTCGTGCATTTGCGCTCCGAGCTGGCCGGGGATAAACACACTGCCCTGTTGCGCAGCGAGCGTTTGAAGGCCCAGCATAAGCCGCCTCGAAACTCTGAATCAACTTGGGCCGTTAGAATCCGATGGCAGAGGTGACTGCCGGTGGAGATGCTCTGGAAGAGCTTTACAAGATCCATAAGCCCGTGCTGTCCACCATGGGCCATATATATATATATATACATGCCATTCGAAGCTTCCAAACCACTGAACAAATCTCAATCTAGACACTATTGTCAAATACACCATCTTCCACCCTTTCAAGACCTCGAGTTTGGTTACTACATCTCGCTTTAACAGGCACATATACAACCCGGTTTCCCCAGAAATCCACCCCCATATACCTTCTGAGTGGCAATGTCCCCGTCTGCTATCAGCAACTCCCCACAGCAGCAGCCTGCAACCAACGGTGCCAATCCCGACAACTTTGCGATCCAGCCTCCCGCCGACTTCACCGGCTATGATCACATAACCTGGTGGGTTGGCAACGCCAAGCAGGCGGCCTCATACTACACCACTCTCTTCGGCTTCGAGACCACCGCCTACCGCGGACTCGAGACTGGTAGCCGATACTTTGCCTCATATGTCATCTCCAACAATGGCGTTCGCTTCGTCTTCACGTCGCCCATTCGATCGGAGGCCCACCTCCCTGCGGATGAGCCCATCTCCGACTCGGACAGGGCTCTCCTGAAGGCCATGCATGCTCACCTTGAGAGGCACGGTGATGCCGTCAAGGACGTTGCCTTTGAGGTTGACAACGTCGCGGGCGTCTATGACAAGGCTGTGGCCGAAGGCGCCATCGCCGTCCAGGGCCCAACCACCACCAAGGATGACAACGGCTCCGTCACCACGGCCGTCATCTGCACATATGGTGATACCACACACACACTCATCAACCGCCGAGGCTACACTGGGCCTTTCCTCCCCGGATTCCGCGCTGGTAACAAGCGCACTTCCTCCATGGAGATGCCCAACGTGCCCCTCGTCCGCATCGACCACTGCGTCGGAAACCAGTCGTGGAACGAGATGGTTTCTGCCTGTGCCTTTTACGAGCAGTGCCTCTCCTTCCACCGCTTCTGGTCTGTGGATGACTCCCAGATCTGCACCGAGTTCTCTGCCCTGAGCTCCATCGTCATGGCCTCTCCCAACAACATTGTCAAGATGCCCATCAACGAGCCCGCTGCGGGCAAGAAGATGTCCCAGATCGAGGAGTACGTCATCTTCAACTCTGGCCCGGGCGTCCAGCACATCGCCCTCCTCACGTCGGACATCATCGCCTCCGTCTCGGCCCTGCGCGCGCGCGGCGTCGACTTCATCAACGTCCCCTCCACGTACTATGACACCATGCGCCAGCGCCTCAAGACGGAGAAGCGCAGCTGGCAGCTCAAGGAGGACCTGGACACGATCCAGAGCCTCAGCATCCTCATCGACTACGATGAGGGCGGCTATCTGCTGCAAATCTTCACCAAGCCCCTCATGGACCGCCCTACCGTCTTTATTGAGATTATTCAGCGGGATAACTTTGAGGGCTTTGGAGCTGGTAACTTCAAGAGCTTGTTCGAGGCCATTGAGCGAGAGCAAGCCGAGCGAGGAAACTTGTAGTTTGTATATATTGATTTTTTTTTTCAACTTTTTAGCGTGATTCATGTTTAGGAGTTTGATAAAAACTTTGGGGCATTTTTGAATAAATGCAATAGGAGCTTTCGAGAGCTTTTTTGGGATGAGTAGTTTAGGAGCATAGTAACTACGATTACGAATCATGCTGAAATGGATCAAAAAATATTAAAATTTATTTCAAAAAATCATTCTTACTGTATTGTCCTTATGCTGTGATTCTTTTTTTCTTCTTTTGCTTCTTCCTTATCCGACTGATATAAAAGCCATCCAACTTTTGTAGATAGCCCAAGAAAAAAAAAGGTATCTCCCCTTTTGTAATAATAGGGCACCAACCGTGTACTCCATACATGCTCATACCCAGACGCCGTAAGTAGCTATAAATAAAGAAAATACAAAAGAGGTTATATCTGTAGTAATGTCCAGACCACGCGCAAACAACCATTCTCATAAGCACTTTCTGAAGCTGATTCCAGCTTAGATCCTCCTCCTCCTCCTCCTCCTCCCCCAGCTCACCCGAGAGAGTCTTATTCAACTATCCGTCTATCACCATGACTCCACCACCGTTCGTATGCCCATTCCCATTTGCTTCCACCGGCACCGCTGCCGCAACGCCATCAACACCAGCAGGTACAGCCTGTGCCTGGCTCTGGCATCCAGGACAGTTATGTATCACCATATGAGCAAAGACGTCACAGTCAATGCAGAAGTGGTTCCCGCACACTTGGCACTTATACCTCCCGCTTTCACTTACGCCCTTGGCGGGCGCCTTGACGGGCGCTTCGTCTTTTCCTTTTTCCCTGTTGGGCTTCGGGGGCTCCAGAAAGGGACTCTGGCAGGAGAAACAAGCGGTGGACTGCGTTGCTTCGGCCCAAGGCACTTCGACCCAATTCCGCAGTGGAAAGAGATGGTGATATGACCGAGCAAGATGTGTAGATAGAATAAGCGTCAGCCCACAGGCGGGGCACTCTGAAGGTAGTCTGCAGACTTTGACGCTGCATCGAGTGCAGAGATAGCCCTCTCGGCAAGGCTTGCTGTGACAAGCACAGTAGCTTGTGGTCCCTCCGGGAGCAAGAGTCCGTGATGGGAAGCCCATCATTAGGAGACTGGATGTGCTCTGCTCTTTTGTTCGGTTCACGGGGGGTGTAGTGGCCGCCAGGAAGAGCTCCTTGTAGTGTGTTTCGTCCATGGCGACATTGTATTGTGATTCGTCGCCCGCGTTCGTCCTCGAGCAGAGCTCTGCGCAAATAGCAACCTGCGCAGACAGTCCGACAACAGATACTCGTATTCGCTCGGCGATGAGGTTGCTGATAGTGTCGTGAATGTCGCCCGGGTCACTCGATAGTAGGGCGCCGTAGATAATAAGTACTTCTCGTGTTCCGTGCGAGGGAGCATGACTATCATCCAATGCCATCCCAGGTTAGCTCTCCACGTCTAGTAAACAACATGATCATGTGTAGCAACAACTCACAACAACGCTCCACGACACATTTCCAACGCATTCTGCAAGCTCGGATTGCCCTGTGGATCCTGACCCTCCAAATCTCGCAGCCGCTCCAGATGCTCGGCGGGATTCCCTCCCATGTCGCTTATCCGAACCGCCACGCCATCCCTCATGCCCACAATGGCCAGCTGTGAAATCGGGTTTTGCTCAAAGTACTCCCTCACAAACGCCGCCGCATAGCTCAGCGTCAGCCTGTGGCGTGTGGGCAGCAGGTCCTTCTCGGCCATGGCGAACGACATGTCCAGCACCAGTACCAGGTGCCGTATGATGCCTCTCTGCAGGGGCGTCGTGTCGCGCAGCAGCCGCCTGCGCCGCTCGGCCTCGTAGCCCGCCAGGTTGAGCATGCCATCGTCTTCCTCGGGGAGGTCCGTCTCCCATGTTCGCTTGGACTGCTCCCACGCCTTCGATTCGTTGCGGTCGCGCTTCTTCTTGGACGACTTTGGGCCCTTGGTTCGGGCTGCGCTCGGGTCGCCGTCGGTCACGGTGTGGTCCATAATGTCGTCGTCCGACATGTCGGCGACGTACTCGCCATCGGAGTCGGCCATTGTGAATTGGATGGATCCAGCAGTCGAAAAGCGTCTAGGTTGTGTGATTAAAGGAGAAATTCAACTAAGAAAAGGGGGGCAACAAATGAGTGTAGTTGGGAGGAAGAATTGGATGATGGCGTAGCTGGAGAGTTGAAGCAGTGATAATTGATAAGGCTGCCGAGATCATTATCTCAGCCTCGTTTAGCGCATCACATAGCTCCCCACTACACGCGAAAAAACATAAACCTATCATGATTCTTGACATCAAAGCAACATCCCATATCATTAGCGCTAAGCCCTGTTTCATATCGCAATTCAAAGAAACGTGAAATATTTTCAATCTCAATCTAAAAACTCTTTATTATTATAGGTGAATATCACTCACTTCACCAGGGGTATACTGTAAAGTCTTATCTAAACCACCGTACAAGCTATCTGGCTCAAAACCCCATAGCATGTATCCACCTACAGCCAGAAACACGTATTTTCTTCCCACATACCTTCTCCAACACAGAAGTTGCCCCTGGACCAAAGATGCACCAGTACGCAAAACATTGCTATCGAAGAAACTTCAAACACCTCGCTGGATGAGGATAAGGCACACCAACCACAGTTTCAGCTCCAACATAATGCAACTGGTCATCCTACCACCTTACCCTTCAGAACCATAAATAAGCAAGGAAAAAGAAAGAAATCCATCACAACTACTATATCCTAGCAGTCTCATATGTGGTGCGTGAGCGCGTCGTTCGACTCGTCGTAAACTCGTCGAGGAAAAAGCGTATATATGATAAAGAAGAAGCAGAAAAAAAAGAAGAGAGAAAATGAAACCATCAATGCTACCGCCTATGAACGCCGAGTTTCAGGAAACCCAAAATGTTGCAAAATTATCTCAGTTGTAAGGCTGAGTATTGTACGATTGAGATGAGTAGCCCTGGGAGTAGGACTGGCCGGCATATGACTGGCCAGCATATCCGGCACTGGCAGTATAGCCCGGGGATGTGTACGATTCTGTTGCAGGCATGGGCCAGTCGTCCTCGGTGATGCTTGACCAGAAGACAAAAATCATGCCGACAGCCAGGAGCGTGAAAAACGTTTCAAAGAGGGCTCCATCCACCTTGCCGCTACTTCCATCGCAGATGTACTTGCTGATCACGTAGTTGAAAATTTGGCCGATGGCGAAAAGTAGTGCTGCTCCGGTCAAATATATCATCGGGCGGAGCTCTCCCAGAACTCGTAGCACAAGGATAGTCTCAAGAACATAGAATGCAACGAGAAATATCAGCGGAATGAGCTGGTATAGCACGTAGAGGGCAATGTTTCGATTCGGGAGATGGTAGCTGCTGTCCCAAAATCCGGTCCAGCTGAAGCCCGTGTCGAGAGCAATATAGCCAGTGCCAATGAAGAGCGCGCCAGAGGAAATCGCCAGCAGGCCAAGGGACAATGGGGTTCCATCGTCCAGCAACTGGTATCCAACAACAGCGTTCAGCATGAGAATCCAAGTAGTTGCAATAATGGCGCCAAGGTGAATGCCGCTAAAAGCCTAGATTAAGAGAAAGTCAATAAACGATTAACCAGCGTCATGGCAACTAGGAGAACGGAGCGAGGCAAATCCAGGGCAGGCAGGCAGGCAGGCAGACGTACTATTCGCACAGTATCGTTGAGAGGGAACTCGCCAACAGAGAAAATCTCGCATATGCTAATAAGGATATAGCCGATGAGGAATAGTTGAATCTCGCTATAGTATCACGTTAGCTGTGGTATCCGAAAACTGTGTGTATGGGAGCACATACCGACGGCCCACGGCAGCCTTTTTCTTGTCCGCTTTGAGGATCAAGAAGGTCGCCATGACAATACCAAGGCCGCACAGGATAATTGATCCAATGTTGCCCAGGTGACGGCCGCCACTCAGCGAAATTCCTCTGAGCTCACATCCTCCCCATGGACCGGTTTGGTTGTGAAATTTCTGAGATAGAAGCTATATATGCAGTAAGAGCGGGTGGTTAGTTCCGAAGATCATTTGCCGTTTATGCTTGTCATCGTCTCCTCTTTCTTCCAACAAACTTACATTGCAGACTGGCAAAGTCGAGTCTTTGCAAAAGTCCTGTTTACACAATCAGTCAGTCACGCCAGCTGCACAGCACCCACGGGAGGTGAGACGAAATGAGATGCGGTTTGGACGACGGCGTACATTGAAGTTTCCAAAAGCCGTGGACCCCATTGTGACTGCGGATGCTTAGCAGTTTGATCAGCACGCGATCAGCATCCAGCGATGCAATCACAATTGGGGCGGCAGAATTGGCGAGAACGGCGATGGGAGCGAAGGTCGACTGTCAGTATGCAGCAAGTCGGTGTCTGGTTGCTGGTGGCGCTAAAGCAGCTGCAGAAGCTGGTCGATAAGTGCGTATTAGGGCGGAGATGCAGAAGAGGCACAGGCCCTTGCTCTGTTCGTTTCTTTGGATTGCGTCTTGTTCGTTTCCTTTGCTGCCAGGGTCCGTCCCAGTCGGATCGAAGCGTGGAGGAATACGCGAGGCAGCGAAATCGGCTGTCGACGTGTTTGCGCTGGCCTGGCGCTGCGGTTGCGACAGCAATGTGGTCAAGTGCTCGACAAGTTAAGTGCTCGTGGCCCAAGGGGGGACAAAGATTGTCGTCGGCGGTGTAATATGGGCGATGTCGTGGCTCGACTACAAAGTGTGTCCAATGCGTCACCCGTTGCCGTCTGTGCCTTGATCAGACACTCCAATCTGATCAGAGACGAGGCCTTCTCGCTTGCTGGTGGGTTTATTCTGGCTGCAGTGGAGGAGGAGAGTGGGAGAGGAGGACGCCGTGGGCAGTTCTAGGCGTGCCGTAGGCAAGGGAGAGTCCAATAACGGAAAAATGGGGGTGTTCGACGCAGCTGCAGCGTCTGGGGGCGCTTGACGATACTTAAGCCGATGCCGATGCTGCGGAGTAGCCAGTACCGCGGAGCAACACTGCTGGAACTCGCAGTGCACAAGTACCTTTGACACGGCATGGCCTGAACAGCAGAAACAGCTGCAACGCTGCGAGGGCCTACAGGGACCTTTTGGGTCGCCAAGGCTCTGCTCATCACAGCCTGTGCTGCGAGTGGTTGGGCGCTGCTAAACGAGCCACCATTGTCTTCCCCTAAAGCCCCATCAAGCCCCCCGGGGCCTTAGCACTGGCCTAGCGCTGGCACCGAGCTCTAGCGCACCTGGCGGCTGCCCTTTAGGCCAGGTCCTGGCGTTGCTGGGCCCAACTTGGCAGCTAAAGCAGGAACGGGCTCGCTGAGTGGACGGGGTGGAGCCTCGGGTGATCCCACACTGGAGCTCAGCGTCGCGTGATTGGCAGCTGGGGTGCCTTTGACAGGGAACCTCCCTGTTTAGGCAAGCTGATGGTGACTGAGACAAACAGAACAAACTCGTTGCTGCGACATCACTTTTGCTCGTATACCCTGGCTAGTCTCATGTCTTTTTCTAGCAACTGGTATGGAATACAGTACAGTCGCAGCAGCATGATTACACAAAAATTTCCATTTATTTACCACAGGCGGTCCAGATGCGGCACTAATGTTGTAATGTTCTATAGCCAGCATCATGTATGTATGAAACGTACCCGTGTTGAAGAAAAAATTTTGCCACTGGAATGCAGTAAGCACCTTAGGATGCGCTATAGAGTTCTATAATTGTTGCTACTACTCGTATACGTGCATCTGCTAACGAAGCGGCTTCGCATGGCTGATGCTATCTGCAGCGCAGCCAATCGATACGTCCTTCAGACATGCCCCAGTGGCAGATCGGTTAGCTACGTGGCGCTGCATGTTAACGTGTGGCTCGTAAACGACCTAAAGACCAACAGCTGCATCGCTTCATCAAGTACCTGCTAAGCTGCGACGCATTATGCCTACTGGGTAATATACATCTTGCAGGCTCCTCTATCTATTCCGTTTTATCCTTCTTTCATGCTTCTCTTTTCTTTCTTTTTTTTCTTTCTCTCCGACGAAAAGCTTTTTCCATCTTCAAAAGTAAAATCAGGCCACTTGAACGAACCAATAGAAACTTTGGAGCATCCTCGCCCATTCTTTAGTACTGCCCTGTGGTCAGATTCTACATGAGAATCCCGGTCCTCTTTTAAATCCGAGGCCTAAAGCACAGGGCATGTTCATGCGCATCGCATCGCAGCATCCACAGCAGCTCCGTGCTAGCACTAAGATGCGTTAAACGTCCATAGCTTGTCACCCAGAACTGCACTGTAATACTACTTGTAAATAGCGGCTCTGCGAAGCTTCTACTACACATCTAAAAATGGCAATCTTATTTACAGCCTGCGCATGTGATGTGTGCTCTATATTTAAACTAGGTAGGGTGGTATTGTCTGTCTTGCAAATGTCCTTTAAAATTTCAATAAATCCAACCAACACGCAAAGACGCCCTCCGATAAGCTGCAAGTAAAAGTGCCCTTCAACTCCACCACCCTATGAGAGGCGGCCAAAAGGTTTATTAGTGTGAGTCTTGCGTTACGGTTAAATTACTTGAAAATCCAGGCGGGTCTCTCCCGTACCCGTCCGACAAGGAAGTAGGTTGGCGGCCTTGATTTTTTAAAATTGCGCTCTCGCTTCCGTGTCACTCGCGCTTGATCGATGACCGGCTCATGGGATCGTCGGAACAAATCACCCCGTTTGTTTTACGCGTTTCCAACAGCCGCCGCCAGCACGCGAAATCTTGCGTGAATGGTACAAACTACCGACACGCAGGCGGAGCACAAACAAGTCCGACATCATTAACAGAGGGAGGGATGCTGCCCTGCTTCGTTCCCTGGCATCGAGAAGGCAATTCTGCCCTGTAGCAAACAGATGAAGCTGATCCACCGTGAAAATATTTTCTGCAGGGCCCATCTCATCTCATCTCATCGACCCAGCATTAGAGTTTACCAGGTAGTATGCAGAAGGAAGCTGGCAGTTACACTAATGGCTAGCCATGCAAGTTAACAGCACCATCCGGAATACATCTTCCGTTTTTCTAAGCACTTTGTTCACACAGGGTATTGAATATCTTTCTTGTCTTGCCAGAAATGAATACCATCAGCCTAGATTCTATCCCAGCATTAAAAAAATGCAAAGCTAAGCCCAACAAAAAGAATATTCTTGCTCTCGGCAGGGCTTGAACCTGCGGCCTCCGCATTACCAAGATTTCAACAACCGCTGAAGTATTAGTACGAAGCTCTAACCAACTGAGCTACGAGAGCAGTCCAGATCCACTTTTATAACTGATGTCATAGGCTGGAATTATTGTTCAATACGACGCAATAGGTAGCTTAAGAATCTACACACTGCATTAGGTTGGATTGAACTGCCAACGAATACCTCGACCAGCTGCATATAGTATATTTCTCAGCTTAATTAAAACCTACCAAGATAAGAAAAGGAGAGAAAATAAAAAGGGCAAAAATAAAAATCAGTAAAAAAAGAATCACCTCTGAAGAGGTGTGGCGGATCTCTCCCGCCGGGAATTGAACCCGGGTCTCAAGCGTGACAAGCTTGCATACTGACCACTATACTACGGAAGATGTACCAGGCGTTGAGCACCTGGGGTAGCGGATCACGTGTCAGACTGAGGCCAATTTAATAATTATAAAGGTAGCAGATATCCATAGCCTATACCATGTACAAAATAAAGCATGCTAAAAACTGGAAGTCAGTAAATTAAAGTATGCAAAATAAATAGAAGAAAAGGAGACCCTACGGCATTATACAACCTATTATCCTTATAAAAATTAATTTTAATAGCTATTACTATCCAGAAATAAAACTGACTTCTATTACTGGCCTTTTTTATTGCAGAATCTCTCTTAATGCTCGTCCAGCTAAATATATATTTTCGGTTGACAGTCCCAGGGTAGGCTAATTAATCCATAGCTTGTGTAAAGCCCGAATTCACCAGCACGTTAAGGAATTGTGTCGACTGCTGTAGAAACGCGCGGAGTGGGTAATCCCTCTGTAGGTCCTCCGAGCATATGCGATTTTTTAGACGATGCATATGCTCTCAGATAAAGCTAGATGTAGAAAAAGCAGGTGAAGCGAGACGAGAGTGCTAGCACCGAGTACTTAGTAGGTACTAGGTGTGTTGTATTTTGGCTGGACAAATTTTTCACACGTGTGTAAGTACATGTAGCTCCGTGAAAAGAGTACATGTACATTGTAATAGCGGATTGGCGTGCATACATGTACCTACCTAGTAGGATTGTGTCAAGCCGAAACTGGACGGAGGTCGAGGTGTAATTTAGCACAATCTCACAAAAGGTTCGATTATCCCTTGAACTAAATGAAGATTCAGTCTCTGAAGCTGTTCAATTCTATATTAATTATAAAATGATGCACTTGAAGGAGCGTACACGGCTAGACAAAGGGAAAGCACGAATAGTTTGAGACTATTCGACTGAGAATGCGAGAGGGCCGGTTTTGTGGGTGGCTTTAGTATGTAAAGAATTAATGAAGTTGGTAGTGCGCAAGGGACACGTGTTGAAGAAAATGGCCGAATTCCCTCCTCAACTTTGGCCTCTTTACGACAGGATGATGAATTAGATTCGCGAATCAGAAGACTGATATTTGCGAAAGGATTCTTGGCCTGGTTGCTATTGTTTACAGGCCTCGGGCCCGTCTCCCAACCAGAACTGGCATCTATCTTGGATATTCCGAATAATCTCAATGACGAAGATCTTGAGGAACTGGTTGTCGCGTGTGGATCTTTCTTGGTTGTGAGAGAAGGTGTGATACTGTTTTTTCATCAGTCTGCTAAGGATTTCTTGCCTAAAGACAAAAAGCTCGCCTTAGAGCCTGGGAGCCAACATAATGTACTTACTTGTAGATCGTTGGAAATTCCTTCTTTGACTCTACATTGGAACATGTACAGACCTCGCGCCATACTGATACTCTTATCAAAGACTATACGCAGAGCCGAGTTTAAGATGTTCTGAGACATGTGTGCCACTCCTGTGTCTTTTGGGTAGACTATCTGAGAGCCTCCAATGATTTGCACAGAGAAAGATACGAATTTATTTTGCAGAATGAGGTAATTGTACACCGCTTCCTTAAGAGAAAGCTATTGAACTCTTTAGAAGTCTTAGCTCAATGGAGAGAATGAGAGATGCTATAAGGACTGTTGGCATTTTAAAGAAACTGGCAAGTGCTCCTCTTTCCGCCATAATTTAAACTTGAGGTTCATTAAATTCCACGTTAAAAATGACGGAGGTATTGTTTGTAACTTCGTTAAAGACGTATACCGCTTTGTTTTCTCTCTCAAGGCCGGAATAGAGCTGACACCTCTGCAAGTCTACAGCTCTGCACTTTTTTTTTTAAGTCCAGTCTCCAGCATTGCAAGGCAG
Source organism: Trichoderma asperelloides (assembly GCA_021066465.1). Taxonomy (NCBI): domain Eukaryota; kingdom Fungi; phylum Ascomycota; class Sordariomycetes; order Hypocreales; family Hypocreaceae; genus Trichoderma; species Trichoderma asperelloides. The sequence continues at coordinate 92,687 of JAJKFY010000336.1, read as the reverse complement.
ATGTATGTGGAAACTAAAGGGCCAGAGTGGGTTACTACAAGGTCAGAGATGTTGGATGAGTGGACCGCTTACTCCCAACCCTTCGAACGTCATAAAGAGCCGGTTAGAGCTTTGGCGTTTTCGCCAGACGGGGCACACTTCAAATGTTAGTGTCTTGGTCAGAAGATGCGACAAGAAAACTCTGGGATCTGGAGTCAGGTGCATGCTTACATACATTCGTGGGCGACGACAAAGCAGTTTACGAGGTAGTCTATTCACCCAACGGCATGCATTTGGCCTTTGGATCATCTGAAAAAGTTCAAATCTAGGATTTGACAACATTAACCTGTCTATACACATTGGGTGCCTACATGAATTTGATATCGACGACGATCAATTCCCTTTTTCACTCGCAATTTCATCAAATAGTGATCTTATAGCGGCTGAATTGGGTCTTGAAGAGAGCATTCGGATTTGGAATTTGGTCACAAATACGCATCTGCAATGCATCCCCATCTCACAATTCAGGGCGTATGACGGGATTTGGTGCTTTCGCTGGATAGTACCCGATTTAGAGCGACGCTGTACGATGTGACTATTCCCATCTACGACATAAATACGGGCACGCATGTTGAACTCCTCGACAACTTTTATGACACAGGACACGGAGTGAATACTGCGTTATATCTATTTGATCTGAAAAGCTTGATGATTGACCCGTCGAATAGACAGAGTAAAGATCCAACTACAGATTGAAGCTATCCAGATTTGACATTGGTCGAGACAAAACGTGGATTCTCCATGGGCAGGATCGGGTGCTATGGCTTCCCCTTGAGTACCGACTCATCGCAGCGCCTTAAAGACAACAACAAATGTAGCAATTACTACTCGTGTTGATTATTTATTTATTTATTTACTTATTTATTATTATTATTATTATTATTATTATTATTATTATTATTATTATTATTATTATTATTATTATTATTATTATTATTTTACACGCCCATGGCTGCTGTGGACGATTTGCTTGAGCCACCACTTCCGGACCTCTTCCGGGATCGTGATTCGGACCCGACCCGGAGTACGGATCGTAAGCTACGGCGTTCTGACATCCACTAATAAGCTAGGACCGGGACCGACACCTAAACAAAGACGAGGGCTCGAGGTATTCCACTCTGCGGCCGACGCGAGCGTTCTACGAGATGATTTAGTTATATGTACACACTTGTGCTGGGTGCGTTTGGTATCCTTTTATAGCTGTTATAGTAGATGCTTGGAGCGGCGGCCCTTGGAAGCTCTCATACTAAACCCGGCGGCTACCGAAGAAAATCGAGCCGACTACAAATCTATATTATCATTAGATTAGTGTAATAAGTGAACACAATCCGCCTCTCGTGTCCCCGCCCTGGCCTGCTTTGCCGCAATCGCTGCTATTGGGCGGTCTGATGCCGCTGGGGATATGCGGAGTTCTTACAAACCTGCTGAGGACAGCGCTTCGCCCGTCTATTGTGAGAAGATCTGCGCAGGAACCTTGGCCAGAGCCGTCGTCTGACGTCGGGGTCCCCCCACAGCTGAGATTGGATAGATTTCAATGTTTGCGTGTGAGTTGCTTGCCCAGACGGCCGGCGTGGCTCAGGCGCCGTTAGGTGCTGACGATCACTGGGGGCGGGATGATGTTCAGAGCGCCAATAATACGAAGCGTGGGCAAATAAGGAGACGGGAGAATGGCAGGTGATGAAGCTTGGCTGTGGAACGTATTAGTAGGTTTTTTATTGTATTATTTTTATGCGCTACGTGCTCGCACATCCATGTATCTAGATTCTTTGACGGCAGGTCTCAATTTGGAGATGTCGAAATGCAGATTCGTGTAGTCCATCTACGTTTACAGTGACTGCATGTCAAGCCCAGGCGTCGTCGCGCAGTGGTGAGACGCGGCATCCCCTGAGAGGCGCATTATCTGCGGATCTAACGGGTGCGAGGCGCTGTAGATTAGGGAGGTCGCCATCTCGGGCTTCCCTGAGCCGCTCGCAATCAACACAACTGGACTTGGCGATCAGTCCGTCCATCAGCCTTTTCTGTCTCCCATTCTTTCTCCCTCTTTCATCCTCCCGCTCTCTTCGTCTAAACGACGCCCAATCCGCCGCCGTTCATTTCACGCTCTTTACGTGTGATCTGCTTGCCAATTGATCGCCTCTTATTCAGCACGAAGCCACGCCACACCGCACGCGCGCCACCACTTTGACGGCTTTTGCGTCCAAGTTTTCCCTCTCTCTTCTCCCATCTCCACCTTTTCGCTGCCTTCGTCTTCCTAGGCCCTCTTTGGTCCTGTTTCGTCTTGCCTTCGTGTCTCTCTCGCCCTCGCTGCCGAGACTGATGTCAAGACCCTTTTTCTTCAACCATCCAATCCAGGCCCCTTGTCTGCTCGCCAAAGACTTCTGTCCTGCCAGCTCCCCAAAAAGAAAAGGCACCCCTCCCTCTGCAGAAGCGCCCTCGCATTTCGCTCCATCGTGGTGCATTCGCTCGCAACTCCACCCGCACTACTCCCGTCCAGCCGGCCTAAAACGGCCCCCCAGTGACGTATCGTGAGGCTCGTGGACCACGGCCTTGGGGTCATCTGCGTCGTCCAGCCTGGACGCATCGCCGCATCGCCGTACCGGAGCTGTACATGCACCGAGACATTGCCGCGCCTCAATCGCTGCCGCCTTTTTGGCTGTACCTCTGCCGCACTGATCTTGTACCTCTGCCGGTCTCCCCAGCGCCGAGCTGCCAAGGTATTCCCAGGTGTTTCGCGCTGCTTGACTCGGCCCCAGCAAGGCAGGACCTGTCTCTGATCTAGGCTGTCTTTGTCACCCGACCACCGACAATAACCTCATCTGCTCCCTGCGAGGTTGCTTCTCTCTCCGCCTGTGAGATCCGTCGCGCCCACCCAGGCGTCGCAAATTCAAGAGTCTGCAGGCGGGTGCTGCTGCTGATCAGCCCCATAACCACCCAACATTCCTCCCCAAAAGTCAGCTCGCATCCCTTCCAACATCCCTCTCCGGACGCTGCCTTCACGCTCCCACGCCGACCAAGACTTTGACCAAGACTCACCATCGGCGTCCCTCCTATCTGCCAGGGGATACGGCGCCCCTCATCAGCTTCGCCCGTCGTCCGAGTCCGAGACATCGTCGTCGTGGACCGACACTGGAGACATTGGCGACCAGTTCGGCGACGAGCACGACCCGGTCCGCATCCAGCTCCCGGAAGACATTGAGAACGAGCTGCTTGCCGGAGTCCAGCGCCGACAGCTGAACCCGCTCTACAAGTCGCACAAGAAGGTCCGGATTCACGACCCGTCACCGCATCGGCGCAACCACTCCTTCTCGCCGTCTCCCGGCATCGACAAAGAGGCCATTGAGCCCCCCGACGCCCGTCCTCGACCACCGAATCGAGCGGAACGCTGCATCGGCGCCATCATGGCGGGATCCTCAGGCTCTATCCATGGCCTTACAGGCAAGGCCTTGCTGTACGACTCATCTATATTCCTTGTCTTAGCTACGCCTTCACAATGGGAGTTTTGGATTTTCTAACTTTGTTTTTTTTTTTGTGCAACAGGTATTTCACAAGTATATTCGTTTCACTAGGCGTTTTCCTTTTTGGATATGATCAGGGTGTCATGTCGGGTATCATCACGTAAGTTTCCATTCTCTCCAATGTACCTCGCAGCAAATTGGTGCACACGATTAACATGCTCTCTCAGCGGCCCATATTTCATCGACTACTTTAACCACCCGTCGAAAGCCGAGGTCGGAACAATGGTTGCTATTCTCGAGATAGGAGCCTTTATTTCATCTCTTATTGTTGGCCGTGTTGGTGACATCATCGGCCGGCGACGAACTATCTTGTATGGTTCTTGCATTTTCTTCGTCGGAGGAGCGTTGCAGACACTCGCCACATCCATGGTGATGATGATGGTTGGCCGAATTGTCGCTGGTCTTGGCGTCGGCATGCTTTCTACCATTGTGCCTGTCTACCAGTCCGAGATTTCTCCACCTCACAATCGCGGTAAGCTTGCCTGTATCGAATTTTCTGGCAATATCATCGGATATACGACTTCCGTATGGGTGGACTACGGCTGTGGGTTCATCGAGAGCAACTATTCATGGCGTATTCCTCTCATGATGCAATGCATCATGGGGGCTCTTTTGGGATTGGGAAGCTTGGTCATTGTGGAATCGCCCAGGTATGGAGCCACTGATCCTCATGATGCATATCCATGAAATACTAACCGTTATATTTTTTTTAGATGGCTCCTAGATAATGATCACGATGAAGAAGGCATGGTTGTCATTGCTAACCTCTATGGCGGCGGCGATATTCATAATGCCAAGGCGCGCGACGAGTATCGCGAGATCAAAATGGATGTCCTTCTTCAGCGTCAAGAGGGTGAGCGGTCGTATTCTGATATGTTCCGCCGGTATCGCACTCGAGTTTTTATCGCCATGTCTGCACAGGCCCTTGCGCAGCTTAACGGAATCAACGTCATTTCTTACTACGCCCCATACGTCTTCGAATCTGCTGGTTGGGTTGGCCACGACGCCGTTCTCATGACTGGCTTTAACGGTATCACGTACTTCCTTTCTACCATCCCGCCTTGGTATCTTGTGGATCGATGGGGTCGCCGAATGATTCTTCTCACTGGCGCCGTGTTCATGGCCATTTCCCTATCTCTCATCTCCTACTTCCTTTACCTTGATGTCAAATGGACCCCCAGGCTGGTCGTTCTGTTTGTCATGATATACAATGCTGCCTTTGGCTACTCATGGGGACCAGTCCCTTGGCTCTACCCTCCTGAAATCCTACCTCTTAGCATTCGCTCCAAGGGTGCCAGCTTGTCGACCGCTACGAACTGGGCCTTCAACTGGCTCGTGGGAGAAATGACACCAATTCTGCAAGAGTGGATCAAATGGCGCTTGTATCTCGTCCATGCCTTCTTTTGTGTTGCTAGTTTTGTAATTGGTGAGTTGCTCGTATTGATTATGACTCCTATGTCATTCCTTACGCCCTTGACTGATTGCTAACCTCATCTGTTTAGTTTACTTTGTCTACCCAGAGACTTGTGGTGTCCGCCTCGAAGAGATGGACTCGCTATTCGGGGATGCTAGCACTGTAGCGACTCCATCTATCCATGCAGAAACCGGGTCACTCATCCGGGGTGGATCGCCTATTGGATCTAGCCGTACGCCATTTCGCTCAAGTACTCCCATTCCAGGGCTCACTCTTGACCCTCCTGATGGCGGTGATAACAAACCCAGCGTCCAGAGTGGCGGCGATGACCGAAGCATCAGTGGGTGGTTATCAAGGGTCGTTAATCGCGGCCGTTCAGGCAGTCCGAGTAGCGGCCAAGGGCGATATACTCCAATCGGCCAGGAAGACGAGGGCCGCAATGACAATTAACCCTGGGGTTGTCCTATTCATTTTTCTTGGAGTACCTCTATAGATCTTTTTCTTTTTGTTTGAATTTTTCTTGGGCACATAGACAGCGGAGCGAAGCATGGCCGCCATGCTCGTCGTTCTATTAGGTACAGAACTCGGGCCTAGACTGCTTGCCAGCATAAGATGGTTGGTTTTGGTATATAAGATGGACATTAGCTGCATAGATTACACCTACGTTGAGGAAGAGGGAAACAAGCATGACAGTCTGCAAGATGAAGTGTAATCTCTTAAGACGATTTGAAGAGGTTTCGAGAGCTGTGTAGACAAGACGTGGCTGTAGCGGCTGTTGTACTGAAACTGCACTGTTATTGGTACGAAAACTCTATTAGTATTATTGATGAATAATTCGTAACCGCGATATTTTGAGCAGTGCCTAAGCAATTGCTACTTCTTTTCAAATGTCTGTCTCTGGTGAGCTAACAAGATGTGCAGCATCAAATGTTGTTGAGATCCTGTCTTTAAGGTGCTCCGTGCATGAAGCGTTGAAAATACACAGTGTGAATATAGTATGGCGCTCAATTTTACCGGCCTTGGTATTTCAGACCATGAATTATACCCATTTTATACACCCCCAGGTTCTTCACATCAGGCCTCATAGAAATAGAGCCATGAGGACTGGATACACCACAAAATCAATAAGCACGTCATGACAACCGCAGCAGCCTCCAAGCTAGATATAACCCACGCCTACCGGCACCTCTACCGGGGTCTCCTCCGCGCGGTGCAGTACTCGGCGCCGGCGCGATACGTGGCGCGGGACCAGCTCCGGGCGGCCTTCCGAGAGCGCAATGCGGCTCTGGATCCGGAAGGCGTGAAGAGGACGGTGTGGTTCCTGGAGGCGGCGGCGAAGGAGAGGGGCCTGGAGCATAAGATTTTGAAGAATTTGATTAAGGTGCGGCTGGATCGGGCGTGGGGGACGAGGGCTTGGAAGAGGGCTCTGAACGAGACGAAGATGAAGTGAGTTTTTGGCCTTTTTCTTTTCTTTTCATTTCGCTTTGGTTTTGCTTTGATTTATCTGTCTTTTCCTGGGTCATTGTGTATGAGGGTGAAGAGACGGTTTCGTATGGCGGGATCTTGATATGAATGAGCGTTGATGCTGATGAGATTATAGGCCTGATGCGAGACAACTACGAGAAGATGCGATGCAACATTATAATATGACTGTTGCGATGCTGAATAAGAGCATGGGGCTGCGTTTACGATGAGCAGTGTCGGTAGTTTCGAATCCTTCTCTGAGAGACAGGAAAGAGGAGGATTGATGACTTTGAAATCTTACATCAGCCAACGAATCCCATTTGGCCATTTTACAAGTATTGAAAATGCCATTAGGCCACAACTATTTTGACTTTATTTAGTATTACAAAGTGGAAAATATTACTTTCTCCCTTTCTTTATCGCTGGCCAGCCTCTAATGTCGCATTCTCTGTTCCATATGCCCTATTAACTCCATGCCCTCCGCTATCATCAGCTATGTGGTGGATTCTTTTCTCACAAGTCCACTTCAATCTCCTTATGTATAAGCTCGTCCAAGCTCGATCCATCTCGTGAGTATATCCATGTCCCCAATGCCGTGCCCTCCTTATCTCCCTGCCCCTCGCTGGCAACGCAGAAGTCGTATCGTTTGGGGCCGGACAGAGGCGATGAGAGCCAGATCTGCTTGTTGGGGGGCTGTTTGTTGATAACATAGGTGCCCTTGTTGGCTACGGTAACGGTCATGACGCCAGACTTTATGTCGAATGGTTAGCATATATTGACTAAAGCAAAGATCAGTCCTAGGGGAGGGAGGTGTGACTGAACTGAATATTCCACATCGATTGGAGAGCCGTCGTCCTGGAGTGTTTCAAACTTCTCAAGGAGGTCATTCAAGTACTCATTCGACAGCTCGTGGTACTCCTCGTCAGAGAGGTCAGCGGCAACAAACGTTACCTGACTTCCGGTTGGCGCCTTGTCCGGGTTGGAAGTATCCGGCATGATGCCCTTGCGCAAGACCATTTGCGCCGAGAATTGCCGTCGCTGCGAAGCAACTGAGGGCGTGGCTGCGCGGGAGATACTGGGAAGAGCGCGGATGCTTGAGGCCGCCATTCTGGGATTGCGCATAGCTCGGCCGAGCAGGCGAGGGGCCTGTCTTGAGATGCTTGATGATGCCATATTGGTGGTTGGTGGGGTGAGAGAAGACGCTGGTCAAATGCGCATTCGGAGATGTAAAAGCCGCGATGCGCTATGGGATATAAGATAGGTTCTAGCTGGTCAATTGCTTCGCAGGTGTGGCGGACTATGCGAGGAAACAAGAGAGAAGAGGTGCTGAAGAAGCTTTGAGCTCCAAGATCCTTTTGGGCGATAGGAAGCCAATTGGAACAAGCTGAAAAGGTTCGTCATAGCATGTACCCCATACTTGTGGCTCGGCATCTGCCCTGCAGCCAGGACTTGGAGGTACCTTGATGCCCCATGTAGTGAGCTGGGCGTCTAAGTAGAGCTGGGTTCTTTTTGCTTAGTCACGTCCTTTCGGCAACGTCACTTGGAGCTCGTAGAACGCCGTCACCTGCATCGGCCCCACCAAGCACTCTCTTCCATCACCATCTCGCCAACGGGTCTCTGGGCGATGATGAGACTCGTTCCGCGGCCATGATTAACGCATTTTTGGTCTTCAATGGCCAGGGCCAGCCTCGGCTTACCAAGTTCTACACCCAGCTGGTGCGTTGCGACTACATCGCTCATGCAAAGCCCGAGACAAACCACTGACTCAGCATCGTCTTATCGCAGGACACCAGCATTCAGCAGCGCCTGATATCGGAGATATTCACACTCGTGTCGAATCGACCCTCAGGCTCTTGCAACTTCCTGCCTCTCCCCCCTCTCCTCGCCGCTTCTAGCACATCGCACAGCTCGACCGAAGAGCAGAATGATGTCCCCTCGCTGGTGACATACCGCAATTACGCTACCCTCTACTTCATCATCATCTCTACAGCCACAGAATCACCCCTTGCTTTGATCGACTTAATACAGGTGTATGTCGAGGCGCTCGATAAGCTGTTTGAAAATGTCTGCGAGCTTGATCTCATCTTCAACTTCGAAACGCTCCATGCGACCTTGTCGGAAATGATTATAGGAGGGGTAGTGATAGAGACGAGTCTCGATCGTATTGTTTCTGGTGTCAGAGCCCAGGGAACAGTCGCTAAACGGCCGGTAAATGAGGGACGAAGCACTATTGGATCAGGAATGGGTCTTGGGGGCAACTTTGCATGGGCAGGAAGGGTATAATAATGATATTGCGGCCTTGAGCTGAGCACAAAGAGATGAGTCGGATAGAACTATAACCAGCATATGCATACATCCCTTTGTCTTTTCCCTAGCCCAAAATGGGTATCACGCCAAAACGCCTTAGATATATACAAATCCTATATTACACACACATAGAGTGGCAGACCTTATCTTACAACTCATTTCGAATCTGAGTTTCGTGACGGGTTTACTTCCGGCGCATCTTTCCGGCGCTCATATCGCTTTTCGGGATCCAACACGCCGAAGAGATTGATGGCATGTTTCCGCAGCTAAGGATTCTTGTAAGTGAACTGCAAATGAATCTGTGTATTAAACCAATGACACACCTCTTCTGATGGCTTATACTTTTGTCCCCACCACTCAAACTCAGAGTAGAATATAAGCCATACCATCGCAGCTGTCTGCAGAGTTAGCCCCATGCCTGTTGACCACACTCATTAGGTGTAAAACATAAACTGACCAGCCATTGTGGCAAGCTGCGCATACTTGACGCCTTTCTCCCATCTTGGAGATCGGCTTGCAAGGGCAACACGACGCTTGTACTTCTTCTCAAATCGGAGTTGTTGCTGATGAGTCAACTCTTTGAAGTCAGGTGGCCATACTTTCCGAGCCTTGTAAGGATTATTCGCGATAGTCAGAGGAATCTTTGTAGTTAGAGGCTCCTTCGCCGATTGAAATGCTCGTCTGACTAGGGTTGGAAACATTATCAAATGATATGCTTCCGCAAATATGACTCTTATGCTAACAATATCGGAGATGTTTGAGATACCAGAGCGTTTGAATGACGCCGTTTTTGAAGCTAGCAAAAGCTGCGTAGGTACCACAGCCAAGGCCTACAGAAGCTGGGCAGCCACTGCACCGCCACACGACCGCGCCACAGTCCCTGTCAGAAAAAAAGTTGCCCCGCGATAGGTACTTTTTCCACCCCTCCGAATCTGAGCCCCCGCCAAATTATCCTGCCTGCTGCAAGTGAGTCAAACCCACGGAGAATATACAAGATCGTATCTTCTCTGTGCGAGTGAGTCAAAAAGGGGGCAGACCTACGGGAAGTCACATAAAGACAGCCAATTCTCCCGGGGCTATTCTTTTCTACCCCAAGAAGACTTCGATTTTTTATCTTGTTACCAAGAAGAATTTCAATATGGCGACGACTTCTGTGTCAAAGGCCCTGGAGGGCCTGACAGTCTCCAAGACCAAGGAATTGAAAGGAGTACGTGACTATACAATGCCGGTCATACTCTGCTGTTGATCGCATCTACTGACCATCACCAGACCGAGAAGCGCGACACCCTGGTTGTCGTCGAGAAGAAGTATCAGAAGAAATGGGCCGAGGACCGCGTTTTCGAGACGAATGCCCCGACGACAGCTGAGGTGCCCTTCCACTCCATCTCTCCGGCCGAGCTGCGAGAACAGCAACCCAAATTCTTCGGAACCATGGCTTATCCCTACATGAACGGAACCCTCCACGCCGGTCACACATTCTCAGCCACCAAGGTCGAGTTTGCCGCGGGCACAGCGAGAATGCAGGGCAAGCGTGCGCTGTTCCCCATGGGTTTCCACTGCACTGGTATGCCCATCAAGGCTTGCGCGGATAAGCTGGTCAACGAGATTAAGCTGTTTGGCAAGGACTTCTCTGGCTACAAGGAGGAAGAGACTGTCGTCGAGGAGCAGCCAAAGCCTGCTGCCAAGCAGACCAAGGAGGATGTTACCAAGTTCACCACCAACAAGAGCAAGGCCAATGCGAAGACCGTCAAGATGAAGTACCAGTTCCAGATTATGCAGGCCATTGGAATTCCTACCGAGGATATTCACCTCTTTGCTGATTCTCAGTACTGGCTGCAGTACTTCCCTCCCTTGGCCATCCGGGATTTAACAAGCTTCGGCTCAAGAATCGACTGGCGACGATCATTTGTCACAACCGATGCTAACCCCTACTACGACGCCTTCATTCGATGGCAGATGAACCGCCTGAAGGAGCTGAACAAGATCAAGTTTGGCAAGCGATATACAATCTACTCTATCAAGGATGGCCAGCCTTGTATGGACCACGACCGTTCTGAGGGTGAAGCTGTTAACCCTCAGGAGTACACTGCCTTGAAGCTGAAGGTTTTGGAGTGGGCACCCAAGGCTGCTGAGGCCATCAAGGGCAAGATTCCTGATGGCGCCAACGTCTTCTTGGTTCCTGCTACCCTGAGACCCGAGACTATGTACGGACAAACCTGCTGTTTCGTCGGCCCCAAGTTGAACTACGGCCTGTTCAAGGTTGATGACAACAACTACTTTGTCATCACTGAGCGAGCTGCTCGTAACATGGCTTACCAGGGTATTTTCGCCAAGGAAGGCTCCATCGAGAAGGCTGCTGACCTCTTGGGCTCTGACATTGTTGGAACTCTGGTCAACGCCCCTCTGTCGCTGCACAAGGAGGGAGTCAGGGTCCTGCCCATGGAAACCGTCCTGCCCACCAAGGGTACTGGTGTCGTCACCTCTGTTCCATCAGACAGCCCTGATGACTTCGCAACCGTGACTGAGCTGGCAAAGAAGGCTGATTACTACGGAATTAAGAAGGAGTGGGCCGAGCTGGAGATCTTCCCCATTATTGAAACCCCATCCTACGGAGACCTGTGCGCACCCTTCTTGGTCAAGAAGCTGAAGATTGCTTCCCCCAAGGATACGAAGCAGCTGGAAGAGGCCAAAGAACTGGCATACAAGGAAGGTTTCTACCAGGGTGTCATCAAGGTTGGCGACTTCAAGGGCGAGAAGGTTGAGACGGCCAAGCCTAAAGTCAGGGCTCAGTTGATCGAGGCTGGTGAGGCCTTTGCCTATTCAGAACCCGAGCGCAAGGTTGTCAGCCGATCTGGCGATGAATGTATCGTCTCACTGATGGACCAGTGGTACCTGGACTATGGCGAGCAGTCCTGGAAGGAGACTGCCCTGAAATGGGTTGACAATGCTGATGGAAAGGGCTTGGAGACTTGGGCTCCAGAGACCAAGAACGGCTTTGAGGGTGTGCTGAACTGGCTGAACCAGTGGGCCTGCGCTCGATCATTCGGTCTGGGATCAAAATTGCCTTGGGACAAGCAATTCCTGGTTGAGAGTTTGAGTGACTCGACCATCTACATGGCTTACTACACCATTGCCCACTTCCTGCACAAGGACTTGTTTGGCCGCACCAAGGGCCTTGGCAACATTGGCGCTGAGCAGATGACTGACGAGGTCTGGGACGCCGTTTTCTGTCGCCGCGATATCACCGATGATGTTATCTCCAGCTCTGGCATTCCCCGAGAGACTTTGGAGAGCATGCGACGAGAATTCGAATACTTCTACCCTCTGGATCTGCGTAGTTCAGGAAAGGACCTGATCCCCAACCACTTGACATTCTTCCTGTACATCCACTTGGCTATCTTCCCACCGGAATACTGGCCTCGTGGTGTCCGAGCTAACGGTCACTTGATGCTGAACGGAGAAAAGATGGCCAAGAGCACTGGCAACTTCATGACTTTGAAAGAAATGGTGGAGAAATACGGTGCTGACGCTTCTCGTATTGCTCTGGCCGATGCCGGTGATGGTGTCAGCGATGCCAACTTCGAGGAAGATGTTGCCGACAACAACATTCTGCGTCTGTTCACTCTGCGTGAGTGGTGCGAGGAGATGGTCAAGGACCAGAACGAGCTGCGTACCGGCGAGATCAACAACTTCCAGGACGGCCTGTTTAACAATGAGCTGAATGCTTGCGCCAGAGAGGCCATCGAGCAGTACGGCTTGACTAACTACAAGTTGGCCCTGAAGGCTGGTCTGTATGAGCTGACCAGTGCTCGTGACTTTTACCGCGAGGCTTGTGCCGCCGGCGGTATCAAGATGCACAAGGACCTGGTATTCCGATACATTGAGCTGCAAGCCCTGCTGATGGCTGTTATCGCCCCTCACTGGTCTGAATACATCTGGTTGGAAGTCTTGAAGAAGGACTCCACTATCCACAATGCCAGGTTCCCTGACGTGCCGGCCGTTGACGCTGCCCTGTCAGCTAAGCGAGAGTACGTCCGAAGCACCGCTTCGAACATTAACTCTGCTGAGGGCCAGCAGCTGAAGAAGAAGGCCAAGGGCAAGGAAGTTTCCTTTGACCCCAAGAAGCCCAAGAAGCTGACCATTTACATGGCTGCCAAATTCCCAACTTGGCAGGCTAAGTACATTGATCTGCTGAAGGAGATGTGGGACCCTGCGACCAAGTCCGTCGACGACAAGGCCTTGAACGGCAAGATTGGCAAGATGGGCGAGATGAAGAAGGCCATGCCCTTTGTTCAGGGTCTGAAGAAGCGCCTGCAGGCTGGTGAGCCTGCCAGCGTCGTCCTGGAACAGAAGCTGGCTTTCGATGAGAAGGAGACCTTGATCCAGATGGTGCCTGGTCTGAAGCGAACGTCAGGTCTGTCAGTTGCCGATATCCTGGTGGTTGAGGAAGGCGGTAAGAAGGGCGTTAGACTGGAGGACGGTAAGGAGGTGGAAATATCAGTCCCTGTTGCCGAGAATGCGGTCCCTGGTCAGCCTACTTTCTTCTTTGAAAATGTGGAGGCTTAAATGTGAGGAGCAGGGATTTTGCTCTTCTTCGGATGGAATTTTTTTTTTTCTATTTTGCTACGAAAGAAAGAATAAAGTTAAAAGTGCTCTAGAGAGAGACGGATTAGAGAGAATACAATGAATATTCAGGAACCTTTTTGATTATACATGTTGTTTTACGTGCTTACGGCTTCTTGCGGTGTGAACACGCTCGGCTAACTTGTTTAATAACCGCCGATCATTAATTATGAGACCCATCAAGGTTGATACTATTACTGCCAGCTACAAAGTGTTCAACGTTTGATAAGAGATAACGAGAACCCCCATTGTTTCACCGTACATCGTTCACCGTCTTTACAGTTGTTAATACGGTATACAGAACTTACAAGTCAGCAGTAATCCACGATGGCAAATCCCCCAAAACGCCATCTTTCTAGAAACGCCGAACAATTAGTTCCTGGGCTTTGTCAATAGTTCTTTCCCCCGCCCCCAAATAACGCCGTCGGCAATTGACCGCGCGTGTCGTGTGGAGGACGAAGCGTTCTCAGGAGGTGCCGCTTCATTCTTAAGCGACGCCACCCCTTTCTAACTCCCCCCTTCTTCCCTAGTCAAAAGCTTGTGCTTTGTCGAAAGAGGGAAAAACAGAGAAGGGGAAAAAATTATTTCGATCCATTTGCATTAATACTCCGGAAAATGGATTTCCCCAATGGCTGTTGTCGCACGAGGGCAACGCACTAAGAGCCTCGGTCTCTGTCTTTGCGCACTGAAGTCGTGCTTGTACAGTCTGGGCAGTCTCCGTGAGGCGTTACAGTGTTGCTGTGCCTGTATTGTGGGTTTCGTTCCTTTTAGCCATTTCTACAAATCCTTATGCAGATACGTACTCCGTTAGAGTAACGGCTTTGTCAAAGACGTGTTCATTTTATGCGTTCTTCATATAATAAGCTTAAAAATGCGATCGGCAGCAAATAAAAAATGTTATTACAATTTAACTTGTCTCCTCTGTAATTCGGTGCCATTCGGCAATTTTCCTCTTCAGAGCATACAGCACTGTGTTTTCAACTCTGCCGAAGCCTCGAGTGGGCAACGCTTTGAGTCGTAGCAAATCCATTGTGGGTTGCACAACGCAGAGTAGGCTCCACAGCCGCGCAAAGCAGTGGTACGGCAGCCGATGCCTGTGCACACGTCTCGAAGTGTAATCAATCCTCTCTATTGTGTATGTATACAGTAGTAGTATTGCCTTGTCTCGGAGTGCGCCCCCATGTAGCCCGCTCAAGAGACGGATCCATCACATTGTGCTAAGCCTTTCCGAGCATCCTGGCGGACATGGGATGGGCATGCTTGTACAAGCCTGTTTTGGCGTGGAAACAGAGAAACATCTCCCCACGGGCCAGTAGCTATTCTGCATTAACACATCTCCGGCGGCGGCTCAGGACGAACATCGCTTGCTCGCTTGCCTGGCAAGCGAAGTGGTTGCAATTCCATGGCCCGCAGCGAAGGTGGTTCTTTTGCCGGTTCAGGGGCTAAGTCCAAGCGTCACTCGATGTGGACCACTTATAGATAGCACTAGTTTTTTTTCTCTTCTCATTTTTTTCCCGCGTTGCCTTTCGCTAGATCTGTTGGGTTAGTTCTCCGTAGTGAGAGATTGGCTCTGCTCTGCTAGTATACCGCTTGTTGGTGGCAAGACGAAGCCTCTTTGCCCTCCTCCCGTCGGCGTGTCCTTGCGACAAGCTGGTTTGTCAAGCAAGCGGCGAGATTTTTTATGTGGCGGTATAGTTACTCCCACGCAGTAAAACCGTTTTGGCACTAATGCTGAGGCGGCAGTCGATCTTTTGTGTGCTCCGTTGAGTTTTATGACGCAACGAAATGAAGCCGCGCAGCCTCCTGCGCTCCCATTTGCGAATGGTCCAACTTGGAGGGCCAATTCATGACAAGGCCTTGGACGCCATTCGTCCACGCCGTCAGCTGGGCGCTCCTGGATGGATCGGCGATGGGTCGTCGACGCGCAACTAGCATGAAGCATCCTGGCCCCTGCGACATTAAGCAGCTAGACCAGGCCGCTTTTGGCGGCCAAATTGGAGCCTCGCTGGTCGCAATTCGCGGGTCTGGGTGTAATTAGGCAGTGGTAGCTCCTTGTCGCATACATGCTGTGCACGAGGTGGTATTATGTCGCCTTGTCCGCGACGACCAAAAAGCAGCCTTCTCTCCACGATGCGCAAGCCCTCGTCCCATTTCTTCTAGTTAAAAGAGCGCGAGCCGCAGCCGCAGTTGTCTCTTGTCACAGTCGCTTGGTTGAGCAATCGCTTCGTCCTGGTGTTGTATGGCTCTGTCGGCGTTATAGTCCTTGCTTCGCTTTTTCTTTGCCATCAGCCTGGTGCTGTCTGTTGCAAGCTCGGGTCCCATTTTGTGTCTCCGCATACCTGTACATTTTGCCAAGATTCGGCCTCCCGATCCCGAAAATCAATAACAATGCGCTCTTCACAATTCTTTGTCCTTGCTACTGCTATAGCAACAGCAGCAGCAACCGTCTTCCCCGAAAGCGCCACAACTGTCGTCGGTGTATCGACAACACAGCATGTCCTTATCGGCACCGAGAGCGGACTTCCAAACACAGAGGATGCTACCATTCCCGCTGTCTCAGCATCTGTAACACCGTCGTCAGGCTGGACGAGCTCAGAAGCGCAGACGGCGACAGAGAGCGGTTTTGACGACTCTTCTGCTTCTACCACCAGCGTTACGCGACCTGCCGGCTTTCCAAATGCAACCAGTAAGAAACAATCCTTGTCTCGAGTTGAGCTATCTCATGCTGACGTTGATGAAGCTACTTTAGCTAGCAGTCTGGTTCCTACAAAGTCGCAGAACACCACAACACCTACCAGCCACGTAACCGGTGGCGCTATTCCGCAACAGATGCAGAGCTCCATGGCTGGGCTGATAGGATTCTGCATAATGGGATTGATCATGTTATAGAAGAGGACAAGAAAGGTGTTATGAATAATGACGCTGGACGATATGCGCGCCACATATAGATTTGTGTCCCAGGTAGGATACTGGCGTTTGAGAAAAACCAACAAAGATACCACGGACCATGGAGTCCACCCACCTTTAGACGGACAGGAGTATAAACCGATAATAGAGTAATTGTAATTGACAATTTCACACACAACTATACACGCTGATCTAAGCGGTAGATTTGCTGCATAGCAAATTCAATCGTCAACTGTTTAATTCAAGTGACTGGTAAAGAAAGCTTTTAGGAAAAGCTGTTGTGATTATGCTTATAAAATCTGCCGAAATGTATATTCATGCTTGCAATCAAAGATAACGAGGATAGTATTCGAGTGGGATGGCCGGCCACTGGTACATCCAAAGCTCATTTCGAAAAGCTTTCAGGCATAAACCGCAGCTCGTATAAGCCGAACTCTTTGTATCTTTGAGTGACCAATAAGTCTTTTCTTTGAAAAGCTCGCCTAGAAGATATTTATTCTTCCGCTAGTAGGTGGGATACTTGAGGCAACGTCACGGTGTGTCTAAAGATCGTCGTCTATGTTGTAGACGTTACCGTATTCGACGTGGGGTGGTCTGTCGATCCGAAGAGCCTCACTAGGGCGACTGTAACGGCGCCGAAGACGGCTGGGCACTGATCTCGCTTCTCTTGGCAGAGTAGCCGACTCTTGCCTAGGAAAATTTGCAGATATGGCGATGAATCTAAGCAGCGACGGGGATCTGGCCTCCAGAGTTGCCGGTAGGAGGAGGCTTAGGTAGGTCATCCTGGTATCACGTTAGCAGGTCGCTCGTCTTGGGTGATGCTTTTGCGGATTTCTGACAAGATCGAAGATGACTCTGATCATCAGGCTGCAGCTCGGGCACACGGCAATATCTTGTTCGTCGCGCAGGTCGTCGATGCCAATCGAGAAGCGGTCGCCGCAAGGGCATGGGTAGTGGTAGATTTGAAGCGCTTCGTCGAAAGTCATGTCTTCGATTTCGATCTCATCGTAAATGGTATATTCTTCGTCGGCCATCTTTGCGATCCTTTCTAGAGGCGTAGCTTAAGCCGTGT
Organism: Trichoderma asperelloides; assembly: GCA_021066465.1. Taxonomy (NCBI): domain Eukaryota; kingdom Fungi; phylum Ascomycota; class Sordariomycetes; order Hypocreales; family Hypocreaceae; genus Trichoderma; species Trichoderma asperelloides. The sequence continues at coordinate 75,346 of JAJKFY010000336.1, read as the reverse complement.
CGATCGTGGTGCTGCTCTGTCTCGGACTCTATCGTGAAAGGAGCAAGTTTTATCAGTTATGACACTCGTTGCCACCCCGCGATAAAGAGTGAAGAGAAAAAAAAAAGATCAGACCCCAGGAGTGTGGCTGATGCTTGACTGCGCACTTCTGCTGTGGCTGATGCCTGCAATCACATGCCGGGGGCTATTCGCTTGGTTGCAGCTGTGGCGCTCGAGTCTGGGGAAGCAGTGCCGCATCTGCTCTTGCTAGGCCGAGGCCAGCGGACGCAACTCCACTCTCAGGCGCCTCGTCGTTATTTACAGGTACCGGCGTCACCTCTGCTCCGTAATACAGCTTTTGACATTTGATGTCATCACCGCCAGGCTGGGAATCCCTGCTGTGACGGTTGAAGCAGACGCAGCAAGCCTGGACCACGCAGCATATCCAGCTAATCATCACGACCTTAAAAAGCATTGCGACCGCACAAGCTTGAGCGTCTCTCACCCGCCATAACCGAGGCCGTGGCGATTCGAGGCCGACCAATGCGCTGCACCTTCGACTGTAGGTGATAGGCTGGGCACGAGCTTTTCCTGGCTGGCGTCGACGAGAACGAGAACAGCGCTCGACGCCGAACCTCCTCCACAGCCATGGCCTGGCAGTCGAAACTCGCCCTGTCCAAGGACCGGTCCCTTCGCGGCATCATCGCCCACCTCACTGGGCTGTACGTCAAACACCGAACGCGCATCTCGCGTGCCATCTGGATCTCCCTCTTTGTCGCCCTCGCCAATCGCATCCGCCATGCCATCTCGGAGCAAAAGGCTGCCTCTGCGCGCGAGGCGGCTCAACGGGCTGCTCGCCAAGCGACTGTAACCGCCGGGACCGAGGAAGCACCCAGGAAGAAGGTCGCTCTCAACCGCGAATTCTTCAGGTCCTTGATGCGCCTGACGAAAATCGTGGTACCTGGCTGGCGCAGCAAAGAGGCGAGGATGCTGGCCAGCCACAGCTTCTTCTTGGTCTTGAGGACTTTGATCAGCGTTCGTGTTGCTGAAATGGACGGTGCTATCGTCAAGGCCTTGGTCAAAGGAAACGGCAAGGAATTCTTGAAGCGCATTGTTTGGTGGATGCTGATTGCTGTCCCCGCAACCTTCACAAACTCGATGGTAATGAATTACCTTTTTGCTTACCTTGGAATCGAGGCCAGAGCTAACTAGAATCCCTCTTTGCAGCTTTCCTATCACCAAGCCGAGCTCTCTCTGCAATACCGGACGAGATTAACGCAGCATATACATGACAAATACTTATCCAAATTGACCTTCTACGGGATCTCGGCACTCGATGATCGGATAAAGAACCCAGACCAACTGATTGCTGTCGATGTCTCCAAATTCTCCAATAGTCTAGCAGAGCTTTACAGCAATCTTGCCAAGCCAGCACTCGACATGGTTTGTTATATCCCTCCTACTCCTCTTACTGATCTAAACGAGCGAGTGCACATGTCTAATATTTTTTCCCCTTGCTAGACCATCTACACATACACTTTATCTAAGAGCGTTGGAAGTGAAGGGGTCATCTTCATGACGTTATTGGTCCAGCTCTCGGCAAACCTGATGCGCGTCTTGACACCACCCTTTGGCAAGTATGTTGCTGACGAAGCTCGTTTGGAGGGAGAATTCCGCTTCCAGCACTCTCGCTTGATCGACTATAGCGAGGAAATTGCCCTATATGGCGGCCATACCGCAGAAAAGGACACCTTAGACAAGGGCTACTTTACTCTTATCAAGCATGTGAATTACATCCTTCGACGACGCTTCTACCATGGCTTCATGGAAGATTTCGTCATCAAATACTTTTGGGGTGCTTTGGGTCTGCTGCTTTGCAGTGTCCCCGTCTTTGTCAAGCTTCCCGGCCAGATCGTCATGAACATGGGAGATAGAACAGAGGCTTTTGTGACGAACCGTCGTATGCTCCTTTCTGCATCTGATGCCTTTGGCAGAATCATGTTCTCTTATAGAGAAATCATGGAGCTGGCTGGATATACCTCCAGAGTTGCCACCCTGCTCAACGTCATGGACGACATTCAGATGGGCCACTTCGAGAAGAAGCTTGTCTCTTCCTCCGGGACGGAGGACAACGAGGCAGTTCTCAAGGGCCGCGGCACGGTCCATGAAAGCAAGGATTACATTAAATTCGAGGATGTGTAAGTCACAGCCTTTTGCCCCCACATACCTTGACCGTGGCAACTAACACAATGTACAATAGGCCTATCATCTCGCCTAACGGCGATGTACTCGTCAAAGCGCTCTCATTCTCCCTCTCTCATGGTGACCACCTGCTCGTCGTCGGGCCCAATGGCTGCGGGAAATCATCATTGTTCCGCATTCTTGGAGGCCTATGGCCAGTCTACGGAGGCACTGTTTACAAACCTCCTTTTACTTCCATCTTTTATCTTCCCCAGCGTCCCTACCTATCCCGAGGCTCCCTTCGTCAGCAAATCATCTATCCCGATTCCCTGCGCCAGATGCGCTCCAAGGGTGTCAACGATTCCGACCTCTTCTCCATTCTCAATATCCTTGGTCTGGAGCATCTCGTCGAACTCTACCCCGAAGGCTGGGATGCCGAAGCCGAATGGCGCGATGTCCTTTCCGGTGGCCTCCAGCAGCGTGTCGCCATGGCGCGCCTGTTCTACCACCGACCGCAGTACGCCATCCTCGACGAGTGCACAAGCAGTGTGACGCTCGAGACCGAGAAAGTCATGTACGAGAATGCCAAGTCTCTCGGCATCACGCTCCTGACTGTCAGCCATCGGCGCAGCTTGTGGAAGTACCACACGCATATTCTGCAATTTGACGGCCAGGGCAACTATGTCTTTACGAAGCTCGATGCTGAGAGGCGTCTCAGACTGGAGGATGAGAGGGAGGAGCTGGAGATGAAGCTGAGGCAGGTGCCCGAGTTAGAGAGGAGACTGGAGGAGTTGACTTCTCTTTGAGCGTGAGAACTTTTTCTTTTTTTTTTTTTTTTCTTTTCTTTTGGCTATACCATACATTATGCTCTTTGAAGGAGGGGGGGTTGCTATATACTCTATACGTGAGATGTGTGTATGACTAGAACTTCGTGTAAGCAGACTATTGGGCCATTTAAACAATTGAAGCCTGTTTTTGCTTTATGATAAACGACGTTGCTTTACTTTGACATCTAAAAACTAGAACCGTAACAAATGTTGTGAACTGATGGGGTATACATTTCTACTTGCTGCATCGAAGATATGACCAACCAATAATAATGAACAACTCCAAGAAAAGTAATCCTACTATTCATAGTGCCTTTGAACAACTATTTTTCTTCGTCAATTTCGTCACTCTCCTTGCCTTCAACACCATCCAAATCCTTTAGTTGATTTGGGTGAAATTTGCAGGTATCTTTATGAATAGTATTGTCGTTCTCGAGAATACGCTTATGGTCGGCACCGCATTCATAGCAAAATTGATGTTTGCATTTGGCGCCTATTATGTCGACCAGTCAGTTACCAGCAATTATCCTTGGCAGTAAATGCTATGGGTATTGCTCCAAATATTGCCACAACCCCAGCAAAACTCGAAGCGACATTTGATACCTACAGCGATCTTTTATTAGTGATTTTCTTCTTCTCGTGTTTATATAACCGGTATTGATATGAATGAGAGAAAGAGGAGAGTTTCGACACAGAGGGGGGCGTGTGTTGCAAGTACGCACCCTAAGATTTGAAACAAAGGCAAAGAGACAAAGGGAGAATGAAGGAGAAGAAAATGAAAAATTAAGGGGTACCACTTACAAGTCATATGCGAGCTGTATAAGAACAGTTAGCAGCCGTTCTTCGAGAACGATAAGTGGAATCAGTGTACGTACCATCCATCATTCTTTTCAATCGCCCATCCGCATCCGGGGCAAGGCTTTGTCGTCCTCCCAACTGTTTCTCTGCTCATTTCTTCCTCAGCCTTCCTTCTTGCGGCAATTTGTCTTGCCAACTCTATTGCTTTCTGTGTCCTCTCCCTCTCCTGACGATCTCTCCTTTCCCTCATCTCTCTGGTCCTTCTTTCTTCTTCCAGTAGGCCCTGAGCCATAGCTCTATCTGCTTCAAGCTGCTCCTTTTGAGAAGCTGCCCACGCTTCGTTATCAATTTCAAGCTTGGAACGAAAATTGTCCGGGTCGGCAAGTAACTGATCGTACTCTTCGCACGTCAAACCCTGGTGCCATGCGACATTATGATGGAAGCAGGATCGGTGGCTACAGTGAAGGCAAATTACGATGGGTTGGTCGCGGCCGGTGTCGTGTATCTGACCAGAGCCACAGCCAGATGTGCACCAAAAGAAGTTCTCAGCTTCAGCCATGGCAGCTCGGAGGGCAAGCGTTTCGTATCTATTCAGTTGCGTTAGGCTACATTTTGCTCCATCATAGGAGAGGGGTCGAGGTGAAATTGGTATATGTACCTCTTGAATGTCTCCTCATCAGCGTAACGCTGGATGTCTGTATAGTCTAGCAGCTCTCGACACTCAGGGCATCTAATATCTGTCCAAATCTTGCCCGTCAGATCAGATTGGATAGACCTCTCCAGACACTCGAGGCATGCGTTAGGGGAATGCGTGCAAGACGCCGTTGGAGAAAACCGAGGAAAGAGGATTTCCTCTTTGGTGTCCGCACAAATCAAGCAATCGCGGTCACCGTCCTCACGATCTGACGGAACACGCTGATGCGTAACTAGAACAGATGATGTTCCTGGATCGCTCTGATATCGTTGACCGAAACTAATCGATAGTAGTGTCAGCAAAGTAGATTTACAGATTTGAGTAACTTGAAGATAAATCGCTGAAAAAGAAATATATGTATGTCCACGGAGACTGTGTGTAAGGCGCAGGTAGAAAATCGGGAGAGTATTACATGGTAGCATAGTCGTAAAAAAGAAGCCCTCTTTGGGCTTATCTATAGCGCAAAGGGGGCTGGACGTATGAAAAGCCGTCGAAAGGGGCTATATTTCAGAAAACCTACCTGAAATCATCAGCTTCATCATCTCCACGCCTGCCAGACAGATCTAGACGGCGTTGATATGCTTCTGTCATGGCAGAGTCTTGCTGCTCGAGGAGGTCGACATACGGGTTCCCTGTCGCAGGCGTAGATGAGCCGCTAGAAGCAGCCATCTTACCTTGTTTGCGATTCTGTTGCAGAGATCCTTCTGCAGCGGTTAAAAGATCCGTCGTATGATGCGTGTCGGCTGCGGCGGGCGGGGGGAATGCAGCGGAATCCTGATTTCTGGCCACAGAAACTGGGGTTTTGTCCTCTTCTGGGGTCGCAAAGTCGTCATCAAGTAAAGCAAGGTTAATGCGATATCTGAACCCGGTTTGTGCATCAGCCACTGGAGCTGCCTCGGGTTCAGTGTGTATTGAGGGAGGCTGAGATTGATTCGTTCTTGGCAAAGAGACGCTTGTCCTGGCTTCTTCTTCCTCCTCCTCTTCCTCCTCCTCTTCCCCTTCCTCCTCCTCATCTTCATCTTCCTTCTCATCTTCCTCATAATCATATTCTTCACTTCCTTCTTCTTCTTCTTCTAGTTGCACAACTTCCTCTTCTTCCTCTCCCTCGCCTTCTGCCTCAGGCGTCTGTGCATTTTCAGCTTCGGGATCTGTCTCTTCATCATCTACTAGCCAGATCGAGTCGTCATCGTCGTCCCCGAAGCCGCTCATGATGGCTGGATTCACCATGCCGTAGTGCGAAGAGGCAGGATATACAAACATGTTGCTCCTCATTGCTGATGTTTCCACAAATGGGACAAATTTCTTTGGGATATAGGAATCCATTTTGGGCTCTTCAGCAATCTCAACTTCTTGCGCGGGCGTTTCAGCTGGAATCTCTTCAGGCGCTACAGTTGGTATGTCGACAATAGTCGAACTAACTGCTAGTGTAATAACCGCTGGTATCTCAACTGCCGGCGTATCAAATGCTGGTGTATGAACAGCGGTGGTGTGAGAAGCGGACGGGTCAGTGACAGTGACAACAATGTCGACAACAGTGTTATTGCTTTGTTGCTTCACCTCCGACGGCCGTTCTTCAACGCGCTTTGGCTCCTCTTCTACCGCGGCTGTAGCTTGAAATGCAGTATTAATCGTCACGTCCGACTGTTCTTCTGTAGCAGACGACGGTGGGTATGAATCGTCTCGAATCGGCCAGCTAATGCTGGGAACTGACGCCACCGAGGAAACAGAGCTCTTGTTCTTTCGTTTGCGAAAAACAGCTCCCGTCTTTTTCCTGAGGGAGCGAAACATGCTCATATCGAAAGGTGTGAGTGTGCGAGTGTGTGTGTAATTCCGGTTAACCCCCTTGGGCCGGCTTATATGGCAGACATGTGCAGGGGACTGGAGGAGTGTGGCTGCTGGGCGCTTATACCGGCGATAGCACGCAGAATCGATCGAGAGGTGGTGGTTGGAAGATGCAGAGATATGTTGGCAGCTATGGCTGAAGGGAGGGTTGACCAGGCTCAAAAATAGAAGACAGAACAGAAGGAAAGAAGAAGCATATGCATCATTCTGATTTGCAGCAAAGGGGGAAAGGACGGGAGGGATCAGAGACAGCACGGGCTGCAGGTCCTTCGGCGGAACTGCTCGCAGCCGCTTCCAGGTGCCTCAGTGGGCAAACCAGTTGAGGCTGGGAGACGCCTCGCGATGCACAGCGGAGACGGGCAAGCCCCAGCGCGTTGGTCTAGCTGCCTGCCATAGCGCTTCAGCAGGGCCACCAGCGGTGCCAGCAGTCCGTTTAGCCGTGCGCCCAACCAGCAGAACAGAACTCAACTTGCCGAGCAGCGCCAAAGCAGCCTAGTGCGTGCCGCCACCAGTGGCCTTCGCCTTGGATAAGCTTCAGTGTGCCTTGCTACGTGCAGGGGGTCGGTGCAATGGAGTGTGCCTAAGAGTCGGCTCTAGAACTTCATTATCGAACTAGACACACCCTCCCCAGCCCATCGGTAAAGGCTTCGCAAGGCCGTCGCGAATCATATGATTTGTGTTGTGGATGCGTGCCGTATTCAACGTGGCAGGCCAAGGACCGCCCAGCCGTGGACACAATGGTCAAGATGGGTGCGTAAGAGCTCCAATGAACGGGAATTATAAGCGGTGATAGCAAATGGCCAGTCTATATATCCAAATCAGATCCAATACGTGGCTCTACAGCTGTCCTATTAATAAATGCTAAACACATGATTTGCTAATAGGTATGAAAAGATGCAGAAAACCCAAAAAGAGAGAGGAAAGTGTAAAAAAGACAGTGAGTCAGGCAGAGAGAGAGAGAGAGACCATGCAAACGCCCATAAGTATTGCCCCCCGTGCATGCCCATACATGGTCGACATGTGGTTTCACAGCATCCATGTTAATGATTCATTTTGTTCCAAACCTCACATATACGCGGCCACGTTGGCACATCCCATCAGCTTAGCCAGCTCTCGCCTTTCTTCCGTGCCTTTGGGAGGCAGAGTATATGGACCAGCGACTCGTCGGCCCCCTCGGTGAATTTTTCCCTCTTTTCACCAGGACCCCAGGCTACTAACACCTGCTGCTTGCGAACAATCGACGGTGCCTTGATAGCATCGCGCTGGCCGATCTGACGGATATACAGGGCAGGAACCACGGTACACACGTTGAGTAAATTGTCGTAAAGATCTGTCTTAGTAGGTCGAGGGTCCAGCTTGTTCATGTTGAAGGCCTTTCTGTTATGTAGTATGTTTTTGCAATCAAGATTCTCGACGCACTCGTAAAATTCTTGCGAATGGGCAATGTGGTTGCCGCTCCACGAAATGTAGGGCTGGATATCGAGATAGAAGTGGTGTGTGGCTATCTGAAGCTTTTCGTAGAGCGCCATGGCCGGCCTGATGCAACGCTCCTCCATGTTTTGGCAAAACCATTGGTACTTGTCCTTTTTGCAAAAGATGCGAAGCACATCTGCCAGGGTTATAGTCAGGTCTCTGCTGCGCCGAGCGCGAACAGACCGGAACTGTGGAGCGCTCATCAGAGCATTATAACTCTCGGCAGTCCATGTACGAACGGCAAACAAGTCTAGTTTGAATCATTGTTGTTAGATTAGTCTCGTCATTGGTCGTTGGAGGTCAGAAGGCACATTACCTCTCTTAGGCTCAACAGCGGTCTGCATCTGTGTCTCGATAAAGCTCACCATCTCGGTATAAGTCGCCGCAGAGCCGTAGAGAACCTTTTGGAAGATGTGGTCGTTGAGAAATCGCATAATGATAGCGACGATTATGTCTTCATCGGTCTCTGGGAACATGCAGCCGTGGATTAAATCTGGGTACTTGTGCACAACCTTCTTAAATTTTGTAACTTCTCCAGAATTCTTCCGTGCGTGAGTGGCGAGAGCCTCGACGCCTGCCTCATAGTCGTCCAACCAAAAGCCCATGAATTTCTGAACCCAGTCTTGAACCGACTCAACCAAATCATCATATTGCTAGATTATGAATATATATACGTTAGCAAGCCAAAGAAATAATGTCCCAACCCAAGGCACCGAAGACTTACCCGTCCTACTTCCTCTGGGGTGAGGTCCTTACGATACGGCTGCAGACTGAAGATGTGCGACTGCGCATCGTTGAGCTCTTCTCTCAAAAGATTGTTCTCTTCTTTGAGCCTTTTCATTTCTTTGACAAGAGACTCCGTGTCCTTGGCAATTTCCTCCATGTCAGAGTTGAGCAGATGTTTCAAGTCTGCAATCTGCTGTCTGGCCTTGGTTGCCTCTCTCTCAGCGCTCTCCTTTTCGAGAGTGAGCCTAGTGATGGCATCTTGGAGTTGCCTGAGCTGCGCCTGTTCTCTGATCTCGTCTCGCGCTGCATCGCCATCAGCAAGGCGTCGCGGAGGCATAAAATCCTCGTTCTCCATGCTCTCCATGCTCTCCATGCCAGGGAATCCCTCAGCTGCTGCAGCATACACTGAACTAGTCATTTCAGCCAATTCAAAGTCGTCGTCGTCAGATTGAGCTCCGTCGGTATATGGACCTGGCACGTGCAAAGTATATCTCCTCGTAGGAACAAGCTCTGGAGAAATGGACGCCTCAGTGACTTCATCTTTTGCAAAATCGGCGATATCCACTTCGACAGGTGCCTCTTCGTGCTGCTCTCCGTCCTGCATAGCCAGGTCGGCATTCACGTCCGTCTCTTTCTTTTGTCCTTGGGCCTTTGCCTCGGTCTCAGCTTTATCAGCAGGCTTAGTCGATTTCCTCTCCTTGCGCAGCACTGCGTGGCCGTTGGGTTGCCGAACTCGCATGTCATCGAGGGGGATTGTTCCTTGCCCTTTGTCGGGAGACATGGTGTAATGTAGCTTAAAAGAGGGCATGTATATACGAAGCACTGCCGCCCAATAACCCAACTGCTAAGGGACGCAAACGGCGTGAGAGGAAATTGGAATACGTCCAAACTGGCCGCAAAGAGATGTATGGTTTTCATACAAATATGAAAATGCCCGTCGAGCTCAAGATTCGATGCCAGATCTGCTCTGCTCTGCTAGTCTGAACCAGAGCCCTGAGCCTGTGATGGTGGCGCTGGCAGCGTCAATATCCACTGGCTGAATGGCACAGCTCATAGCCTGGGGCTGAAGCGAGGCAGTCCATCCTTTCCCTGGCGGGCGCGTCCGGCTTGCCATTGCTGCAACAGGACACTGACATGGCACGGCATGGCATGGACACAAGGGATTGTCAATTCCACGCCCCCTCCCTCACGATGATGATGCCAGGGTCTGCAGCTAGCGGATTCAGCCTCAGTAGCTTGCCGTGGGAGAAAGAGGGGAACCTGTTCACGGCCCCTTTCGGAGGCTTTGGCTTTGGCTTTGGCTTTGGCTTTGAATTGAATTTGATTTTGATTTTGACTCTGGAGGTACATGTACTGTTCCTGCAAGTAGCTCCTACCAGGTACCGGCAGATGGCAAGTATCTCGTGTTTGGCCAAACCAGGCACATGCAGCAGTATATTGTAGTAGACTAGGCATTTGAAGAAGGCAGAGGCAAGCTGCGCATCTCGCTGTAAGACGGCAAGCTCTATTAGTGGGGGGTTGAGGGCATCTGTGGTTATACCGGAAAGCAACATGTTTGGGCAGCAAATCCGTACCTATACGCCTTGGTACGTGTACTTAACTCGTCGTATCTGAAACCTGCTCGAGCTTCCTCACAACCTACAGTAGGTACAAATAGGCGCTGCTTCGGCAAGGCACTCGCTGCTTAAGCTTCGCCTCCATTTCATATCAACGTTGCTTGTTTTCTCCCAATTCACGAACGCCTATTCGTCCCAATGCAGTATCCCAGACACTTATTCGCGCTTGGTATTAGATATCTGAGCGTTTGCAACTCGTCTTTCGGCCCCCATTCAATTCAATCATTGCGCCCGATAGCGGTTATTGACCTGTCAGGCCATTCTGCGGAGTATTTATAGAGCTGGAGCTCAAAACCCAAGCTTGAATCCACTAAATGCCTCCGCCGCAGCCACTGACAGCGCCAGTCAAGGCACCCTGCGGCGCCTCATCCAGTGAACGGCCTCGCTAGACGGCGCTATCTCACTGGCCAACGGCCACTATCTGCAGCCCCTCGTTTTTTGCTTCTAGAAGCACCCCCCTCCATCCCTCCATCCCTCCATCCCCGCTTCAACACTACGTCTTGAATCCTCCTTGCCTCAGGACAAGGCAGACCCTCGCCTCATTTTCTCTGATTCGCGCCATGCCAGCACGTCTGTTGACGCCACGCAGAGCCAGATATTGGCCGCGAGCCGGTGCCGCCACAGGCTCTGCAGCGTGACGAGACTGTTCCAGGCATCAGCCCCGCCCAGCTGAAAGTCTGTCTGCCAATGCATCAAGCCAGGGCTCTTGTTTGTCTGCTCTCTCGAGGGTCGGACAAGAGGGTCACGGAGCAAGCCATTGCTACAGTCCTTGACGCGGCTAACTTTGACTATCGCCCAACAGTGACTGTCCGCAGCTGCGCCCCGTTGAAGAAGCCTTGAGCTTGTTTTTTTTCTACATCATCTTCACTTATATGCTATATGCTTTCTTCCTTCGCGGCCCAAAGCTGTGTCTTTTCCTAGCTCTGCAATCTTTCAATCGATGACTGGCTCTGCCTGACGATCAGTTGGTCACTCGGCAGATATAGTTACAGTGGCCCAGCGTATTGTTTGGTCCAAACAACTCTATCTGTCCCTCCCTGTGAGCTTTCCGTCGCCTTCTCCTCCATCCTATACGCTGCTGCTATCGCGTCCAACATGGATTTCGATAAACTTTCCATCACTGATCGCAAGATCATTGTGGGTATCGACTTTGGTACCACCTATTCCGGTGTCGCTTGGGCAGAGACGCAGCGGCCAGACAGACGGACAGCAATCACCACATGGCCCATCAACAAGACAACCCGCGAGGGCGAGTCTTCAGACAAAGTACCTACTAAGCTTCGTTATGCCCCAGATGGCACTCAGTGGGGCTTCTCTATCCCCATCACCGCTCCTCAGGATGAAGTCATCGAATGGTTCAAGCTGTAAGTCACCATCGTCCCGTCCATTACATGATCAGGCCTGACTACGTGGAATAAACTGACTGATATTTTGTCAATAGTGACTTGGACCCCTCTCTGAAAAACATTGGTCAGGCTGTTGCCAATGATGGTGCTCGTGGAGGCAGAGATGCCGAAAAGCTTGTCGCTGACTATCTGAATGCTCTTACCGAGCATCTCCTCTACACTCTGCGCGAGAAGCTCGGTGAGAGTGTCGTCAAGAGCACTCCGCTGGAGTTCGTCGTCACTGTACCAGCCATCTGGAGCGACCTCGCCAAAGACAAAACCAAAAAGGCATGTCAACAAGCCGTTCAAAATCTCCCCTTGGCGGCTGGCTCGTCCAAGACCCATATCCACCTTGTCTCCGAACCTGAGGCTGCTGCAATCTACGCTCTCCATGGACTGGATCCTCATGGCCTCAAGGTTGGCGAGACTGTGGTTGTTGTTGATGCCGGCGGTGGCACGGTTGATCTTATCTCCTACACTATTACCGGATTGAGGCCTATTCTTCAGGTCCAGGAGGCTGCTCCTGGCTCTGGCGCTCTTTGCGGCTCGACTTTCCTCAACATGCGGTTTGCCAAATTTCTCAAGGCCAAGCTAGGAAAGGAAGATGGATTCGACGATGAAATTCTTGCCGAGGCCATGGAGGTCTTTGAAAAGAAGGTCAAGCGTCAGTTTACCCTTGCTGCTCCTCCAGATGAGACGTACACTATCCCCGTTGGCGGCCTAGCCAACAACAAGACCCTCGGAATCAACCGCGGACGATATGCCCTCAAGGCCTCTGACCTGAACACGATATTTGAGCCTGTCGTTCTCGAAGTCATCAAGCTAGTCAAGGATCAGATCACTGTTAGCAACGTGCCTATCCGCGCTGTGCTTTTGGTCGGCGGCTTTGGCGCCTCCAATTATCTCAAGGAGCGTCTGAGAAACGCCGTAGACAAATCCATCCAGATCATGCAGCCTCCGAATGCCTGGCAAGCCGTCGTACAGGGTGCCGTGATGAAGGGTCTCGCTAACAGTGCGCCCGAGTCTCTCACCTTGGTCAAAGTGCAAAACCGCAAGGCGAGGAAGCACTATGGCACGGAGTGGCGCACCAAGTTCGACGACAGGGTCCATGCTCATATAGCTGACAAGAAGAGCTGGAGCGGCATGGAGGGATATTATAAGGTAAACGCCATGGAGTGGTTTATCCGCAAGGTACGACAATTTGCCTTCTTTCTCTCTCATCTACCCATTCTTGTTTCTCGCTGCCACTGTACCCCGTATGTCACCAGCTAACGCTATAAATCAGGGCGATGCTGTCTCTGAGAACGAACCCTACATCACATCCTTTGTCTGGACAGGCCTCGTGGCACACGGCCGCATCCGCAAGATGCGTATGACAATCTACTGCGACCAAACCTCTGAGGAAGCTCCCATCGACAGAAACGCAAATGTCCAAGTCTTGGCCCACGTTGAGGCCGACGTGAGCCACATCCCTGAGCATCTACTCAATCGACGACAAGGCAAAGACGGGCAGATGTACTATGACCTCAGCTGCAAGATTGAGGCTGTATACCTCTCTGCCTCCACTACGTACACCCTCTTATATAACAGTATGTGATTTTCCTCTAGCCACCCCTTTTCCTCTACTCCTTATATTATATGGCAACGTTTCCACAATCGGTTACTACTATTGAATAGCTGGCTAACTCTGAGATACAGATCAACGATACGACACAGTTACTTGCGAATACGTCTAAGATAGATAGCTAGATAGCTAGACGGCAGCTCCTTTTGTCTATGATATCATGTGTTTTTTTTTTTTTTTTTTTTTTTTTAGCTTTTTAGGGAGGGGAGTAAAGGATCTTTCGGGATATTTAGCGAAACAGTCTGTACATAGAACGGTCCCCAATTAAAGCAGGACAAGACAAGATTACCATCATAAACGCTCAACCGATATCAAAATTTGTTTTCCTAGTACAAGGATAAAATTATATTCAATACACGCGATGTGTCTACACTCTCGCGAGAAATTAAAAACAACAGTTGTATGCTCCTCTCTCCCTCCTATCTTTTTTTTTTTTCTTTTGGTCCACTAGATACGAACACAAAGAGATGGTAAAGGCTGAGCTATCGAGAGCAGTAACATACAAAAACCAGGAGATATCATCAAAATTAAAAGAAAGCTAGTAACACAAAAAGACCATGTAGAAAAATAAGCAAAGCCACTGACAACAATGTGGCCCAGCTCACCAAAAAATACAATGCCGAGAGATATATGAGAGCAGAACAAAAAAAAAGTTCAAGGAAAGATATGGTGACGGCGAGCCAATTCGCAGAGCGGCAAAAAGTGGTGGTATCCAGAACACTAAGACCAAATAGTAGGAAAACAAAAGGCGGGAAACTTTTCAGAGGACAAAGCAGTATAAAAGAGAGAGATATATGTATATATAGCCAGATGGCTGAGTGCGACAAGAATCCAAATTACCCTTCAAAGAAGAAGGGGAAGAAAAAGCTGTAAGCCAACAAAGAGACGTATCGCCATCTCTCCAGACAGTGGTTTCCGAGATGATGTTATAAAATAGTTTTAAAAGAAAAGATCTAGCACAGCTTTGTACATCTTTGTACATTGTGTCGCTACTGCCACTCGTGTTGTGTATGGTCTGTATGCGTATTTCTATTAGTCGGAAGTAAGATATTGGAAGCAAGCGACGTTCAGTGTTCGTTTGATAACTAATCGCTGTGTTCCGTCGTGATATTAACGGTGAAATGTATGTGCGTGTGATAAATATCCAGAGCGAACGATCGCAAATCGCGACTATTCTTCGTCTAGGCTCCCCATTAGAGCTCTAGTCTTGCTGTGCTTCATACCAAGCTTAAGAAGGCTGAACCTCTTTCGAACGCTTTTATTTTTCTTCGCTTCAGGTTCATCGCCATTCCTAGAGAGCAGGTCCAGGCTGACGCCTCGCTTCTCCCCAGCAGCCTCTTGGTCCACAACCTGAGGTCGAGACATGTTGTGGAGAGCACTGTCCTTGCTGAGGCCGCGCGTGTGGGCTTTGATGTCGCCTCCGTTACCGTTGACTTGATCAGCTACCTCCTGGCTTGGGCTTGCGTCTTTCTTCTTGCCACCCAGGAAGCTCAGTCGCGCAGCACCGCGTTGTCGAGGGGTGATTTGTCGAATGACTGTTGCCTCCTCAGCTTTCACTCCATTCACTGGAACAGCAATGCTTGTCCACTGCGGGCCCTTGTCGCCTCCTGGCGTTGATCCTCTCCAAGTGGGAGATGGAGTTGAGACAGGTTCTCGAACCGGTTGCGGCGGTGCGAAAAGAGAAATCTCTGGTGCAAATGTCGCCTCGAAATCTAACCTAGGCGTTAGCTGCTTATTCCACCATGTAATGCATATGCGCAAAGGATTCACTTACAGCCTTGAAGCTCTGAATATTTACGGGAAATGGTTTCATTTTTGTTTCGAGCAAAGAGAGTTAAGCATCTCTTGAGCATCATAGCATGATCCACCAGGGTCATCTTGATTGCAGTTTCTTGGGGATCAAGCTCAATCTCATCTTCTTCTTCATCTTCTTCGTCATCGTCTCCATCCACTCCCTCTTCACCACTCTGTGGTTCAGGAAGTAGCTTCCGATACTGCACAACACTATTCTCTGAAGCCGGGCTAACTGAAGCGCTGACAGCATCTGCCAACTGCTGCGCAACTTTATCATCACCATCCGCCAATCGACGTTCTAAGAGAGTCATCTCATGCGTCTTCCTGGAAATCCGCTCCAAAGCGGTTTCATGAGCAGTAAGCCTAACCTCACGGGTTTCGACAATCTCACTCCGGCGTAAGAGTGTAGGGAAAGGCTCAGAAGCTGTGAAAACCAGCTTCTCTGCATAATGCTCTTGCACCGGTCCGGAAGTGTTCCTCTTAGTTGTGACAGAGAAAGTTTGAGGGTGGGAAGATAATAAAAAGTCCCGAATGATGTGCGGCACGCGGAGTCGCTGGTATAATTGATGAGAAAGGTCTCGATGCGGTGTAAGAGCAGAAACAACCAAAAACTGGCCCTCCATTTCATCAACATCACCGCCCGTGATGATTTGAGCCGACGGATACTGTTCTTGCATACGGTCTGTAAACGCTGAGGCTCGTTCAGAGGGTGATCCCTCGTAGACAAACTCTTTGTCTCGTATAGAAGTAGGGAATCCGAGCCCCTTATAGACCACTTTATAGTATTTTGGAGTAATCTTCTCACTCTTGGAAATGCTCTCATATATCGTTGCAATCGCTCGCCCTGTTCTGGCTAGCTTGGCAAAATCGTATACGTTGGTTTCGTATTGGACTTGGAGCTCCTTGTATGCGGTCAAGGCATTGCTCCATGATTCTCCGTCTTCAAAATGCTTGATCATGTCAAAATAGATTCTTTCTTTACGTTCGAATGGAGACTGTGCCGGAAATTCCGGTTCAGCCAGTGCTGGGACCTGCCCGATCGGATCCCATTCATACAAATCAGCGTGGAGACGTAGAGCTAGACCAGCCTCTGTATGATTCCTAGACTCGGCCTGCAACTTCGCCAGCTGATGGACGTAGCGGATGAAGATATCTTCCTTCTGCATATCGCGCAGGAATTCCATGAGCCGAAGCCGGTTGATAATGTTGGAGGCTTCTCCGCTACCATCACCGCCGCTATGCACAGCCACTAGTAGATCCAAGAACTCGTCCAGGGTGCCAACAAGCTCACGCAGAGCTGCATAAAGAGGCTCCTCCTCGATTTCTGAGAGAGGTCGAAATCGTTCAAGTAGTTCCATTATAAAGAGTTTCTGAAGAATGCTCTCTGTAAGGGGGTTCGATTTGAAGTAAGCATCCAACGAGTCGATGAGTTCTGTCTGAATCACAGATAAATCTTCGCTCAATGTCCACTCGCTCACAATCATAGTCTGTAAGACTTCAACCGCCATTGTACGGAGACCTTCATGGACACTCAGACAGAGTCCCACGATTGGGCCAACCAGAGTTGGCACATATTGCACCTGGTATCCGCCAATATTGCTCAGGCCGTACCTCTCGCGTTCATCTGGCGTGGTTTCCCATCCGATAGCCTCCCACATCCTCCGTAAGAGGTCAGCTCCATGTTCCCGCACATCGCCAGCAATCTTCCATACCGCTCTTCGTTTCTGCTCAGGGAAAGTCTCCAGCGCAAGTGAGGAGCTTCCTACCAGCTTCAACAAGGTGGTGAAGAAGAGCTTCCAGAGCTCGGTGTTGAACGATTCTGCTTCATCGGGATCAGGCAGGCAAGTATCCAAGAGAATACTAGCCAAGTATTGCAAGATTCGCATCGTTGATTTATGATGATAAATATGCACACTTAGCCATCCACTTGGGAACGCTTCACCTGTCAAAATGCTCATTTGCACCTTAAGTAGGTTCTCCAAAATAGTTGTTAAGTCGTCTTCAGAGGCCAGCTCAAGTTGCATGCCCGAAGGAGAGTTCGACAAGGCAGCAAGAATAGCAGCTAGCTCAGTTAAAGCTTCGTCAAAAGAGAGGTCTTCATCTATTAATTTTGTAGGGAAAGGGTATGATGAGGGAAATAGAAGCGAAAGCTTATTTCTAGGTTTCTGCGGCGAGGCAAGAATCGATAGATATGAATCGACAATATTAGGGACATGGTCGGGAATTTCTGGGCCGAGATAGTCAATCTGGCTGGCAAGAATAGAGCAGCACAGACGAATCTGCTCTCGCCATTGGTCATTGACCTCTTCGGCGTGGCCCCAGTGAGGGGAGATCCATCGTACGGTATTGGTGCTGAGCGCTGATTTTTGCTCTGGATGAGCAAATATATCTAGCTTCGAGTAGTTGATGATAAGGCAAAGCTTGTAAATGATGAGCTTGCCCTTGACATCTTTGCATGAATCCATAAAATCAATGGCAATGTGCAAGATCTCTTCTGTTGTCAAGAGACCTGTGAGCTCTGGTAGCCAAGTGTGGAAGTGCTGCACGGCCAGCGTCTGGCTACCAACCAGTGCAGGTGCCGAATTCCGCATCATTGCGTCAAGCGCCTTGAAGATACTTCGAAGGCTCCTAGTAAATCCCTGGGTAGAGGACTTGATTCCTATTCCAGCCTCCTTTGCCTTTTGCTGCCCACGAGATTGGGTGATGAATTTCAGAATGTGTCTCATAACTTTGAAAGTCGCACGCAGCTTACGAGCTGTCTCAGGCTCCGTGGGGCGTTTGAGGAGTCGAGTGAACGATCGTATCAGACAAGGGGTAGCAAAGGGGTAATTGAACTGAGTTTCCGCATAATGGTCAACCAAGGGGCTCAAGTTGAATCGCCGATCATGGACAATTCCAAGCACCCTGACCATTGCAGTGAACACCAAGTCTTCATATTCGTCATTCCCAGTATGCTCCACAAGGATTCCAAAGAGCCCATCCAGAACATCGCTGAGAAGCTTTACGACCTCAATTTCGGAGACAAAAATCAGCTGTTTCAGAATAGAAGGGATTTCATCCTTAGGAAGGTCTTTCCACTTGAGAAGCCCAAGGATAACTCTATCCTGAGAAAATCTCGTACTGCAGAGGTAGGTATCCACAAACATCACGGCAAGTGGCCCCGTAACATCAACTGATCGGTCATCTTTGCCTCGAGGGGCCCATGGGACAGACAGATATCCGCCCTTACCCGACGGTCCTGCCTGTGCGGTCGAGGTGAATTCGTCTATTTTATAGAGCAACAGCCCATGGGGTCCATCGCGAATGAAAGCCTGATCCTCCCAAAGCGGCATGTGCGCAAGTGCAAATGGAGGATTTGGCACGTCTGACAAAAACATGACCACATGAGCATTCATTACATCGCTCGGTTGGAGTGATAGGCGGAGCGTCTGATTCCAAGCTTCGCCTCTTTCCACAGAACAAGATTTAAAGGTGGTAAGCGCTTCGGTATTGGAAGATGTGAAGATGCATCTCTCGTATCGTTCGCCGGTGGACTGACGGACTTCCAGGGTGACTTGCAGGTTCGATCCGTTAACAGTGCTAGGGAGGTTTATTGCGCTGCTTGCATATCTTGATATGAGATGTTGCTTCGCCAAAGCGGCAATATTGAGCGTGAGATAGATGTCTGATCTTGGTTTGGTCGGTGCGGCAGCAAAGCCGATCCTGTTCGTCTTCGATACACCAGATAAAATCGTAGGCGTGGCTTTGATTAGTTCATCCGCATCAGGGTGATGGAACTTCCTAAGAGAGACTTGCAGCCGCTCGCCGCTTCTCGATTTCTCGTATTGGCCAGAAGCACTGGTAATCAGCTCCCGAATCAAGGAATCGAACTCCTCAGCCGCTTCCCTGTCGTTCGAGTATCCGAGTGACGGCGACCAAATGTTGACAACCTGTTCGACTTCTTCTGTTTGTTTCATAATGGAGTTGAGTTTCAAAACTCCAACACCAACGGTACGTTCAACGGTTTGTCCCGATTCATGAACACTGGCCGCAGTACTTTTAGACCCGGCAGTGCTCGGTGGGTGGTTCCCGTCCTGACTGTCCAGGCGAGTTGTAGAAGATCTCCCCTCCTGCACTTCTGACACAGAATCCATTTTCATCGTATGCCCTCGAGAAAAGGCAGTTCGTGAGGATTTGCTTCCCCACATCATACTTCTCCTAGAAGCTTTCCCTGAACTCGCCGGAGGGGTCTTTACATTATCTCTTGTAAAGCTGCTGTCAGTGCCAGAACGAGACAATGGTTGGGGAATAAAGATTTGCTGTGATCCCAACACCTTGACAACAAGGTATAGCTCGGAATCAGCGGACGGTGCGTCGCCAATATCATGGGCCGAGAGATCTGTGAATAGCGTCTTTGTGCTTGTGTTGTGTGCAAGACCACTGATCGAGCCGCCTGCTGGGATCTCAATACTGAAGCATTCAGACAGGTTGACCCCCTTTCCATATTGAGGTTTGCTAACAAGATAAGCTACAAGCGTTGTTTCCTCAGTGGAACTTCCAGCAAAGCCTTTCACGTCTAGCATTAAGTGGTTTACGCTCGCCAACTCGATTGTGGCCTGGGGAGGCTCGTCCAGCAGGCTCATAACCGACTGAAGCTTGGTAACATCAACAATCGAGTCATCAGCCGTCAGAACTCTGCCACGAGATGCCGGATCTCGTACAACCACCTCACCCCCACAGAGCTTGTTGACTGTGACGAGGTCCCAGACTGTCTTCTCTCGCAATCGGTCGTATTCGTGCGCGGTAAGAACATTATAGAGAAATTGTTGGCGATGAAGATTGAGAGAGGTCACAAGTTGTGACAGCTTGTCAAGCTTTGCATACTGTCGAGAAAGGAGCAGCTCATGTAAATATTTCGAATGCCACTCTCGCAGGCACGACGCGATTTCGTCGACAAGTGGCTCATCCGCTGAGGTGGGCGTCTCGTCGCCAATCTTGAGCATCGGAACGGGCGCTGGCGGTCGAGGCGCATTAGGGTCTCTACGCACAGGGATAGAGAGATTCTTAGCGGCATCAGCTGTGAAGCTTTGCAAAGATCTCTTCCATTGGCTCGAATCAGGAGCCTTCTCCTCGCTCAGCTTTGTAATTGGCTCTATGCCATTGGTGATGCCGCTTTTGGCAGAGTCGCTGCCCGGGCGATCATCAATGCCACTATCACTTGCAGAATCATCATCGTGTCTTTCATCTGATTCGCCGAGCAGCTCTCGAACTTCCACACAGCTTCTCGGGAAGATGCCGCTGAAGACGCGAGCTTCCAATGTTTGCCCTTTGACGGAAGTTAGGCCAGCAAGCAGACTTGGTGGCGCCACCAGGTAGCCGCGCAGCCAGTTGCCATCTGGCGTCTCTTCAATTATGTACAGCTCATCGCCAATTTCGAGAGGGAGGTCGGCCGGGTTCGCGGCTTCGAATGGGTAGGTCGCGACGGCGAAGGCGATCCGGGGGAGAGGCTGCCAGGGCATTGAAGCTCAGGATATTGGCCCCCTGCAAAGAAAACAATGTTGATTTGAGTCGGAGAACAGCGATAATTATTTCGTCAGACGCAGCGGCTTGCTGATTGGCAAGGCTTGGCGAAACAATGCGCTGGTGGATGGAAGTTGCGACCGCATCAAGCTTCAACCTTCGGCGCGAGAGTGCGGATATATCGTGGGACCTAGGCCGGAAATGCTCAGTAAATATCGAGGCTCGGGGGCCAGCGGCGCGACCTACAGCAAGAGAAATGAAAGTGAAGCAGACGAGAATTTTCTAGAAGGCTGACGATGTGTGCAGCTCGTTGCAAAACGCCGGCAGATGGGCGGCTGCCCGTTCGAGAACCCCTGAGCAAACACGAAGAAATTATGCACACCGGCGGGAAAGATAGCGATTCGATAGCGCAAATAAAGCATCCGCCCAACGCTGATCAGAATGCAAGATGCGAATTCTATTACCAGGATGCCCCGTGCCGTCCAAAGCTTGCCCAAACGAACGAAGACGAAGCTGTGGCCCAAACTCTCAAACAAGAAAGAAAAAAATGTGACAGATTGGTTCAGCGAGGGGAAATTTCCAGGCCCTGCTTTGATGTCGTGTCTCTCGATTCGATGGGCTTGTCTGGGCCGCCGCTATCAGGTACCAGAGGTCGGTCGTTGTAGCGGTGGTGGATGCCGGAGCCCCGCTGCAGAGGCCGCTAGGAGGCAGTGGTGGGCTCATTGTACGGGGGGCTTGGGGGACCTTGTACGGGGGCATCTCCAGTGGATGCCACCTCCTCCAAGGGCGCGGGTTAGCTGCCAGGCACGTTCGCACCTCATCCTTAGCTCGCACCTCATACCTAGCTCGCGCCGCGGCGAACGCGCTGCCGCTGCAGAATGAACTCCATGGAGCATGCAGTCTTACCCGTCTGGTGGCAGTTAGGCCGCAGCCTCCTGTCGGTGCAAACTATAAATGGCCGGTGCCACCAATCAGGCAGTGAGGCCATGGATCGGCTAAAAGCAATGAGCGTAGATAACACCGGGAGGAAAGTCTCGCCGTCCGTCCAGCAGCAATATTAACTCGTCCCTTTTGCGCCACTCTCATTATCTAATTCGACTCGCAACATGTCGGATTTCTCATCAAACTACCATTACGGCTTGATGTGAGCCGCGCGTTACATGTATAACTGGGTAGACGAGCACATTCTGCATCTGGCACCGAAGGTGTTTTATATGCTCAGCTGCGGTTAGCCTCAGTATTACAAGTACATCTCTTTCTCATCAGGCCGATCTCCCTGGGTCTTTGGCGTTAGAATCCCCATCGAGCCAGCCCGCCGGGAGCACTCGTCTCCTTTCTGCTCTCCATGGCTGTAATTTCTCTGGTTACTCCGTATTCCGCAGTCGATCTTTTGATCTCCTACCCCTGACCCTTGCTGGCAATCAAACCTGTCGCTTATCGATTATGTACTCCATACTAATACACATTGACATTATATCATTACATTACTAGTGTTTCGTACAAGTGCAAGTCTGTACGTGTGTTGTTAGTTGATCGAACTGGGTGTGCTCAGACCACTATTAGGCTAAAGTGTTCTTGTTTCATGGTCGTGCTACCCGTGAGCCTGAAGACGATATTGCTACGGCAGGTTTTCGAATAAGTATTAAACCAAAGAAAAAAAATTATATCGTGTAACTAATTCTACAGCGTAATTTGATAGTACTGTTACATCTTGTACTTTCCAAAGTGACATATCTGGTCGCGGCAATTTCAGCCGCGTGTAAGTGATGTGTGTAAGTAGATGTCACAAATTGCCGTAGCTTTCGAACTCACGGGCCTCCACAATTCCAATAAGAATCCACAGCCATAGATGGAGTAGTTAAACTACCAAAAAGAGAAAGATGAAGATAGAATAAACCCCGATTTCCCGGCATTGCAGTACTGATAGCATTGCAATGCCGACAAGAGTATCAATTTCTGTGTTTATAAAATACCTACCTTAGGCAGACGATACTAACTGCAAAGCTTTGAAAGTGCCATATGCACGCACTACATCTAAGCGCAGAAGACTGCATGAAAGCTGATACACGTGTGATGACAGAATGAACCCTATGTGACGTCATAACCATGAATTGGCAAGCTGTTTATTAATGGAGACTATGGTTACTTGCCAACATGTTGATGTTGCTTGAGATGCTTATATCTTTTGCCCTCTTTGGAACTGAGCACCAATACTTTAGTATCTATAGTAGGTACTTAAGTAGGTATGAGCGAACAAACAACCCAGCAGGTATCAATTTCCATGACGTCTCCCCTCTGACGCAAGCCCTGGAATTTGAAAGAACCAATTGATAGTGACAGTAGAACTTTGTCATTCAAGATGAGAACATCGACCTAAGCACGAAGTCTGATACATGTACAGAGCTACACCCCTATACGGAGCTCCCTCACGCTCATAATTGGTTCTCTGCGCGCATATTGCTGGTCATAAGTTACTAGACAAATTTAAGGCCCGTGGACTTTATTGTGAATAAATGGTACATCAAATTGACTGGTGGTTGAATTTTTGCTAATATATCATGTATCTTAGGTTCCCTAAAGAGCAACGCGTGCATGCATAGCAGCTGTGTGAATTTTAGTAGGTGCAGTAGTAACAAACCAGTCTGGCCGTTCTAGCTCAACCAGCATTAAGCTCTAAATTAAGTAGCGGCACTGATCAGCATCTTTGCGCCTTGTGTAACCTGGCAATGCGGCCTGCATTTTAGGCCTATCAGACCTATCAGACATGGGCACTTCACTCCAGCACCAGTGACTGCGCTCTTGGCTCATCTCGCTCCGATATAAATTCACTTTCTGCTATTATGACTCAAATAAAGATAAAAGCCACGTGCGTTGTGGCGGCACGTAGCATAAATTCATAAATTCTTTAGGCTTTCCATATAGACCCGCACTCTAGAAACATCCAAACTGCAACCTTTTTTTCTCCCTTTTTAAATGGGCGTCCTCATCAAAGACGGAGTTACAGAGCTGCATAATAAGCATCGCCGCCTAATCGTCATTTCTCTACCACTTAAGAAATCCAAATAACCATCCACCACGCAAACGCAATGGGAACTCCCTTCATTAGCCTCCTCGAGCCTAGCAAGCTCGAAGGGTTCCAGCTAGGCGTTCCCCGAGAGTCACTTCCATCAACAATCCCAAAGACGTTCCTCGACGCAATGGAAGTTCGCGAAGAGGTCTTTGTCAAAGAGCAAAATGTCCCCGAGGAAAACGAATTCGATGCGGATGACCCGCGATCGTGCCACTGGGTCATTTACGTCAGCGTCAACAAGACGGAAGTGCCAGAGGTCAGAAACGAAGAAGGTGACATTGTGCGACCACGCAAGAGCTCCACTCGAAGCACTCCCGTGGGAACTATTCGAATGGTTCCCTTCCCTCATGAGCCTCATCCAAAGGCGGGTGGAGATTACTGGAATGGAGTATTGAAGGGCGATGAAGGCAATGCCACCAATAACAGCGCACCCTCAGCTCGCCAGTTCGTTCATGATCGACCAACGACGTTTCACGATGGCAAGGAGCCATATATTAAGCTTGGCAGATTGGCCGTTATAAAGGATTATCGTGGCTACCGCTTTGCAGGCCAGCTTGTGCGGAATGCACTCGAGTGGATCAAAAAGAATCCATCCTTTTTCGACCCGAGTATTCGGGAATTGGGCCTTGAGCAAATGGGAGCGTCTACGGAAACCGAGGCGCCGCAGTGGCGAGGTCTCGTTTGCGTTCATGCACAAGAACAGGTCGCCAGCGCATGGGCAAAATGGGGATTTGAGATTGATGAGGGAATGGGCAAATGGTGGGAAGAAGGCATCCCTCATGTGGGAATGTTTTTGCGTCTAGAGATTGGTCCAAAGGATATACAAATTTCGGCGTAGCTACCGCCAGCAGCAATATGTAATGGCAAGGGAGGAAAGAAAGAAGAAAGAAAGGAAACATGGGATGATTGCGTATTAGAATAGAGATCACGTTTCACAAACAGATAAAGAGTCTCTCGCTCACAATTAACTAAAAAAAAAATGATATTCCCTTTATTTGATGCCGTATGTTGCATTTTTGTTTTGGTCTCTCTCTTATGATCACAGATAAGAAAAATATGGTAATTAGAGACACAAAAGGCATGATTCATAACAGCCCCATTTTTGAGCCCAGCTTTTTTTATTCAGACTCTAGGAGCCATCTGAAATAAATCCATGTCCGCGTTCCCAGACCCGAACGCAAAATGCAATTCTGAAAAATGCCTGATCCACGCCAAAAGCCACACACTCCATCCAGCCAGGTACCCACCGCACAACCTTTATCGGTTGGACTTGGCGACACGCTCCAGCTCGTCCTTCTTCTTGATAGCGTATGAGTTGCTGCTGCCCTTGGCGGCGTTGATCAGCTCCTCAGCCAAGCACTCAGCAATGGACTTGACGTTTCGGAAAGCAGCCTCACGGGCACCGGTGGTGAGCAGGGCAATGGCCTGGTTGACTCTCCTCAGGGGGGAGACATCGACGGCCTGACGACGGACGGTACCGGCAGAGCCAATTCGGGTAGAGTCTTCACGGGGACCGCAGTTGACAATGGCGTCAACGGCAACCTGGATGGGGTTCTGGTCGGTCATGAGGTGAATCTGGAGTAGGAACCGTTGTTAGCAAGGACATAGCAAAAAAAAAAAAAAAAAAAATTGACAATCTCGTGCTATTCTTCCACACAGTTGTCGGGGGGCGCGCGTAAAGTACGTACGATCTCGAAGGCGTGGGCGACAATGCGGACAGCCATCAGCTTCTTGCCGTTGTTGCGGCCGTGCATCATCAGAGAGTTGGTCAATCGCTCAATGATAGGGCAGTTGGCCTTGCGGAATCGCTTGACGGCATATCGGCCGGCAGAGTGGGTGACGTAGACGGGGTTTCGCAGGGAAATGTAGTCGCTATTTGATCAATCCATCAGCACAAACATGTCTCCTCGAGTGTTTTGGCGAAATATTCGGATTTTTTTCTGTCTTCCTATTTCGCCTCATTCGCGATATCGAACGTACGTCAGAGAGATGTCGCGGACCTCGACATCGTAGTCCCACTTGTTGAACAGCTTGACGTTGCCGACCTCCTTGACAACATCCTTGGGGAGGACGTCGGTCACGACAGAGTTTTCGATCTCGATTTCACCGCCGTCAGACATCTTGGCTAATTTGCAGTCGAGTGTTCCGGTGCTGGGGCGGGACTGCGGTTAGTATTGCGGATTGTCGAGATGTGATTTTTCAAGAGGTTAAAGGCGGGCTTGGGTCGGCGTGGAATGGGAAATTTTGGTGGTGGGTGCGCCGGGCGAATCAGATGGCGCGAAAAGTTAGGTACGTACCCTGCACCACGTTCGGTTAGGGCTCGGCTGCCCTGGTGAAATCGGAAGTGGGCAAATCGTTGAAGCGGGAGGGCTACTCTAAGTCGTCGCCAAAAATTCCATTTTCCTCTACCACTCCTCTGTCACCAAGCTAAGCACATCACAGACAAAATGGTATGCCACCACCGCCGTCGCCGCCGTCGCCGACCATGATGAGATGGTATCGCTGCGCAGAGATGCTGATGTTGTGAAATTTACAGGCGCCCGCTGCTGGAGCAAAGAAGCAAAAGAAGAAGTGGTCTAAGGGCAAGGTCAAGGACAAGGCCCAGCACGCCGTCATCCTCGACAAGACCATCTCCGAGAAGCTGTACAAGGATGTCCAGTCTTACCGCCTCGTCACCGTCGCTGTCTTGGTCGACCGAATGAAGATCAACGGCTCCCTCGCCCGCCAGTGCATCAAGGACCTCGAGGAGAAGGGCATGATCAAGCCTGTCATCACCCACAGCAAGATGAAGATCTACAGTACGATTCACCCAAACACCTACCTCCTATCGCGCACAACAAAAGAAGAATAGTTTACTAACAATTGTGCAGCCCGTGCCATCGGCGAGTAAATTTACCACCATATTTTAAAGTTAAAGCATTGAGATTTGGGCGCCTGGTTGGTCTGCAAAGAAGAAAATGGGCCATGAGAGAAGAGGATGATATGAGGTACATAAAACCTTAGTTGGGACGCTTTTTCATGCTCGGTGTAGCATTTCATGGGATCGGAAACGCTTTAGCATATGGCTACGGAATGAAGAACTTCAAAAAATGACCAAACTGACGCAACTTGCCCCAAACAACCGTGTGACGCACAAGACTTGGTCACGAAATTAATGTGATGAGTCTATATTAGAATATATCAGTTCGCTGCTGTCACCACGTTGTGCAATCGATGTCGTCACTCAATTGAAAGAATGCGTCCCTCGTCTATCATTAAGGTGTGCTCAGTACCACATATAAAATGCGCTGCATGCCATATATCGCTTGAAATATCCGCTTAGTACGTGACGTTTTCTCCTTAGCCCTACCTACTCATCTTGCCTATATATATCACGACATACTTAGGTACTATGGAGGACATGCATTTTGAAGTTTACACTCAGGCTACAAAGAATTGAATACTTGTCAGCATCTTGATTGTCGGTTTCGTAATTTACAGCATCTGTACATCATAAGTCGATTATTTCTGCAATTTGGTGTTCTCATAGTAGGCACCTAGTGCTGGTTCTTGGTGCAGTCAATCAAATCTCGTTGTGTATTGACCAATTAGACTTACCCTTCTGCAAGTCACGCCCTTAGCCCTTCTCCGCCCTCCTTTCTCTACTACAGCAGAGGCTAAAGCACGTGAAACTTGTTCGCTATGGCAGACTACTCTGCTTCATATTCGATGAGCGAAGAGGGTATCCTCTCTATGTCGCTGGGTTTTACATGTCGAGATTTTCAATTGGCCCAAGGATAGGCAATTGTGGATTAGCAAGTCTGCAAGTCCATACCAATCACCTCTTATTAGCGAAGTTGGTTACTTTCCACTTGATGCGGCACCGCTATCAAGGTCCACATCCTGAGACAGAGTTATGCGAGGCCACGTCTGCTCAAGAACGAATGTGGACTTGAAGCACGAGTGTCATTACGGAATGAGGAAACATGCATCCTTTTCTCTTCTAGTTTAACGGGCATGGCGTATTATTATTTTTAGCAGAAGTGGCCGTGCAAGAAATGGTTAGAGTTTTGAGGGAGGTTTCTCGCCCCAGTGCCCCTGATAAGGAGTCTCCCACGGTAGATATGCACCGGCAACGCTGGAACCAAGGCCGATAGTGCCCATGTCGCCTGCTATCAAGGCTGGAGTCTTCGGTCTCCCTTGAAGCGGTGGAGCCGGAGTATGCGGGATGGCTTCCCACGGCCGGTCAGATCGGCGTCGACGGTGTGGCAAGACGTGAGAGAAGAACATCTTCGGGGTGGCTGCTTTGTTTGCCTCGACAGTGTCAGTTAGACCACCAGTCCGGGATGTCCGCTAAGCCCTGTTCTTCAAATCCTTTAAGATAAATTTTTTTTCTTACGACCACTTAGAGATTTAGGGCGGGTTGGCTTGTGACCTAAGCATTGGTGCCATATGATGGCTGCAAGGCCCAAGGCCGTGCGGCTAAAAAAAGACGAGCCATATTTGTACATCTCGCATTTTACTCGTTTGCCAGCTGGACTTGCAGGTCGGTATGGAGTCCTCCTGACACGAGGTGCCTGCAAGAATCCATTCTAAAGCGGTGACGAGCATGTCCAGAACGTGCAAAGAGTCTGTGCAACACACGGAGTACGGGGGCAGACAGATACCTTCATCGTTTTATGGCTGCCTCGGCGACTCCAGGAATAGGCAGGTTGGAACTTTGCACTGGCGGGTGGCTTCGGCGGCACAGAAGATCGGGGTGAATCGGGTACGTGTAAACAGGGCAGAGTCGCGCTGTGGCACAGCACAGTGCAGCCCAAAGGGAGTCGAGAAAAAATTCAAGAAAAAATTGGCGCAGATCTCCTGGGCGCCTGAACGTAGCCAACTCCGGGGGCGTTAGGCCGCTGGCACGGCCCCTACGCGATCATTTGCCTGAGGCTGCAAGAGGCTGCCGCCCACTGTAGTTGCTCTTGTTGCCGTGGATGGCAAAAGCAGCGCGGCCCAGCGTGCAGCGCTAGTGCGGCCGGAAAGATTCGCTCTGAAAAAAAAAAGTGTCCCCTTGGAGACCCGCCGCAATTTTTTTTCCCTCCCCGAAAAGCCATTCGCCCGTCGGTGCAGAATTTATTTCGCTCGGCTCCCCCCATCGTTCTCCTCTTCTTCCTTTCATCTCCATCTCCCCTCAATCCTTTCTTTTTTTCCGGGAAAGCGTGTATACTTCAGTCACAATGTCTGAGAAGCCTCAAAAGGTCCTGGGCATGCCGGTAAGTCGACTCTGCCTCAATCATCTCCTCCAGATAAAGTGCGCGCTGTGAGATTCCGAGACGACTCCGAGCGATATTTTGCCAGCATCCTCAATTGAACCATCCGGATGACATTGAAATGTTGCGTATCGATGGCTATCTGGGCCTCACTCTCAGTCTCGAGGAATTTCCAGAATGTGCTTAGGATGGAAAAAATTTTTTCTACCCAGTCGCTGCGCAGATGTACCCTGACCGCTAACTCTTTGCCTCACAGCCCTTCGTTGCGGACTTCCTGAGTAAGTCATTCTTCGATGCTTAAGCGGTTAAGCACAACAGAGATTCGCGGTTCGCGTGAAATTTCGAGAGATGGGACTGACAAATTGTGAATAGTGGGTGGTGTTTCCGCTGCCGTCTCCAAGACCGCTGCTGCCCCCATCGAGCGTGTCAAGCTTCTCATCCAGAACCAGGTTTGTCACCCCTTTTATGATCAATTGACTTTTGGGAACCCGCGTCTCTAATGATTACAATAGGATGAGATGATCAAGGCTGGCCGTCTTGACCGCCGCTACACTGGCATTGGCGAGTGCTTCAAGCGCACTGCTGCCGATGAGGGTGTTCTCTCCCTGTGGCGTGGTAACACTGCCAACGTCATCCGATACTTCCCTACCCAGGCCCTGAACTTCGCTTTCCGTGACAAGTTCAAGAAGATGTTCGGCTTCAAGAAGGACCGTGATGGCTACGGCATGTGGATGCTTGGTAACCTGGCCTCTGGTGGTGTAAGTTTTTTTCCCCTGACAAATAACCCCTCAATTTCACATGCTCAGTGCTGACGCCTTCTATCAGGCTGCTGGTGCCACTTCTATGCTTTTCGTCTACTCTCTCGACTACGCCCGTACCCGTCTGGCCAACGACGCCAAGTCCGCCAAGAAGGGCGGTGAGCGTCAGTTCAACGGTCTCGTTGATGTCTACCGCAAGACCCTCGCCTCTGACGGTATTGCCGGTCTCTACCGTGGTTTCATGCCCTCCGTCGCTGGTATCATCGTCTACCGTGGTCTCTACTTCGGCATGTACGACTCCATCAAGCCTGTTCTCCTCGTCGGTTCCCTCGCCAACAACTTCCTTGCCTCTTTCGCTCTCGGATGGTGCGTCACCACTGGTGCCGGTATCGCTGCCTACCCTCTTGACACTATCCGACGACGAATGATGATGACTTCCGGTGAGGCCGTCAAGTACAAGAACTCCTTCGATGCTGCCCGCCAGATCATTGCCAAGAACGGTGTCAAGTCCCTCTTCAACGGTGCCGGTGCCAACATTCTCCGTGGTGTTGCCGGTGCTGGTGTCCTGTCCATCTACGATCAGCTCCAGGTCCTCCTCTTCGGCAAGGCCTTCAGCGGTGGCTCTGGTTAAATTGCTTTTTCTACGTTATGTATAGACATTCTTCGTGCGTTTTACCTCGGAGATGGGTTTAATTGGCCAGGTGGGTGTAATGCGGCGTCCACTGGTTGATAAAAAAGGAGACCGGAATGGAAGGTATTGAGGGAAGTTGGGCCAGATATCCCGACCTGTGTAACAGTTGCTATTTGCGGGTTAGACTGGCATCGGCACGGCGTATTAGTCGTTTTTGACTGCCGTGCTTTCTAGGTCACTGTAATTATACACCAATGCAAGTTCCCTTGATTTAGAGATTTTCAAACAAATATGCTTCGACTCAATCGCAATGTGAGACTCGTGCAATGTCTGTAGAACAAATAGTATTTTTTCTTCTTCTGCGTCTACGGCAGTGATATTCTAAGCTTCACGGTTCGCGTGTGCGTTGCTGACTAAGATCGCATAACGTATCTAGCACCTGCGCTGGGATGGGAGCATGCCGAACTCTTCTTACCTTTCAAGCGACTTCCTTGGGACTTGGGACTCAACGCCGCTTGTGCAATATTTCCTCCAGCCATAACAGCCCCAATTTGTTTCTCTTTGAGGAGCCTTTGTGATTCATAGAGAAGCAATCAAGTTGATCCCAAGTGTGCCAATGCCGCCCAAACAATCCTCAACTGGAGCTGGTCGCGGCCGGCCGGCCAAAGCAACCAAAGCTCAGCCGCCTGCTCGCGATGTCTCGCAGTCTAGCAACCCATTCGAGTCTTCAGACGATCAGGAGGAGGGGGCGAACCAAACAATCGACGTGGAAGAAGAGCCAGAACCGGAAAAGTCAATCCCGAAAGCCCTCTTGACACGGATTCTCCACGAGTTCTTCGCCAAGGAGGCTACAAGAATGTCGAGAGACGCCAATGCAGCGGTAGGCAAGTACGTGGATGTTTTCGTTCGAGAGGCGATTGCGAGAACAGCTGTGGAAAAGCGAGGCGGGTTTCTAGAAGTAAGACTGTTCAGATCAAACCATGACCACCACTTTAGCATGAACAGGCAATGCTGACCACTCCCTTTAAAGGTCGAAGATCTAGAAAAGGTCGCGCCCCAGCTGCTTTTAGATCTCTAAGGGTTATAAAACGATCTAATATGCCACGAGCCAACTGTCATTACCCAGATTGTGGGAAACAACATAGTTATCTCGTACCATCACTTTGCCGTCCTGCGAGCGAGTTAGTGCGTGTTCTGGACCCTGCTCCTCTTCTCCCCTTCTCCGGGGTATCATCTCGGCTACGAGAAGATCCATGAGCCTGCACGTGTTGAGCATTGTCTTTTTATTTCGGCAGACAGAGTCCCCCGCAACCGTTTCACATCGCCACCGGATATCGAGGCCAAATTACTGCCGGTTGGATGCCTCTAGCCTCGTTGCTCTGAAGGGAGGGGGCCAGCGAGGGAAGACGACCTGCATGAAACGCAATGTTTCCGGTATTAGTTTGATGCATAATCATCTGTCTAAAAAGATGCATACGTCGAATACGTAATCTCACACTCGTATCTTTCATGGCATGGATTTATCCTTGACGGGATTTTTACAGAATATCATCCTCTAAGCTATGAATGGACGCCCATCGTGATATCTCACGGCTCTTATATGGGAGGGGAAAAAAGGTCATGGAGCTTCAATTTCCAGGTGATTTATACACCGCGCGCTTTCCGTCACTACACGATATCTCAAACTTACGAGTGCATATTGGTAATAGAATAGCTTGATCACAAACTGCTGCAATTCAGCTGATGCACAGACTTTTTCCATCTTCGTCTTTTATTATAATGGATCTCGAGAAATGTTTTAATTGCAAGCACACTCAGTTGCTGCTATCTGCCCTGGTGGTTTTGGCAGAGCGCGGATAGTGGCTTGTCCGGGTGGATGGCAGTCGGTTACTAGACCGTTTCACCAGGGTGCGGATAGCTTGGATTTCTGCGGATATTATACAGCAGGGGGGGTTGTGGCGTCTACAACTCGACCACTGGCCAATTGACAATGGCACTTTGACGCCGACGACACCGGGTTTAAAAAAAAAAAAAAATCCAGGTACGGGTATGTCGTCAATAAAAGATAAAAGATTGTTTCAAAGCTGTTGGAAACATCAGGCCTATCAACATGAAGTTTTGCGTCGAGGCCATGCGGCTCCTTTGGCTGAGCTGAAACGGCCCACGTCTCGCTTGTGTCGGAGACGGTCGACATGAAGCAGCTTCAACATCAGACCCCGGCCCTGGCCCCTCCATATTAGGTGTGGCGCGGCCTGCCTGCAACGAACGCAATTCCGGGTGCAGCATTGCCCGGTGCATGACAGCTAGGCAGCTTGAGAGATTGATCTCATTAGGCCGTTCAGGGCCCCATGGCGAGGAGAGCTGCTATCCGAAGCTATGAGCGCCTGGCTGCAGGGTCCATCTGCGGGCCAGGCTGAAGTTAGCAGCATGCTTGCAGCCCTTCCCTTGCTGCTGCTGCCAGGAGTAGTAATGCTGGGATGGATCGAAGCAGACAGCATGCGTGCTTGTATGGATTGCTCCTGGGGCACGGCGTTTCGAGTTCCCGATCGAGCTGCGCCGCCCATGTGTCTGGACCCAAGCCAGCCAAGTCCAGCGTCTCTGGCCAAACGAGTCTCACACACGCTATGAGCGGCGCTCAACTGAAGCTATGCCCCGTGGTTTGAGGAGATGTGATAGGCGCCTCCTAGCCCACGACCACGTTCCCCGTAACCGACCAGGTGCCAGGACGCTAATGTGAACGGTGAGAGAGACGTGCCTGGAGATTAAAAGCCTTGATGTTTCCTTTTCTTTTGTTTCTTCCATTTCCTGCAACCATCGTTCTTCTGTTGTCCGTGGGGTTTCTTTTGTCTCCTTACTTTCTCTTCTCTTCTTTTCTATCCAGTTTACATTTACACAATTCAGAGGCTAGTCCTTTGCTGGTTCTATCGCTTTCAACTTCCCTTCTTTAACCTATTCCAAAAAAACACTAATCTTGTTTTTCCTTTCCTTTCCCTTTTTCTCTCGCTATCTTGGTTTTATTTGGGAAGTCTGGTACTTTCTCTCTTTAAGGCCGGCCTATTCTTCAGAACAAAAAAAAACCCAAAAGTTAAAAAAAACCTTTATTCAAGATGCAATTCAAGTCTCTCCTCGTTGCGGCTTTGGCTGCTGTCACTCAGGGTAAGCCGAATTATAACAGCACTAGCATTGTTTAGATCGCCAAGCTAATATTTCCCTCTAGCCGTTGATGTCCAGGTCGTCTCCGTTGGCCAGAACCCCATGGCTGGTATGACTGGTCAGCCTGCCATCAAGTACTACCCGGACAACATCAAGGCTGCTCCCGGCTCCATGGTCCAATTCCAGTTCTGGGCTGGCAACCACACCGTCACACAGTCCGACTTCGACCACCCTTGCACGCCAATTTCCCAGGTCAACAGTTCTGTTCCTGGCATCTGGTCCAGCTTCATGCCCGTTGCTGCCGGCGCTTCCAAGAAGGAGATCCCCGTTTTCACCATCCAGATCAACGACACCAAGCCCATCTGGATTTTCTGCAGCCAGGGCAAGCACTGCTCATCTGGCATGTCCATGGTGATCAACGAGAAGTGAGTATCCTGTGATGCAATCGCAATCAAACAAAAATACTAATATTGAACGTGTAGCACTTCTGCCAACTCCACTCGTTCTCTTGCCAACTACAGGACTGCTGCTTCTACTGCTCAGGGTGGCTCTTCTGGCTCCGGCTCCGGCTCCGGCTCCGGCTCTGCTCCTGGCTATGGTTCAGGCTCTGGCTCAAGCTCCGGTTCCAGCCCCAGCCCCAGCTCTCCTGCTGGATCTGACGGCAGCTCTGGCTCTACTCCCACTGACGGCTCTTCTGGAGCTGCTCCTACCGATGCCCTCACTCCTCCCCCTTCAGTCACCAGCGGCGCTTCTTCACCCGCTGGTACAGGCGCTCTTCCTGGCGGCGCTACCAACACCGGTATCCCCAAGAGCGGTGCCTCATCTGTCGGCGTTTCCACCAGCTTACTGCTGGCTCTGGGTGCTGCTTTTGCCCTGCTATAAATGGGATTGGGAGTGATGACATGACGTGGGGAATGTTCTATAAAAAGCGACGACGATCTGTAATACCATATTTGGGGGGTTTTATTCGTATATGCATCTTCCTTGCAAGCAAGGGGTTTTTTTATTTTAACTTCTTTTTTTTTCTGGAGTGGGATGGAGGTAATCTGTTCCCTTAGGTTTTTATGAAAGGGGAAGGACGACAAGAGTCCTGGGTTAAAACACATGCTAGGGACCATGTGTGTAAATGTATCTGGATACCTTATTTAAAAATTTGGAGTTGGTTCTACACACTATTTTTTTCTTCTCACTTTGTGTCTCGTGATCGATTGGTTCAGCTGAGTTGCTGGGGCTTCATTGGTAATCAACTATGTAGGCTTTGTATAATACACTCGCAATAAGAAATTATGCAGCAGAAACTTTCAGAACGGAAGCTTTTGACTGATTGTATACTTGGGGAAAGCACTTCAATCTCTTCCTGTCTCGCTTGCATTTCTCGCAATCAGATCTAATATTCGCTATTGCGGTTCTTTCTCTTCGACCTGCCCTGCTGAGCAGCCTCGCAAAGTTTCTTCCTTGGCTCCTTGTCCAGCCAGTTCTCGTCCTTCTTCACATACCCTACCTTGTGATACTTTTTGCTGTTTGCAAAGAACTTGACCCAGTTCCCCAGCGCGTCATCGACCTTCTTCAGTGCCGCGGCCATCTCCTTCTCCTTCATTGCCTTCATCTCGGCCGTAGTCCATTGGGCGTCAACCTCGGGGTCATCCAGCGGCAAGAACATGTCCTCCACACCTCGCATGTCGGGAGTGCGATCCTCGGCGAAGCAACCCGTGACGAAACCGCGAGCAGCATCACAGCCCGCAAAGTAGCTGTATGGCCCTCCGGGGCCGTACATCTTGCGTCCGTTAGAGACGTCGTAGATGGTGCCATTGAGAGCCACGTACACAGGCTTGGAGGGGTCCTTGCCATCGTATCCAGCGAGCTGCTCAGGCGTCAGGTAGACGGGACCTTGCTGTAAGGTGGTTAGCGGCGGTTTACTTGCTCCCTCTCTTCAAATAAATAATACCATCTGAGCTTTCCACCAGTCTACCTGCAGGTAATTGGGCTTGTTCTTCATGCCCCAGAAGAAGCTCTCGCCATTACTGATCCAGTAGCTGAGTGCACACGAGGCCACAAATAGGAAGCTAATTACGCGCAAGACGTCCACCCATGGAGATTCGGCATCCGCATCCGCATCGTGGACCTTTGGCTTTGTGCTTTTTTTGACCTTGACCTCTTGGACAGGCTCTTCAACATCCTGTGGCTTCCGCTGGCGCAGTTCAGGGTCCGCCATGATTGACGAGGGATATGATTGCTGGCCTGGGGATTATGTTGTATAACAGCGGCTGATGCTTTAATAACAGAACTGGAAGCCAATGTCAAATCGTGGCCATATCGTCTAGCTACCGGTTGGCGGGATCGGGGTAAGCAAGCTCCCGCTGCTGACGCATTTAAGCGAGTTGATTGGCCTGTTTTAGACACCCCAGGGTCGTACGTCGAGTCTTGTGAATTTTCCCACAGATGCAAGAGATAATTGGTTAAACGGCAGCTACAGCCACTCCTGGCGTCATCTTCGCAAAAAGAGTGGGGGAATTTCCTAATCAAGGTTGGGCATTGTTGGATGGGGCGTCGCTACAGCAACGGAGCCCACTTGGCACCATCTTTGTGGTTGGAAATTGGTAAACAGCGTTGGCACCTTATTATTACCAAGCCCACAACTGCATGACCCTGTCCTGCACGGAGTAAGGCCCAGCATTTTTCGGCTCGACACATCACCACATCCAACCTGCAAGACGAAAACTTGCTTGTGATACCGGACCCCGTGGAGGGACCAGGACGAAGCGCCCTATAATTCGACGCAGCTACGACACACCCCGTTCACAACACATAACACTGGCAAATGGAAGAGCTTTCGTCTCAACCCAACTCCCCCGCGTCTGCTGGTGGACCCCTCCAGATGGCATCGCCCGACCGCGTGAACCAGCGCCGCGATATCTTTGCCAGCGTCCGACCAGTCGCAGGAGAAGGAGGTCGCGATAGCACGGTACACGACAAGATCAGCCAGTTCAACAGCCTCAGTATGAGCATGCAGTCAAGGCAGCTGGAGCGCAAAAGCGCCGATGCGGCGCTTAAGCGAGCCATGCTGGGGCGCGAGGAGGCCGAGGCCGAGATGAAGCGCCTGAAGGAAGAAGCCCGAGCCTTGCGACAGGAAATCGAAGAGGGCAAAGAGCGAGAGAGGAGAGTTGGCGAGAGGCTGGAAACCATCATGGTAAGCAAATAAGACCGGTATCACCATCATCCCTACACTTACGTCACCGTGCTGCGTGGCCCCTGCTTCAGCCTCTATAGCCTTGCAGCATATTTTTTTTTTTTTCCCTCTGTCAGTATGGCTAGCTAATCGCGCCATGTCAATCAGGAAAACTATGGACGCGCCAAGGAGACACATGCACACACCGAGGCCCTCTGGGAAAAGGAAATTAGACGTGCGAGAAAAGAAAACTTCAAAGCCCAGTCGACCATCGTCAAACTCCAGGAGGATCTCAAAAACACTCGCGCCGCGACCAAATTAGTCGAAGAATCGCTACGACATGAAAAGGACAGATGCCAGGCTCAAGAACAGGAAACTTTGAAGGCCCAGGCGACCATTGCCAAGCTCCAAGAGGAGATGAAAGCCCACAGCGCCGAGGCCAATTCAATCGAAGAATCATTACAGCATGAAAAGGACAGGTGCCAGGCCCAAGAACAAGAAACCTTGAAGGCTCAGGCCACCATTGCCAAACTGGAAGAGGAAATCAAAGCCCAAGGCGCCGAGAACAACTCGATCGAAGAATCGCTGCAGTATGAAAAAGATAGGAGCCAGACGCGAGACCAAGAGCTCTTCAAGGCCCGATCTACCATTACCAAGCTTCACGAAGATCTCAAAACGGCCCGCGGTGCCACGAAGACAGCTCAAGAGTCACTCCTCAAGGAAAAGGAAAAGACTCGAGCGCAAGAGCATGAAATTTTCGAAGCGAAATACCAAGTCAGCAACTTGCAGGATCAGCTCGAGCAAGCACTTGAGCGGATGAAGCTGGTGGAACAGGAACGAGATGCCTACAAAACTGCAGCCAAGAACGAGGAAGTTGCGCGTCTCGCTGCAGAGGGACGCATTCCTTTGCCTGCCGAGGAATCGGATAACGAGTTTGCGTCTCCCCCGAGAAAGAGGAGAATCGGGTCGACGATTAGGTGTAGAGACCCCCGTGTCTCTCTCTCCACAATGGAGGTCGTCTCGTCAGCTTCTCTTGAGTTAGAACTCGAGGAGCTTAGTGAGCAAGTGCAGTGGGAAAGGCAGAGAGCCGACCGGGCTCAAGAAATGATTGAGTTCATGCAGGCCGAATGCCAGATGCACTGCTGCCCGGCTTCCAAGTCTAAGCGCCGAACTAGCATGTTGGCCATGCAGCTCCCTCGTGCTTCTCCCCAAAAGTCAAGGCTTTCTATGGAGGCCCCCATCCAAGAAGAGAAGAGCGCACCGGCTGAATTTGTCCCATCGCCCGTCCAGCAGCAGGGGTTGGAGCCGGGAAAGGTGAGGAAGGGCGCCAGGCGGAGTACCGTCTTTTTACCCAAGGAGGGTGTCTTCCGCACGGTATCCGAGCAAGAGGCCATCGAGCTGGAAGCTCAGCGCAAGGCGGAAATTGTTATTGAGGCTCACGAAGAGACTGAGCCGGAGTTGTCTCCTCCCAAAGAAAAACAAGAGGCACATCAACGTACGTTTGCGAGAACACCATCTGTCGAGCCTTCGGCCTATGATTTTGCCCCAAGCAGAGCATCCCTCATGTCGCTCATCGACACTCCGCGAATTAACGCTCAAGCTGACTCTCTGCCAAATTTGCATAGCATCCCGACGGTTTCTGACAACAACTCCGCACAAGAGGGGCTAAAGCGATACTTGGCAGCCGTAGCAGAAGACGAGGACGTGAAGCCGGTGGTGGTGTCGGAACCAGAACCGTTCTCCTTGCCTCAGAAACGCCCATCTGCTGGCTCCTCTCGGTCTTCTTCAAAAGCCGTCTATACCGTGACGACTACAGTCCCACTTCAAGACGAACGATCCTCTAGCTCAACTTTCAGCCAGAGAATGCGAACGGCATCCAGCAGCAGCAGCGCGAGCTTCGACACGACTGATCCAGCAATGGATCCCACCATGACTCGCGAAGAAGCCCTAGCCAAGATCCAGGAGAGGAGGGGACGTGCTAGGAGTGTGACGAGAGGCCCAGCTACATCACAGAGCCGGCCGACGTCTGGCATGGGCCGAAGAGACGTGAGTAGAATGGGCAGAGTTGGAAGCAGATCCAGGTCCAGAAACTCATGAAGTGTTTCTTCTTCTTCTTTTCATTTTACATTTTTTCCTCTTTGAATTTACATATTGGAAGGTACATAAAGGATGGTTTATAGGGCTAGGTATGGGTTGGCTTGGATGGAGTTTTACGATATCAGGAGGAAGAGGTGTTATCATCACTCACTCATCAGTTTCTGTTTTGCTTTTTTTTTTTTTTTTTTCCATTTCTTATCTTCTTGGGGTTCTCTCCTTCTCTCTGCCGTTTGTGTTTCCATTTTCTCTTTTTTTCCTTTTCTCTCTCTCTCTCTCTCTCTCTCTCTCTCATATCGTTGCATCTTGTCGTTCAGAATAGGAAAAGGGATGGATGGGACCAAATTCGAGCGCTGGCGAAGAAGGTGTTTTTTTTTTTTTGGATGTCTTTTTGTTGTTGTATTGGCGTTTCTAGGTCTTTTATTTCTTCTTTTTTTGTCAGTTCTCTTTTTTACATGTCTTTGATAGGCTTTCTTGACATGAAAAACAATAGGATGAAGGCTTTTCGCCCCTCTTATATTCTGTAGATTTCTTTGACAAACTTTTTCTTTGCATGTGTGGTGTTAGTGTTATGATGCTCTTAAAGCGATTCCCAAATGCACAACTAGGCGCATATCATTTTTCTGCATTATACTCTCCTTTATTTATGACCAATCAATATTGAGTCAAGATTAAGATATGTTTTTTTTTTAAAGAAGCCCCAAGAGTTTGATATTTCCATTGTAGAAAGAAACTCCTTGTCCTATCCCATTGCTCATACTCATTAACACTATATATACACATGAAAAAATTAATCCCTCTTGCTAAATTTTTTGATATCTAAAATTTGAAGAGAAAGGAAGAAAAGAAAAAAAAAAAAAAAAAAAAAAGGACCAGAATTTTTAATCTCCAAGGAACTTTCTCATCTTGTTCCTGCCCCTCTCCGAGGTCACGGCGTCAATCTTGACAGCGACAAACACGCACTCGAAAGCACTCTTGCCGCTCCTGCTCTCCTGGATCCGCAGCCTAAACTGACCCGTCTTGACGGCCCATTCCTGACCTTCGCTAGGAAGAGCGCTGCCGGTGCCCTCGATGCTGTCCTCCGTTCGACGGCGCTTCCTAGGATTTCTGGGGGGCTCAATGTCGGACGTGACGGTCGGAGGGTCTTCAGGCGTGTAGTTGCTGAGATCCTCGCCGTACTCGTCGCCGTTGAGAGTGACTGAAGATTCGGCCTCGAAGACAACCCGGACAAGATCCTCGCTGAGCGGGGTGTGGCCTGGCGTGGGTGGTTGTGAGCCGGCGCCTCCGGATGCCATGAGGACGCCTAATGGTTGTGTAGTCAGAGGCAGGCTGAGCTTTGTCGCGACCACTTCCAGGAGCTTCGCCACCCTGGTTTTCGTGCGGCCGAAGAATTCCGCCTTGATGCCATCGGCAGAGAACTTGAGCATTGTTGTTGTCTCTCCAACCTCTAATATCAGCTCAGCTGGCTTGCTGTCTACGTATGGGCGAGCATAATTGACATGCCGGCCGGAAGAAATGGATTGACCGTCGCTGACTTCCTCAGCTGGTGGGACACTGACGCCGCTCTTTTGTACATTCTCCAGCCGCAAGATGATCTCGTCGATTAGGCGCAATGGATTGAAGCTGATGGAATGGGGAATGAGCTGCTGCTCTATCCCTTTGAAGTGGAAATATCGAGCGTCACGAAGGAGTTCTTGGCGGTGGTTTTCGTCGCGAATATTGACCGGATACCCGCGCAGCAGCCGCAGCAGCTCGGCAAAGGTGTCAGCGTTGCGATTAGGCACCGACGGCGGGAGGATAGACGGCGGGCGTATCAGGCCTTCGCGGTCGAGACCGGGGAAGAGGTCGTTTGGTTGAGAGAAGAAGAGGGCAAAGCCGAGAGAGAAGTAGTTTGGGGAGTTGGCAGGGTCGTTGAGAACGTCGCGAGGGATCTGGAATTCGCGATGGCCGATGGACATGAAGATGCTCTCCTCGTTGAGTTGAGAGATGAGCTTGGGGACTGCGTGCGACAGTCGTCATGGGTCAGTACCTTGAGCATAACGTGTAACGATCCGCCGAGGGACAAAAGACATACGGTTATAGAACTGAGCGTCTGCAAACAGACGCACAAAGTGCGTCCCGTCTCGTGGTATCACATAGTACCCTTGCAAATGCAGCGCAATGTCTCGAAAGGTCTGCGGGTCGCGATCGATGTAGAGCGTTCGGATCGAAGTAGCTGGGTCCTCGCCTTTTTGCTCCGCCGCTCTGATCTGGCAAAGAAAGTATTGCGAAAAATAGGACGGTGCTGTAGTGACACAAGAAACGTCAGGAGAGAGTCAGCAAACGAGCAATATCAAAAGGAGGGGGGGGGGGGGGTTCAAGCTTAAGCTTGTCCTCAAAGCAAAGGGGGCATGACGGACCATCTGATGACAGAGATGCGCCAGACAGCTTGAACAGCTCTCCGCCAATCTGGATCGGGAAGACGCGCTCTCGGGGGAGGATCTGCGGGATCTTGTGGACGTCGCCCCCGTGCAGCGGCAGCGAGGGCGGCGCAGCGTTGGGCGCCTCGCTTGGGCTCGCTGAAAGCATGGCTGCCTCTGCCGGCGAAGCAGCGGACATGGACGAGGCAGAGACAGACATGCTGCTCGGGCTTTATACGAGCAACGCCTTGCGGCCCTTTGCTGATTTTGCTTTCCCTCTCTTGGCTCGTGTCGCGTTGCAGCTCGCAGGCGGCAATTGCGGGTGGCAATTGCGGTTGGGAAGATGCGGGGAGCCCAAGCTCTTGGGGGTTCCTGGCTTGGATCTGGAGAAAGGAAAAAAAAAAGACAAAACAGAAAGACTGGCGATGTGCTGTGTGGACGTGTTCACAGTCCAGGTGGTAAGACGACCAAAGTTCCTCTGTGGCTTGGGTCTGGAAACTACGGCGGCGCTATCAGCCAGCCCCCGGCTGAGGCATCCGGACCTTCAGGTGCCGATTCGATAAGCCTCACCAAGTCCGTTCGGGTGGCAGAGCCCCATCGCTGGTTGGGAATTGGCCGAGAGAGCTGTTTGCTGTGTATTCGGGGATAGCTTCTCGCGGGTCGTGCGTCGCTACCGGGCCTGGGTGCAGCGGCAAGGCAGCATGGCATGGGAAAGAATAAGGTCTGGTGCTAGAGCAAGGAAAACTCCATAGCGAGTGATTGATTGCCAATACGCGCGCGTGTTCTGACGTAAGGAGCCCCGAGTTACCAATCTAGATGGAGGATTGTTCAGGGACCTCTCCGCGCCACACGCAGCTAAGCTACCTACCTGTAGTACCTGCTAGTCTAGTTGCTGCAACTTCAGTGACAGAATGATCAATCAACCAGATGGTTCAATGCATCGTGTCATTTATCAAATCTTGTTCCCTTTGCCTTTATCCTTCATTAACAAACATGCCATTACAACGCCATGACAGAGCACTTGGTCATGGCATTCGCCTGCATTTCACTTGCTCATCAGCTCCACCCCTCCTCGCACAACTCCCACCACCGCTCCCGTCTGCACCATCTCGCTGGCCCCTCCAGCAACCCGGTGCTCAATCTCTGCCAGCCCCTCCAGCCAGGTAATCATGACCTCTGCAT
Organism: Trichoderma asperelloides; assembly: GCA_021066465.1. Lineage (NCBI taxonomy): Eukaryota > Fungi > Ascomycota > Sordariomycetes > Hypocreales > Hypocreaceae > Trichoderma > Trichoderma asperelloides. The sequence goes on along the minus strand of JAJKFY010000336.1, from coordinate 33,218 downwards.
TCACCTCCAGCTTCGTCAGCTGCTCCATCACCGCCGTGATGATGTCGGCCAGCGCCAGTCCTTGCGTCGTCTTCAGGGCGTTGATGGTGTTGAGACAGCTCGTCACGTCCGGCGTGCTCAGGAGCGTCTCCACAATCTCCTTGATGGCTTCGGGCTGGGGTGCCGCAATGCAGTTGTAAATCGTCTCTGTCGTAATCGTCTCGCGCTTGATCTCGCTCTCGGGCGGCTTGGGCTCGTTCTTTAACCTCAGCGGTGTGCCTATAACAGTTCCATACAGTCAGCATTCTGGCCTCTCAGATTTCATGGATTTTGATTGAATTGCAAAAACCTTACTTGACGCATGGCACGCTTGAAGCACATTGAGTGCCCGTCGCATGTCGCCCTTGCTCAGCTTCACCAGCGCATCGACAGCCTCGCCCTGAATCTTGACATTCTCCTCCTCCACCACCTTCTCCACCAATACTCTGATATCCCCTTCCTTTAGCGGACTGAATCTGAACCTCGTACACCGAGATAGCAGCGCAGGGCTGAGCTTGTGTGCGTAATTGGCAATGATGCAAAACCGTGTGTTCGCCGTGTACTTCTCCATGATTCTTCGTAGAGCCATCTGTGCAGTGTTGGTCATGGCATCCGCCTCGTCCAGGATGATGAGCTTGAAGCCGGCAATGGAATTTGACTTGGCCGCGCCGCCGCCCATGGAAAAGATCTGCTTGGTGCTAGCAAACGTCTTGATCTGCTCCCGCACCACGTCGATGCCTCTGTCGTCCGAAGCGTTCAGCTCCAGCACCATCTGCCGCATGTTGGAGGCGCCGTAGATCCGCCGCGCGAGAGCCAGGATGGTCGATGTTTTGCCCGTGCCAGGCGGTCCGTAGAGAAGCAGGTGAGGAAGGCGGTTCATCTCGATAAACTTGTTGATGGTGGCGAGGATGTCTTGGTGGCCGGACACATCGTCGAGCGTTACTGGTCGGTACTTTTCAACCCTGCAAAGCAGTGCGTCAGCGGCAGCTCTAGTTAATATCTCTCAAACATCATTTCGTACGCACCATGGCAGGCTGTCCTCGGCTTCAACTGGTAGATTGGCAGCACTCCTCTTGCCCTTGGTTGCCTCAGCCGAAAACGTGATATCGGCGGATGGCGCCGGGCCATCAACGTCCATCTCGTCCTCAAAGTCGGACATTTTGGAAGAGTGCAAGCTGGGAATAACAATTGGAAGAGAAGCCCAAGTCTCTTTCAAACGATTGTACTGAATATCCAACCTTGTAATAAAACTCCCGTGTTGTGACGACGTGCATTTGTCGGCCTGATTTTTCCCACCATGCGCAAGGCAGACGAGCGAGCTACAGGCGTCGACACGCGCCTAGACGTGTTCTGCCCATTAAAACCCCTGTAACCGTGCCACAGCGATTAGAGCAGCTAAGCCACCCCACTGAGCCACTTTTGATAGCACGAGAGAACGATCATTATAATAAATGTATATATAATAGCCTAGTTGTGGACGATTCTTGTGATAATTACTTTTAATCCCATCTTGCCCACTACCTCTTCTCAATATATACAAGAAGGTTGAAAGAGTAAAAGAAGGAGAAAATAGAAAATAGAAATAATACAACAGGGCAAGACAGAAGCCACCAAAAAGAGCATTATTAAAGTGCATGCTTTTTTTCCGTTATATCGCGAGCCAGCTTGTCTTTAAAAGTAACGCGAACCCGTCGCCGTGCCAGAAAAATAGAGGTGTACGCCCCATGAATAAGAAACAACAATCCCTTCCCCAAATTCGTAAGAAAATAAAAAAAATTAAACGCCCCTTGCATCCTTATATTCGTCAAAGGTAGAATATCTAAAAAGCAGTTTTGCAAGTCGCCGTGAACCGATAGTCCGTTCAATTTGTGGCGAGCAGCTGGTCCCACTGAACCGCCGTATGGACAACGCCGAGACCAATTAGATGGAACAACACCGGAGTTGCTGCGACTGCAAGCCATGAGATTCCTGTATGGTCCCATGGTGTTAGTAGACATTCAATATTCAAGCGGGCATGTCCTGGTGCTTACCTGAATAAACCACAAGCTTTGTGACAACTTCGACGTCGTATCTCACTCGTGGCCTCACTAGTTGAGAAAACATTTCCTTTTCTTCACGCTCATTTTCCATAGTAAGATATATTTCTGGATTCCCATTCTCTCCCCCACCTTGCATGACAAGGACATCATTCGGGCCATTCGACGGCTCATCTTTGTATGCTGGCTTTTGAACCCCGGAAGTTTGGGCCCCTTTGCCTGACTTATCTTCGTCTTCCTCGTTAAGATCCAGATTGTTTGATTTACCCTTGAGGCTAGAGTTGCTTCCAATACTGTCTCTTCGTTGCCGCTCCCGATAGGCCAAGGTTTCGTATGCATCTGCTGCGCTCTGTGGTCCTACAGAAACGGCTCGTCCTCGAGTTGTAGGGTGTCGAATACTCTCAACCATACGAGGGAAATCAGAGGCCTTGGGGAATAGAGTATCTAGCCGCGACCCAGGAGGCACAGATTTGTACTCGCTGGCTGGCGTAAAAAACCTTCGAGGCAGGTCAAATCCGGTCGACTCAATAAGGCGGAATACGTGAGGCAGCACTTTGAGCAGCGTAGGCTTCATGATTTCGCGCCAAAGAAAGATGACGACGATTCCAACCACCATCCTCGCCGCGACAACCAACCATGTGTACGGCAAAGCACCCATACTAGCCTCGGCGTAAGCTAGGAAAGATCTTCCAGCGGTCCAGGTTCCAGCCTCCAGCCCAATAACTACACCGGCAAAGGCAACGCTATCATCGAAGCATGGGCAATCATCTGCAGGTTCGGGATGGATTCGTATGAGGATGATAATTACCAGGCCGATGAGGGCGGGAGCCACCCAAGAGCTGGATTGCATAGCGGCATCCAACGGCGGCCCGAAGTAGTATTCCAGCAAAGAGATGCCAGCCCCCATTATAGATCCAACTATAACATCCAGGAAGCCATGCATGCCGCAGTAAAGGCGTCCAAAGACGATGGACACACCATAAAAGTACGACAGGATCTCGAGAAGCAGCTTTGTCGTCTCAGAAAAGGGGTTGTCGGGGCTGCGCAAGAGCAGAATGGCATAGACGGCAACGGAAACGGCATTGGCGCTGTGGGTGGAGGGGAAGCCGTACTCGAGCGCTGCAGATCCAGACATGGTGATGCGGTTGAGAGGCGGCGACAGTGGTCGGGGCAGCGAGTAGAAATCCTTGACGAAGCCTGTCCAGAAGACACCCAGCGCCAAGATGTGAACCAACCTGCGCATGTGATATTAGCATCCCGAGTTCTCCTAGCTCAAGCATTGGATAAAACGGCCATGTGAAAAGAAAAGTGGCAATTCTGCCTCCATCGCAAACGAATCAAATCAGGATGGTTTCTACATCTGCAAAACGTACCCCTTAGCAAAGGCCGCATAGCCACCCCAGAACAGCATCGGCAGGAAGATCATGAAGAAGGTATGGGTGCCGAGGTTGGCGGTGATGGCGAAGTAGCTATCGAGCGCCGGCGTGCGCAACTTGCTCTGCAGAGCAGCGAGGTATGGCGTCTCCCAACGAACAAGAGGAAGTGCCTGTTGTCGCAGATTGTATCTCCATTTTGGCAGCGCTCTCTTGTCTGTAGGTTGCAATGTGTCAGCTCAAGGAACCATTTGAGAGCTTCTAGATGCCAGTTTTCCGCTTCATGTCTCTCCCTTCGACGTTCTTTTCTCCCTTTGAATTCCAAATCCCTTGAGAAACTAAGTAACACATTTTGTTTTCCCCTGCACATCTCCATTTCACTCTGAACACCTCCAGAGGCCACGATATATCGATGGGGGGGCGCTGTTGCGTTGAAGAGACCTACAGTGATCAAGGCTCCTCAGCCCCGCGTCGGGGACATCGCCATTCTTGTGGTGATGATGCGGCGGGGCATCGCGTCGCGTGCCGTTCATGGTGGAAATCCCAGGCACTCTGCAGTGCTGTCGGGAAGGAAGAGCTCAGTGTATCGTCGAGAGACGAGTTCGGGATCCGACATGGAGTGAGAGTGGAGGGAAAAGGAAGAGGGAAAAAGCAAGGACCTGTCCCGGGTCTGTTAGTGAGGTGGGAGTCGCAGTTTTAGCTCTAGTGAAGTGCGAATGCGACGAGAGCCCCGGCGCAAAAAAAAAAAAAAAAAAAAAATGGCACTGGGTGATGGGGATTAGAGAAGTTAAAAAAAAAAAAAAAAAAAAGGAAGCTGAAGGCAAGCCACCAAGCCCTGTAAAAGCTGGTGCCGTCATCTAGAACGAATTAACATTAATGCTATGTACTGAATTATGGGCATCATACTTTTGCTCCATGCTCGTGCGAAAGCGATACCAGTCTGCCCGTTTTTAGAATTTGACCACATCTGGGCCCCCATTCGAGATTGGTAGGCAATATTGGCCAGTAGAGCCACACGGCAGGAGAGGAAGAAACGGCCGCTGTGACAACCCGTGTCGGGCTGCCTATTGCAGAATTGCAGATCCCTCCAAGCGCTGCTCCGCTCCGAGGTAAGCCAAGGAAGACGCCAAACAGCCCCCTGGACCGGCCAGCAGTCCTTCAGTCTCCAATTATACGAATCGAGCAGAGTGCAACTTTAGGCAGTAATGCTGCTACGAGAAACGGTATAGAGGCAATGCTCCGTAGGCAGAATGGCACAGCGATCATCGCAGCGTTGCTTGGCTCGGAACAGCGGCAATGGCAAGAGTACAGAGCAGCGCTGTATTATTTAGCAGGTAGTTAGTAGTAGCAGGCTTCTCGAACCCGCAACTCTACTTGGAGAAGAGAGACCCTTGTTTTCCACCATGACATGCATGTGCTTTCCATCTCTGCCGCGCTGGTCACTAATTAGGCCCGCCGTTAGTGCCCTCGGCACGCCCCCACCGATTCCCCAACGGAGCACCGAAACAAATCGACATTATCCGTTCCACTAATTAGCCCGGGAAAATACAACGAATACAGTACAGTAGCAACAGAAGCACAAAAAACACCATGGCCTTGCCATTTGCCGGCAGACACTGCGTCGTCGTTGGTGCCACCGGCGTCATCGGCTCCTCCATTGCAAAGGCATTCGCCCAACATGGCGCCGTGGTGTCGCTCCTCGGCCGCTCGGCCGTCCAGGTTCGCCATAAGCTAGAACCGCAACTTCGTCCGTACAGCCTACCCGAGACTGGCGATGGCACGGGAAACGCGGCCGCTTCGGCTGATATTCCTTCTGCTCACCGGTTTATTCGCCTTGATGCTTCGAATCGGGAGGAAATTAAGGCCATGTTTGGCTCACGGGCATCATCATCATCATCTGAGGTAAATACATTTATTTGTAATTTTAATAGACTGAAGAGAGATGCTTTTGGTTCATCTACGGCCCAAGGCTTATAAGTCCTTTGTATTTTTCTTTCTTTCACCTACAAGTAAGCAACCATTGACTTTAAATAAAACAAGCCTCGATGCGATGCTTCCATTGGACCCATTGATATCCTCGTCAATTGTGCCGGCATCTCTCAAACCACCCTGCTGAAGCGAACTCCTGATGAGGAACTCTCAAGTATTGTCGACACAAATCTACTTGCCACCATGTTGGTATGCAAGCACGCAAAGATGAGACCCAACGGTATGTCTCTTCAGATCCTTACTGCTGCCTCACATGTCCCATCAGCTTGACTAATAGCTCTGTCTTCCTCTTAGGCTGTATTATAAACGTCTCTAGCCTTATGGCAACAAAAGGGGGGCTTGGCGCCACAGCTTACGCTGCATCCAAGGCTGGCGTAGTTGGTAAGAGCCGGTCGTATTGCTGTATCTCAAATTTTGTTATATATTAACATACATTGTTTTTACATTTCATCATGTGGTAGGAAGCAGCTAATCTTCTCCTAGGCTTTACCCGTGCCCTGTGCCGTGAGATGGCGTCTCGCTCTATCCGTGTAAATGCTCTGCTGCCCGGTTGGGTCAACAGCTCCATGTGGACTGGTGTGTATCCTCCTTCCTCTAGCCACTTTTTGTGCTCTCGTAGTCCCTATAGTATAATGCTCTCGTTTCTCATGTGCCCAAGCTAATGTACATCTCATAATTAGATCTCAAGCCAGAACTTCAGCAAGCTTACCTCAAAGATACGCCCCTTAATAGAGTAGCGGATCCCGCAGAGGTTGCCGATGCCGCTCTATTTCTAGCGTCCAACGGCTTCGCAAACAACTGTATCCTCAACCTTGATGGTGGGCTGAGTGCTGCCTAAAGACAATGCAGCAAGTCTGTCAGTGATGCTATAATCAGTCGTCGATGACAATTGCTCCACCGGCATCTTCTACGACTACCACGTCATCATCTGCAGAGCTGATGATCTTGGCCTTTTTGAAAGGGGGGCTCTCAGCATCAGGGAGCGCCCTCTTAATGCCCTTAGATTCCTCTACCACTTCATCGTCCAGAGAATGCTTTCCGTTTTGTTGGCTATGGCCGTTGCCGTTGGTCTCAGCTGGCGAAGATTTCTTTGGCTTATGAGGAATTTCGGGACGACCGGCATGTACCGGACGGAATGACTCTTTTTGATTGTCCAAGATTCTGCGATTGATTAGCATCTTTCTAACAACAACGGATTTTCTGTTCTTCGTTATATTCATACCCATCCTGAATATCAATCACCACATTAACAAGCACATCTTCATCATCCTCATCCGTGACAGTCAGGAAACTGCCTCCTTTGATACCTGCAGAGTGGTTAGTTTTGCTACAATGGACAAAAAGGGATTTTGACACCGTACCAAGTTCTGTGAGCTTCTTCTCGAGATTATCCGTCTCGTCAGGATCATATAATACGCCAACATCGTTGCTCACGGAGAATTCTTTATCTCTATAGCCAAACTGATTCTTCACTAAACCCTCGACGATATCGTGTAGCGTTGCTCTACTTAGGTCGGCAATAATGCTGGTGTAATAAACGCCACAGACAGGACACTCGGGGTTTGGCTCTCGGTTCCTATCCGGAGCCAGCAGTCTTGCGTTAGCAAAAGGCGTCAAGAAAACTTCTTTAGCCTGCGCATATTCTCCTTTGAGCACTTTGAAAGACTGCAAAACGCAGAGGCCGGCGACGATAGCATTTGTTGTGGCAATGGCTGGTATGATGTTGCCAGCCATCTGCTTGATATCGAAGCGCGATTTCAAATCAATGCCGAATATGGTGGAGCGAATATTTGCACTAGATGCTACAAAATCCAGCGTATCAATGTCGTCTTTGTCAAAGGTAATAGTTGGCTCAGGCGACGCAGCATCCTTCGTCGCTTTCAGCCGAAGTAGTCGCTTGCTAAGCCGGTCCAGGCTGTCGTTGAACACAATAAGACTTTCTTCAAGGGTCCAGACTTTCTGTCCGTCTGCTAGTATGGCGTCTTTTGACTCGACGTTTTGGCTAGCTCGTGCGAGTAAATCATCGTATTTGAGCGCTTCAGGAGCGCGACGCGATTTCCACATATCTTCCACAGACCGCAAGCGCTCGATATCGGAATTGAAGACCTTGTCGAAGAGCATTTTCGGGAATTCGGGTGTTCCAATTGCGTCTCTGATTTTCTTTAGGGCCTCTGATTCTTTCTTTAATTCCTCGATTTCCTGGGCTAGTAGTCTTTATTTAGCGTGGGATCCCATCTTGCAGTAGTATAGACAGCTAGAGTCCTACCATTATCCGCATCCGCCGAGTGATCAAAAGCCGATTCGTCTTCACTGACGCCAAAGATTTCGCTGGAAACGAGGTTAGAAAGAAATGCCAAGAGAACTGGGTATCACACACGAGAAGATGCTTCTTACTTTAGCAGATAACTTTTGCCCCAAACTATGCAGTGGATTGGCTGGCTCGGCGTGCTTCGAATGGTGCAGACAGGGAAAGATTTGGGCGTCTCTTTTGGAGTGCAGTCATAACAGGCGGTAATGCCCTTTTTGATGACTTGAACTTGGCCGTTGAAACCAGTCGTTCCGCTCTCGATAAGCGGAACATCTGCAGCCAAGCACATCTTGTTCACATGCCGTCTCGCATCGAGGTTGTCCAGAGCATTGAAAACGATCTTGAAGTCGCGAAACCAGGGAACGCTAAACTCGGAGTCTTTAATGTTGGCGTGGTGCGCAACAATCTTGACGTTTGGGTTGAATCTCTGTGCCGCCTCTTTGGCAACCTGCTCCATTAATTAGCATTGCGACAGCCGAGCAATATTGGCGCAACTCCGGGCATCCAACGCACCAATGCTTTTGATTTCTTGATATGTTCATGTCGGAAGAGAAACTGGCGGTTTAGGTTGGATAGATCGATCGTGTCAAGGTCGACGATGTGAATCTCGCCGAAGCCGTTGAGCACCAGGTTTTTCAGAAGCTCGCAGCCGATGCCTCCAGCGCCCACCATTAGCACTCGCGCCTGGGACTAAAGTTAGTATCCAAAAGCTGCATTCGCGGAAAGGAAGTAGAAAAAAAGTCAAACAAATCGTAAGAAGAAGGAAAGGAATTTGAACGAAGATAGAAACTTGATTTCCATGGCAGATTGGGGCATGGTGCGGCTGGGAGCTCTCGACTCGTCACTAAACGTACATGCTTGACCAAGGAATTCAGAGATGCGCCGAGCGACTGGTGGTTAAATCGATCGCGTGAGGCCATTGCGTTTCGCTGAGTAGGTGCAGGGTGTGACGCGACAATCCGCTGCGGCCGATGAGGGTCATGATGAGCAGCAGTAGCAGCAACAGCGGGAGCAGTGGTTGACATGCCATCGCCAGCCGCATCCGCGAGAGCTTCTTTGGGAGCCTCCATCGCCGCCATCAGTGCAAGTGTCGGGCGCAGCTAAGAGTAGATGGTGGCGATGAAGATCGTCTGGGAATCGAATCTGGAGATGGAATTCGAACGTGATCGGTTGCAAGCGAGAAGAGAGGGGCGTCGAATCGATTGCGCCAAAACCCGTCGATTTTCAGCTGTTGGTCTGGCGATGCTCGGCGCAGGCAGCTGCAGGGCGTTGAAGTACAGCGGACGAGGCCAGTCGAAAAGCTGGGTTGCGACCAATTGGATGAGGTCAGAGGCCCCGGGGAAATAGAGCCGACGGGTCCGTGCGCTGAGCATCAACTGATAGGGTGCGCTAAGATAAGAGTCGTCGAGCGGGCGGAGGGTGTGACTCGAGACAAGGTTGTGTGTGCCTGGACGGGACGGAACTTTTTTTTGTGACGTGCTCGGGTGATGCAATAGCAGTAGGTATAAAAATATGATGCTTAATAAGAATGAATTATAGTGATAATGGGGTGTAGAATTGCCATAAGATCTAACGCTAGATTGGGTAGTGTAGTAGATATGTGAAAGCTATGGAAAGCTATCATAGCAGGTTTCTAGTTTACAGCAGTAAGCCCTGATTAGGCCTCCATTTTCAGCACCAATCCTCCACCCAGCGGGGTGCTATTCACAGCGTTGCACTCACAAGCGAGAAACTCATCAAACGTCTCTAGTTAACGGCGTCTAAGTCCAATTTGACTGTATCAACTCCCAAATTACAGCGTCATCATTCAAAGCGCCTCATTTCCCTTAAAATGTCCGACGACGAGGTGGATCACGAGCTTCTCGCCATTCTTCGGCAGCACCTCCAAGGCGTCTCTATCAAAGACGAAGAGCCTGAAACAGGCGTCCTGGCTGACGCTGAATATGTCTACGACCATGGTATTGACGTAGCCATCGACATGCGCTCAACAAAGCGTGCCGCAGAGACCATCTATGCCCAGATGCAAGAGAAGAGCTATTCTACTTCTACCTGGTCATCACACGAGCTGCATCCCAAGGCCAAGGATGAAGCCACGGCCGCATTCATCTTCACCATGGACCTGCTCAACTTTTCATTCTGGTCTGAGCTGCCTGATGACGAGAGGTTTGCCATTGAGTATAAGGGAAAGAGATGGACGGGTTACTGGAGTCTGGTGGCGGCAATTCAAAGAGCTCTTGAGGAAGGTCAGTGACCGCCATTTATACTGCGAATTTACCATCACCCTCTGACTGGATTGCTTTGCAGATATCCCTATTACTGATCCTCATTACTGGCAAAATGAGGAAGAGTGTAACTTGGAGTCCCTGAGACACGTCTTTAGATCCTGCACAGAGGAAGAGATGCCTCTGCTTCAAGAGCGTCTTGACTGCCTCAGAGAGAGCGGTAATGTGCTCTATAACGTACGTCCCAATTCCCATATGCCCATTCTAATAATGGGAAAAAAAAAAAAAAAAAAAAATTACTAACTAACAGAGCCAAAAGAAATACGAATGCTCCGTCGTTAATCTGATTTCCGCTGCCAAGGGCTCCGCGGCCCAGCTCGTCAATATCCTCGCCAGAGATTTTGACTGCTTCAGAGACGAGCACCCATTCGAAGGTAGAAAAAAACCCATCCGCATCATGAAGCGTGCCCAAATCTTCGTTGCAGACATATGGGCTTGTTTCGAGGGCAAGTCATATGGCGAGTTCCGGGACATTGATAAGATCACCATGTTTGCCGATTATCGTGTACCCCAGATTCTGTCCACCCTGGGCGCCTTGTATATCGGCCCGCAGATCGACGCGGCTATCCGCGATAAGAAGCTTATTGAAAGCGGAAGTCGGTGGGAGATACAGCTGAGAGGTAAGAGTTTTGCATTATGCAAAGCATCTATTAGCTTCTGCTGACAAAGGTTGAAACAGCGTGCAGTATCTGGTGTGTTGAGTTAATACGGAGAGAGATCCAGAGTGCACACCCAGATACCCATGTCAATGCTATTTTGATCGACTTTTTCCTTTACGACACGATGAAAGAAATGGAGGCAGCAGGAAAAGAGTCCATTCCTCACCACCGAACACGAAGCATCTGGTATTAATGCTGTATCCTGGCTTGAGTCAGGTGTTAGTCTACAGCACCTGGTTGAATAAATAAAGGTCAATCACGGCACACCATATTATAGAATTAAAAGTTTACAATGTCTGTGTACATCTACAAAGATAACACTACCTAAATGCAGCCGTCATACCCGTCATAGCTCAGAATAGATAAAAATAAAAATTAAAGACCAGTAAAGCATCATCTCTTGCACCCAACGCCACTACTCGACATCCGAAAATTAGTCGCCTCCCTTACTTTCATCCTATGTAAACAAAGCCGTAGCATTCATTATCCGATCCATGTGCGCAGTTTCCACCTCAATGTCGTCCTTATTCTCCTCCTTTAAGAGGACCGCCAAAACTTCAATAGGAGGATTCAGACCCAATCGCTCAGCCCGTTGCCACCGCTTCAAGCGAGTCATTCCAATACAAGGCTTCAAAAACAAAGTGTTAACATATGTCTCCATCCATACGCATTATAACAATAGTATGGAGCAAAGAGAAAGAGCCGTATAAACTTACTCCGTACTGCGAGCTCACGTCGAAGTACCTTAGCACTTTCTCGCCCAAGTCGAGATCTTGCTGGTGTACTCGAGGTGCCTTGCGCTGCTTCTCAATCCCTTTCCAGTACGATTTGACCTGAGCATCAGTAATCTTTTCAGCCTTAAGCTCAATCTCTGATTTTTCCGGAACTTGTTTAACAATTTCTTCTACTTCCTCCTCTTGCTCCGGCTCAACAACGTCTGGTTCTTCTGCGACGGCATTAACGGCCTCCTCTTGTTTACGAACTTCGTCTTTTGACGCTGGCCGCTCGGGGATGGTAGTTCTAGCAATGGCTGGCGAATCTACTACTGCTTTCTTCAAGTCCTTGGGTACGGCCTTTGTAACCTTGCCCGAAAAGCTGATTGTCGACTGTCCCTTGGCTGGGCCAGGGCGACCCCGGGCGCTGGCGGCCGATCTTCTTGTTGTAGGCATTGCTGGACAAAAATACCCTGTAATGCTTGTTTCGTAGAATACGGAGTGCTTCGGTATGGCGCAGGAATTAGTCTGCCAATGTAGAAACAAAATGATCGGCTTGTATGAATCAATGCTTCTTAATTGTATGTTGGAGATCGTTAACGATTATCCATATACCTAAATGAGATACAGGAACAAATCGGGTGGAGTTTCAGCTTGGCTGCCTGCTGTAAGGTGGAGGACAGCGAGGGATAATGATGCGAGAATGGCGCTAACGTTTGGCGGGGCAACGCGAGACTGGAGCGACGTCACGTGGTGGTCATTGGCATCTCAATATGGGATCCAGTTTCTAAGAGGGATGAGGTCGCTTTCATGTTCATTGCGTGCCTACTAATATAATGTTAAGATGTTGTTCTAATCTGCACTGCCCAAGTGAATCTCAACTTCCCGTTGCCTCTCTGTAGAATGAAATGCTCCTATTTGCGCCACCAGTGCAGAACATCTCACTGCGTCCAGTCTTGGGCAGCCACCGGACGGCCCACAGGGCCTTATCCGTCTCGCTGTGCGTTGCTACACAAACACCGCGCTCAATTGACCATACCTTCACTTTCCCATCCATTGAGCCACTAAGGAGGTATTCTCCAGTATCACTCCAGTCGAGTGACGTGATCCATGATGAATGTCCCGTAAGGTTGCCCACGTGCTCTCCGTGCTTTGTATCATAAATGGCGATGATGCCTGCATCACCCGCTGCGGCCACTCGAGTGCCAGCAGGCGATATCGCTACTGCTCGGACGGGCTTGGCAAGGCCTATAGCTCTATGTCAGAGGTCAAAACTCAAAAGATAAGATAAAAGTGTGACCTACCGGACAGGGAATATAGAATCCTCCCGGTATCATTGTTGAACACGTAGACTGAGCCATTCTGATGCCCGCTTGCCGTGAATTTCCCATCTCTACTGAGATCCACGCACATGCCAAAGCTGCCTGAACCCGCGCTGCCCGTTTCGTATTCGCGAATCTTGGCTCTGCTCCGATCTGCGACGTCCCACACGTTGATTCTGCCATCGTTGGTGGTGCCCGCCAGGTAGCCTCCATCCTCGCTGAGAGCAATCGCCCACACTTCGCCTGGCTTGACCGTTGGGCCCGTAACTTCGCCGCCGTCGCTCCATTCGCCAGTCTCTTTGTTGTACTCCCATATCTTAACCTCGCCCCCGAAGCCAGCACTGGCGGCGTAGAGGCCGTTGCGCGATGTGCAGATGTGGTGGCAGCCTAGCTTGTGGGCACCAGAGATGGACTGCTTCAGAGGGAAAGAAGGGTCAGTGGTATCGTGTACATGAAGCGTTGAAGAGCCACTGGCTGAGAGCAGTGTCTTTGGTGTTGCTGCCAGCGAGAATATGTCTGTGATATGGGCTGCAAGCGATCTCTCATCAGCTGCCTGAACCCTTGGCGTGTGAAATGAAAACTAACCGTCGTCCACCGTATGGGTAGTCAAATATTGCTTCGACTACATGACCGTATGAGTGAGTTTTAATGAACTTAGTCAATTTATTTGGCGAGGACCCTTACCATTGTCACTTTGCTACAATGCTGTTGTTGCTTGGAGGTTGTTTTCCACAGCGCTATGGTAGAAGCTTGGGGGGCTTGCGAGCTGGTGGGGTTGATAGCTCGCTGTAGCATCAAATGTCAGATGCGAGTATAAAGTTGGCTACCACGGGGCTGGTTCCCATTTTTATCATGCCAATTGGCCACAACTGATAAGAATTTCTTCATGATGACTACCTAGTATGTATAAAATATTTTTACATTTAAAATAATCAGTTGGGTTGCGAACAAATCTTATGCTACACCCCACGCAAGTCATTCTGGCACATAATAGTTCTTGTATTCGTAATTTTTTTTATACATCTGCTTGGAGTATCTGTTTTTTTACCACCAAGCCCTCTATCCTGATTTTCATGTTGGTACATAATGAGACAAAGCATTGAATAAGGCAAATGCCAGCTGGTATGCTTGTCTGGCCCGAGGTCGTAGTGCATAGGCCTTTGACATAGGTGAGAGAGAATCCAGCCGTCTATCAACCTGCGCGCTTAAAATGGACTGTTCGTAGGATAATCCTGACGCCATATTCTCTTCATTTCTAGAGAGAAAGGAAAGTTAGCATTGCACCTAAATGCTGATCCGCTATCCGTGGCCATACCTTCAAGACAGTGCTGGCATAATCTGTGTGTCCTCTTGATTTCTCCGCAGCCGGGACACTTGCACAGATGGTTAACATCTTTCAAGGCCTTTCCAGCCATCTGCCTAGATCTCTTTTTTGAGTGAGAGACCTTGTTCTTGGGCACTGCCCGCAGGACCGATTCCCAGATATCGCCCAGCAGTCCGGGAATGTTGATGGTGACGCCGGGGACTGCAATTGATAGTGAGGGAAGAAATTTCAGGGTATATGGCGTGGTGTAGAATGTCGCCCAGCGAGAGACGGCGAGGGAGAAGGGGGATGAGAGGCGAGGAAGGAAAGCGGTCGCTGCCATTGTGACGGTGTGTTCTTGTATTCTATATCGTTGCGTGGTGGAGCGACTTGCGCAAAACGTTTATGCGCACAGAGAACCGGATTCCGACTCCCCAGTGCAAAACACCCTGCGAGTAGTAATTGCGATCGAAGTTTCTTGTCGTCGACTCGGCTCGTTGTCTTGTCTGTTCACCGGCTCGATGCAGGGTTCGATTTGTCGTGGCTCATGATCATGCACCTTATCAAGAAAATCGATCATCAAAATCTTGCCTCTAGCACCACATCCCGCCTAGCACCAACCCAGGTACCCCAAAGTACCCAAGTACCCAAGTACCGCCACACAATGCGGCTTCTCGCAACGCTGCACCGGGCTAACTGCCTTAGTACCTCGAGCTAGGTATACGGGCCAATCACGAGCCTCCACAGCACGGACAGGTCTGCAGCCAATTAGCAGCTCTCTATGCTACCCCTGGCACCTTCCATTCCCCCCTTTCTCGTGTCCTGGCCTGCTCCTGCCCCTACGCCGAAATTATTACTTGCACTACCTGGCAAGGCAAGAACACGCCAACTGGCCCAGTAAGGAGCCACCGCCAGCCAGTCCAAAAAGTTCCCCTTCTCCAGGATCGCTACCAGTGCCTCTCACAACCTCCAATTCTACCCATCAGGTTTCCGCTTTCTGAATTGCTGGCCCTCGCGTCTGCTGTCCTTTGTCTTTCACGCGTTTTCACCCACGCCCACGCTCTTTCTTGGAATAGGGAAGAATCGCTTTGTCCTTACTCCTTAACAGCATCCATCTCCTTCATTCGTTTCTCCCAGTCTCTCATAATCAATCACGATGGCGACTCCATCCACTATCACTCCTAGCAGCCATGTCGGTTTCGACAGCATCACGTCGCAGATTGAGCGCAAGCTGTTGAAGCGTGGATTCCAGTTCAACGTTATTTGCGTTGGTAAGTGACGCGCGCTGCTGAGGCGTCTTGGGGCTGATCAGCCCATGACCCGATTGGAAACTAACTGGATTGACAGGCCAGACTGGCTTGGGCAAGTCGACGCTCATTAACACCATCTTTGCCTCGCACCTCATCGACTCCAAGGGTCGTCTGCAGCCTGACGAGCCCATTCGCCAAACCACCGAGATCCAGGGCGTCTCTCACCTCATTGAGGAGAATGGTGTCCGTCTGAGACTCAACATCGTCGACACCCCCGGCTACGGCGACCTTGTCAACAACGACCGCTGTTGGGATCCTATCGTCAAGTACATCAAGGACCAGCACTCCGCGTACCTGCGAAAGGAGCTTACCGCCCAGCGAGAGCGTTACATCCCCGACACCCGCATCCACGCCTGCCTGTTCTTCATTCAACCTTCCGGCCACTCTCTCAAGCCCATTGATATTGTCGTCTTGAAGAAGCTGTCCGACGTTGTCAACGTTGTGCCTGTCATTGCCAAGGCTGACACCTTGACTGTTGAGGAGCGATTGGAATTCAAGGAGCGTATCAAGGCCGAGTTTGCCTTCCACAACCTCAAGATGTTCCCGTACGATAATGAAGAGTTTGACGACGAGGAGCGAGCTTTGAACCAGCAGATCAAGGTACGAATATAGTACACTATCGCCGCTACTACCCAGAAATGTTGAACTAACATGTATGTTTCTTTGCAGAGCTTGGTTCCTTTTGCGGTTGTTGGCTCTGAGAAGAACATCATTGTCAATGGCAAGCAAGTCCGTGGTCGCCAGAACCGCTGGGGTGTCATCAACGTGGAGGACGAGAACCACTGCGAATTCGTCTACCTGCGAAACTTTTTGCTCCGAACCCACCTCCAGGACCTCATCGAGACCACTTCCCAGATCCACTACGAGACTTTCCGTGCCAAGCAGCTGCTTGCACTGAAGGAGAGCAGCGCACACGGTGGTGGTGCCGCCAGCAGACCGATCAGCCCTGCTGCTGATCGTGAGATGAGCCGCGGCTCCCAGCGAATGGGCATCAACGGATACTAAATCTTCGCTCGTGCTTGATGTTTGACGAGTAGGAGAGTGATGGCGTTCTCTGGGTGGAACGGCGACCAGCCAGTCTTACGATTATTCTCACCTCGTGGGTGATGTTATGCGCGGTAAAAAGCAGTGTATTTTCTATTTGGAGACGTGTGGTCCAGCTTTCTCTGCACCCGCAATTCGACTCAATGTTCGCTGTGTTCTTACCCAACCAACGCAGAGAGACGGAATGCGATCACAAAAGAACTGGGCGCGCTCTCACCAACCATGCAACGTTTATAAGGGCAGCATGAACTCTACCCATCGTGAAACGCTCAGTGGTCCGACGTATCTCGTCTGCGGTCTTTTAATACGCATTTATTTTGTTTTTAGTAGTACCATCGGAGCCTTCCTTGACCATTTTCTTACGTTTTAATCAGATCCCCATACCTGTACTTTCAATATACCTACAGTTAGTTGAGTCGCTAAGGAAGAGAGTGGCAGAATGGAAAGAGAGATAAGAGAGAGAGAGAGAGAGTATGATATGTTGATTAATTTTGCATTTATCTCCTATTTTTATACTTCCAAGCTTGTCTCTATTTTGTGAATCAATTCGTGAGCCTTGCATCTTTTAGCGATATCAATAGTAATAGAAAGGTTGTAAATGACGCTATTTATCTATACCGTTTACTGGATGGGCTTTTTGGTGGGTATTTGCCATGAAATCGTATCGCGCAGTTGTTAGTCTTGCTCCTAAGACTTATACACAAACTCCTCGAACTTCTTGTAGGACTCCTCGAGGTCATCGTTGACAATGATGATGTCATGCACGCCGGGTGTCTGTGAAAACTCGAGCTCCTTTTGAGCCTGAGACAGTCTCTCCTGGATGCTCTGCTCGGTTTCGGTGCCTCGGCCGCGCAGGCGCCTCTCCAAGGTCTCAATTGACGGCGGGGAAACGAAGATATAGCGGGCCGAGATGCCGGAGTTTTTGATTTGCTTGACGCCCTAGATTTTTTTTTTATTCACACATTAGTCTATGAACCTGTTTTCATTGATAGACGCAGATCTTTTGGCGGTTTGCTGAAACAAGTCATTGCGGTCGGCATTACCTCCATCTCAATGTCCAGCAGGACGACCTTGCCCTTCTTGGTCTGCTCCTCGATGGTCATCTTGCTGGTGCCGTAGCGGTTGCGGCCGTACTTGGCATGCTCGACGAAGCCGTCCTTGGCGATGAGGTCCTCAAAGTCCTCCATGGTCACGTAGTGGTAGTGGACGCCACGCTCCTCGCCGGGGCGAGGGTCGCGGGTGGTGTGTGAGACGGACAGGCAGAAGGTGTCTGGGTGGCGGTCGAAGAGCATGCCGTAGAGGGTTCCCTTTCCGACGCCAGAAGGACCGGAGACGACGATGGGACGGGTGTCAGGAGGAGCTGTTTAGGTGAGGAGGAAGAAAGAGTCAGCCAGGCTTTTTTTTTTTTTGGGGGGGGGGGGGGTCTTTGGAGGAGTGTTTTGGAGGAGGCTTACGGGTAGCCATTGTGCTTAGCGGTCGGATTACGGAGGACCGTGAGATGAGTGGGCGATACGTTGATATGGCTGGGAGGCGGAGAGGCATATGAAGATTGTGGTGGGTGATCTTGAAAGATCGCGGGATCTGGACCATCAACTTGGTGTCCCACTAATAGCCACACTCTTCACCGTATGCGCAGACAAGCAAGCGCCCTCGCAAATGTTGACGAGGGGTGGCAGAAAAAGGGTCTTGTCTTGAAACAGAAAACGGCAGGCGGTGAATGCACAGATTGACAGGCCAATCAGACGCGGGGATGGGTAGCATTAATTAGGTACCTGGCAGAGATGAAGCCACCCAGTCTTGCCACTTTTGGTCACAAGAGGTCAGCCCCTAAATTGGACGACGGACAGGGGATTGGGGGACGCTCATTTTAATTTTCCCTGCGCTGCTGGAAAAGCGAGATTCCGGGGAGGAGCCTGGGCGAGAGACGCCACGCCCACAAGAATGCCCCAAGACCCTGAGAGTGTTTTACACTTTATGAGACCAAGAAGGCTTCGCCCCCGTGCCAAGCCATCAGTTACACGTATAATAGATTGATTTTGCTGCTTTGGAGGTTGAAATAAGGTTCTAGTGAGGTCATTGGGAGGCTGTGCATGTGTTTAATCTTGTAAAGGACAAGATCTAGAAAGAAAAAGCGCGACGAGTTTATTTTCAATTCTCTTGGCCTTAATTTCTTGTCCCTCTTGAGAGCTCCTTGATTACGATGCGCATGGCGCTCTAGACTCTACTTGGCAGCACTTGGCAGGCCTAACAGGTACTGCTACCTCCTAATACTATTGTACTAGCTACGCACGAGCGCTTCATACATACAAAAAGAGCCAACAAGAGAGAAAGAGAATAGCAAGACTCCGCAACCAACAGCGTTTCGCCACAGCCATTGTTCTGATGCAGAGAGGCATAAATACGGGGTTGCTTTGTCGCTAATAATGGTGGACACGATTTGCTTGGACTGGCTCTCGCTGCCACTTATACGAAGTCCGGGGGGTCGCAAGTACTGCTCGTACCTGCTCAAATGGGGAAATTATCGATCTCTTAGTTCCGCCGACTCGGCGTGAGCGGCCGCGGACACGAGGAGGGACGTTTTATTGCTACGTATTTGTAGATTTATGATTCGTGTCTGCCTGGGCATGTAGGTTGGATGGGTATTCGGGATATGGAGGATGAAGTAGGCGATATGAGAGGTGGAGGAACAAGATGAGATTCGAAGAGAGGCAATTGGGGAAAGGGAGAAAGACGATGCATGGCCTCCTGAGCCAAAGCCAAGCCATGCTGTGCCATGCTGTGCCAAGTGAAAGGCCAAGAGGCCATAAAACGGTGGGAATGAGAGGCATTTCGGCAGCCTCGTATCCTACGGGGTCTCTGTTAGCGAGCAAAATGCTCAGTCTTGCACTATACACTATAAGCGAGTGCCGCAGAGAAGACGGCCTCGAGGAGCACTATATACAATACGGTGCACTAGTAGCACATACTATAACCCCCTAACTAGAGCTGCATGCACTGCGAATAGTACTCCGTAGTAGTAGTTCGTCTCAAGTAAAAAAATTCGCTAACAAGCACATACATAGTAGTAGATCAACGATCTTAGCTGAGACAGTCCGTCTCACGCTGAAGCTCCCTCTTGCACGTCGCTGCGACGGATCTGCAGCGCCCAAATCAAACGTTCCAGCGGGGCCCCGCCCGTTCCTGGCCTACCGCACTAGCGCAGCGGCAAATGGTGCCATTCAAGAGTCGGTGCCCTGAAGCTGGCAGGGCCCTTGGAGAAAGGTCTTGTGAGCGCTACCGAGTGCTACACTTCACTAGTCCTGCCTGTAAATGCCCCTGGCCCGCATTGCAATTGGCGGGCTTGGCTGATCAAGGGTCCTGTCCACGGGCCCGCGACTACTAGTACTTACAGCTGGCCTCCCGCCCATCATCGCATTCCCTTCCCAGCTTCCGCCAAAGACACGTTCGCGCTCGTTTTGAACAAAGTCGCTCTTTTTTTTTTTGTTGCTTCGCTCGCAGGAATCGTCCCTCGGGCTTTGGGAAGTGCTTTATTTTTGGGCTTCCAGTCACTCTTTTGTTGCGTTTCAGACAGTGTCTTCCGCTGTCTCGAGAAATCATCCCTCGCTTTCGCTTTCTGGAACTGCCAATATCATAAACAGAGCTTTATTGTGATTGCTTTCCTGTCGATACTTGATTCTTTATTATTATTATTTTTTTTTTGAGGAATTTCCAGTATTCTTTAGCAAACCGACATTAATCATGCTTGTGAGTGGCTCCCCCTTGCATTTGGATGCTGGCGTGAGAGCCTTGTTTCAACGCTGCACATAGTCACATACAATTGGGCTACTCAACCCATTTGTTCTACTTGCATACCATCTCTCTATGAAATTCCTTGTTTTACCAAATGCTAACCCAAAATGCGCTGTAGATGCAAGCTGCGCTCGTGGCCCTCGCCGCCACCACCGTGGGAGCTGTCAAGCCTCTCACCATCAAGGGAACCGACTTTGTCGACGCCGACGGCAACAAGTTCCAGCTTGTTGGTGTTGCATACCAGCCCGGCGGCAGTTCAGGATACGACCCCAAGTCGGGCAAGGATCCCCTCAGCGATGCCGATACCTGCTTGCGTGATGCAGCTCTTCTCCAGGTTATGGGTGTCAACGCCATTCGCGTGTACAACCTTGACCCCAACCTGAACCACGACCAGTGCGCCAGTATCTTCAATGCTGTAAGTCTTCTTTTCTCCTCTCCCATCCTTGGACCAAAGGTTACTGTGGCCAACTTGCTGCCCGCGCGTGTTCAATACCGTAGCTAATATACCCGCCTCCAGGCTGGCATGTACATGGTCCTGGACGTCAACTCTCCTCTGGTCGGCGAGTCTATCACCTCCTTCGAGCCCTGGACGAGTTACTACGAAGCCTACTCCAACCGCACCTTTGCCATTGCCGAAGCCTTCAGCAACTACCCCAACACCTTGCTCTATTTCTCCGGAAACGAGGTCATCAACGACATTCCCTCTGCGCAATTCGTGCCCCCTTACCTGCGCGCCGTTACCCGTGACTTGAAGAACTACATCAAGAAGAACATCAAGCGCCAGATCCCCGTTGGCTACTCTGCCGCTGACGTTCGCGACGTTCTGTGGGACACCTGGAACTACCTGCAATGCTCCGAGCCCAACGATGATGGCGACATGAGCCGTGCCGACGTCTTCGCCCTCAACTCGTACAGTTGGTGCGGCCCTGACGCAACCTATAAGAGCTCATCCTACGACGTCTTGACCAACAACTTCCAGGACACCTCTGTCCCCGTCTTCTTCAGCGAGTACGGCTGCAACACCCCCATGCCCCGCTACTGGAACGAGACCCAGGCCATCTACGGCCCCGACATGACCCCCGTCTTCTCCGGCGGCTTCGTCTACGAGTACACCGAGGAGGACAATCACTACGGCCTGGTCAACATCTCCGGCGACACCCTGAACATCATGGGCGACTACAACCGCCTCAAGTCCCAGCTCGCCAAGATCGACTGGAAGTCTGTGCAGTCCCAGAAGGCCAGCGGCAAGGCCCCCACCCCTCCCAAGTGCACGTCCAGCCTCATCAAGGAGAAGGGCTTCGACAGCAACTTCACCCTGCCCGTCCCTCCCCCCGGCGTCCAGAAGCTCATCGACAACGGCATCAGCCCCAAGCCCAGCGGCTCCATCGTCAAGATCTCCAACTACAACGTCAAGATGAGCGTCAAGGATTCCGAGGGTAACACCGTCACCGGTCTCAAGGTTGTTCCTCTTAGCGATGACGAGTCCAACTGGAGCGGCAAGAACTCTGCCGATACTGGATCCAACTCCACCACCGTCTCTTCGACCAAGCCCAACACCAGCGACGCTCCTAAGAGCGATGACAAGGACAGCGCCGCTGCCTGGGCTCACCCTGCCTCTTGGGCCCTGGCTCTGCCCTTGGTGGCCATGCTCTTCATCTAAATTGGAGGTGGAGAGACGAGGATAGCCGAGTTCAATATTCAGTAACTATTTTGCGCAGGGAGGAGGAAAAGGGGGGGATACAGAAGAAAATTAATGAAGTTGCTTTAATGTAAATACATGTCTTTCTCATTCTGCTTTGAACCTTTAGATATCCCATTTAGCTCAGCCATGATGATGATTGTCTTCTTTATCTTCTCTTTCTTAGGTAGGATGTTTTCATAAAAAATACCTATTTATCTAGAGCGAATCAAGTACAGTACAATACAATCCATGGCTCCGAACTCCCAATGCCGGAATTTTTGCGATCATGTAGCGCGTGGGGGACCTGCCCCTGGATCTGAGTTAGACGGCACGTACCGCTAGGTCATTCGTTAAACTTTTTTTTTTCTCCCTCAATTTTATTCTCCCCCCTTCCTTCTTCAAATTTCCAGTTTCGTCGTCATTTAGTTCGTTTCGCCCACCCTTTATTTCAAAGAACCATATCAGGCACTGCGGCTCTAATCCTGCGTGTCCCTTCTTGGTGGCTGGTTAATGTCCTTAGCCTTGTCCAGGCTGGTGGTGCAAGACGGGTTGGTCTCGCAGGGCAAACAGTAGTCATGGGTGCCAAAGTCGGCAGCCTTGCAGCACCCGGAGCAGCAGTAATCGACAGGAGGCGACGGTTCGATTAGGCGAGCCATTCTTTTTTCTTACACCGAGGTTATGCAAGATGAAAGTGAAAACGATGATTATGTTGTCTCCCTATTGGCCGGGTTGTCACCTACCCCTTAGGGAATCTGGTTAATAACATTCCGCCAAGCGCACAGAACTTTATGCGGATTGGATTCAGAAGCAATTGCACGACATGACGACGGACAATCGAACAAAAGGCACATGATCCCAAACACCCATGTAAACGAGGACAAATTTGAGAGAATCCACACACCTTTGATGCACTGGCAGTGGATTATTGGTACCCACGTGCCAGCTCAGCCAGGTAGAAAACAGAATTTCGAGGTTACTGCTGGGAACTTGTTGTATGGTCCTGCGCTGCGTTCCGTATCTGTCGTGTTCCTCGGGATCTCCCCGATGACTTGTGGCGGTAAGTCTTGGGATCAAAGTCGTAGCGCAACGGCGGGTGGCTTATATAATTGCAGGCAATGACGTGCGTTTGGCAGGTTCGCAGCGAAAGCGAGAGTGGGGGTGGGGGCTAGAGTTTGAATTGGACGCAGATCAAAGTCTTTGTTTCGTCTTCTCAGAGGGGACCAAGGGGGAAAGGAAAGGTCGACAGGCGATGGGAGACGAATATATAAACACCGAGTGGTTTAAAGAAAGCCAAGGGTTGTGGGGAGCAGAAAGATATTTTCCCCTCCCCTGGGGCCTGGATATTGCAACGTTTCGGGGCGTCGTTTATTAGGGGTATGGCTGGAAGGTGGTGTGGGCGCTCTTTGCCATGTAAGTGCGGGCTTGGTTGGCGCTTGTTGTATGGGGCACGTCAAAAGTAAGAGTCACAGAGAACGAGGGAGCTAGACAAACGAAGAAGCGGGACTGACGAGCGAGAGACGAGGTTGCGGGAGAAGACGGAGAGGCTGGACGACTGCCGGCGGTTTTATATATACAGATACAGGCACTAGGCAGGTTACTTATGATTCGAGACTGACGCCATCGTGGGCAGAATCCCATATAGAATCCTGGTTAGCTTCAGCGTTGCCTTATCCGGCCAAGGGAAGGCAATATTGGGGATTGGGGGCAAGGAGAGGGGAAACAAGAGGGAAAGAGCCGTTGTGGCCCAGCATAGTTGGAGAAGCTGCAACTGCAAATGCAACTGCTGCAACTGTCACACTTCCAGCCCCGGCTCTACTGGAGCGGAAAGGCACGCGGTTGATGGAGCGATTGCTGGATAAGATAACGAGATGGCAACGGCAGCAGTGGCCCCGGTTGGCCTGGCTGTTGCCCCGAGGCTGTTGCCCCTGCTGTTACTACTGCTGTTGAAGGGAAGAGAAGGCGAGGAAGGCAGAAGAGAGGAGGAGAGAGAGGAGTGGAAGGAAGTCCTTGGAACTGTTCCCCCTCGATTCCATTGACTTGTCACATCAGGTGCTGCGTCACGCGCCCAGTCGCTGCGACCTGGCAAGGAGCATCATCAGATGCATTTCAAAGGAAGCGAACGAGCGAGCACGGTCTGGCAGAGTCTCACTGCATATTTTCCGGAATCCGTCGCCTTATGCAGCCCGGAGGGCCGATCATGAGAACTGTGGGCATCAGGTTTGGCCGAAGGGCGGTCAGTTAGCCACAGCGGACGGCTCAGTCAGTTTCAGCAGCCTCTGCCTGCCGCCTGCTCTCGGTGTCTTTTCCCTCTCTCGGTCTAATGAGCCCTCACAGCCCCCCTTTGTAAGCAGCATTGCCCTATCTTTGCTATTCTGCCTAGGTGTTTCATTTGCTCATAATCCATGCACCGGTCCGGGCCCATCCCAGCGCGTGAGCTGACTTATATCACATCACCGTCACCAGAGGGATCGAGAAGATGCTGCGCGGCTGACCTTTGCAGAGGACCGGAAGGATATGATGTGCAACGCCGTGGTGGATGAGGAGAAGAGAGAGAGGATGTGAGAAGGAGAGAGGGGTAGAGAGCCGGAGTAGGCTTTCCATCCCAGAGCCTCCTATGAAGGGCTAAAATGGCTGAGATGGGCAATTCTCTTTTATCTAGGATTGTGCTGGATAGAATGCGGTGCTTTACGCCCATTGGCGCCTATCGCAACGAATTCGCGCCGGTAAAGACCGAGATCCCCGAGTATGGGAACTGCATATGGAGCACCCGCACGATGGAACAGATGGAAGCAATGGCTCCTCTGGGGCCTGCTGGGAAGGAAAACTTGCGTGCAAAAAAAAGAGCCTACATTCGTCGACGACTTGGGCCCGCCACGTGGCAGGTGGCTCAGAAGATTGCCGGATTCTCTCTCGCGCAGATGCTGTATATGCCCCAGAACGGAGTACAGTGGTACCGTTACCCATTTGCGAAACATACGCAGATAGATGCCTTGAGACAGGCTGGGAATGGCATCGGAATAGCAAGCACATCGCCGGGCGTAATTTTGCTCCTCGGGTTCGATCAAATCTCTCATCTCGTATCCACAATGGAATTCGTTCCGCGGGCGTGGTCTAGGCACAATTCAGGCAGGCAGCACGTCTAAAGGCGCGAACTACGGCGACGTCCATCTACTAAGGTATCATCTAGATGATACTTGGGTATGCCCGTACTGCACAAGGGCACTTTTGTCACTTAATCCCGTATGCAGTTCTCGTATAAGCCACATTAGTGCCTGCTATTTTCTCTTGGCTCTACGTCATTCGGATAGGATGACAGAGACTTGACAGCTACATCGGCTAAACGGCATGGAGATATCATATTGAATTTGTATTATCATGTTTGTTTGTGTCGTTTGTGTCGTCTCCCGCAGACATCCGCTTTCCCTTTATCCAGCCTTGTGCTTCCTTCGACACACACACTTTTCTTCTTCTTCTGTGAAAGTCTTCCCAAGGCTATAAAATAACAAAATAAGCTTAACCCCACCATCCCGTCTAGATTGCAAAATACAAGAACGCAACAATATTAACTTGAGCTGATAAAATGTAGCTATATCGTTGTCCGTAATATGACCCCCCTTTTGGGTCCATGTTTTCCTCCCTCCACTTAAGCCTTGAACTCCTCAACGTTGCTGCTCTCCCACTTGCCAGGGATGAGAGCCAGAGGAACAATACCGGAGACGTGCATCTCAGGGCCAAAGATCTTGGCGTTAAGGCCAAGCTCGGCGGTGGCAGACTTCATGTTCTTCAGACCCTCCTGGTAGTTGGGGCCGGCACGACGCACCCAGATCTGAACGTTGTGCTCGATCAGCTGAGGAGCGACGTCACGGAGAGCGCGAATGACACCCTTGAAGGTGCTGGCGACGTTGGTGAAGTTGGCAATACCACCGCCGATGAACAGGACCTTGCCCTTGTCGGACATGGGAGCGCGCAGCATCAGGTCCAGGACCGTGCGGGCGTAGTGGTAGGTCTGTGACTCGGTGGGAGCACCAGAGTATTCACCGTAGTTGGCCAGCTCGTCAGCGAAGCCAGCTGAGGCAATGGCGTCGGCATAGACGACGGAGGCACCACCACCAGCAACCAGAGTCCAGATACGGCCGGTAGGGTTGAGAACGGTGAGCTTCAGAGAAGCACCAGTCTTGGCGTCCAGCTCAGCGATGAAAGCCTCCTCCTTGGAGAGCTCACGGCCGAAGGGAGCAGGGAAGTCCATTGGGGGACCAGCATCGATGCTGACCTTGTCGCCACCAGGAGCAATGTTGGTGAGGCCAAGGGCAGCAGGAGATCGGGCAATAGCCCACTTGACACCGCACTCGAAGTCGGCAGTCTGGTCGAGCTTGGCAGCAAGATCCAGGAAGTGGACAGCAGCAGAGGTCTTGTCCTCGTTGGGGATCACAACCAGGGGGTTGATCTCGAGGTAGGTGAACTGGCAGTCCACATAGACGGCGTACAGCCGAGTAATGAAGTCAACCAGGACATTGTGAAGACCAGAGGGAATGTTCTTGAGAAGGGCGGCGGCAATCTCCTCGTTGGAAGGGTACTCTGAGAGATCCACGGGGATCAGGAGCTTCTCTGCCTTGGCGTCGACATCACCGACGTCAACACCACCCTCGTGGGTGAAGAGAATCCAGTCTCCCTAAAACAATTGGAAAAGATGATGTCAGCAAGCTTGTCTTGAGAGATGGCATATAATATAACTGATAAGATATAACGGGAGCTGGGCTGTGGATGGAGTTGAGATGTGGTGTGTAATCGCGCGAACAGGGGTGCGGCTAAGTCCTGTCCAGGACCCTCCCTATTGTGACATCCGTTCGTCCGCCCGGCCTCTCGTTTCGGCAGGCTACGGAGACAAATTTCACACCGAGTGCAAGCGCCATGACCTGCTATATATAAAGAAAATCCTTCTTTCGCCCGAGACCTCTATATCTCAACCATCTTCTTTTAAATTTCAACTGTGGAATTTTTTTTCCAACCTTTCTTTCTTGTCATTCACCATAAGAGTCACTTGACTCTATCCATATGAGCAGCATGTGGTGCTTCCGCAGATGGCGTGTTTGTTGAAACTTTTCAAAAAAAAAAAAAAAAAAAAAAAAAATTCAAGTGAAAAGGAAGAAGAAATGAAATGAAAAGAAAAGAGGAAAAATCACTCACATCGCGGACTGAGTTGATGTTGATGTAGTACTCTGTGTCTTGAGGGTGAGGAACAAAGGGCTCTACCAGGAACTGTCGCAGAACACCAGATGTGTGCTCAACCTGCTGCTCCTTGCCAGCTCGCTCGGCAACCCAGGCCTTGGCCTCGGGCCAAGTCTTGTTCAGGGCCAACAGACCGCTCTTGCCTCGTCGCTTGATGAGCTGATCGGGCTTTGCAACAAACTTGGCACCGGGCTGGAGGAGCCAGGGGTAGGTAACCTCGGCCTGGTTCAGGACGTCCTCAACGGCAGCATCCTCAGGGAAGGACAGTGAGGCGAGTCTGGCAGGAGGGTTGTGAGTGGCGGGCGCAGGAAGAGGACTCGGCTTGATGACAGGAGCACGGGTCAGGTGGTAGTTGAGAATGGCCTTGCCATCGGCCTCGAAGATCGACTTGGCGGACATTGTGATGAGCTGTGTCTACGACGAGAAAGAAAGAATTCGGAAGTGGGATGAGTGAAGGAAAGCCTAGTCTTTTATGCCGTCAGCAGATGTTGAGGGACGCGATGCTGGAGGCAAAGAAGGACGGGATTCAATTGCTGCTGCACCAGCGCGAGTGCATTACTCAACCGCAACGGCAAGCTTGGGCACCGAACAGTCGGGAGACGCAATTGGATTCAAAAGACAACCAGGAGGCAACGCGCAATTCATCCAGGACCAGAGCGATTGGAGGGGCAAAACCAGTTACAACTTACCGCAAAGCAGAGGATTCAAGCGACTACGACGTGCAATTGCAAAGTCGAAAAGCGAAAAGGCACGGAGAGCTGGATATCTGACGAAGAAGGGAAAGAGAAGGAAAAGTGAGCCTAAAGACCAAGAGGTGGATGGCAGGAAGAGGATGACTTTCAGCCTTTCAGAAATTTGGGCGACAAGACGACAGCTCCACGTTGGCCAGCTCGCAGGAGGGGTTTGAGGGGTGATGGAGCTCAGCATACAGATTTCGGGGGGCAGTACTTTGGGAGGGCGGTCAGGGGGGTGCTTGGTGCCTGGTGCCACTAAGGGTCGGAGGTGCGTGCCAAAGCTGGCGGCAGCCGGGTGCGCATCTCACAGCGACGCCGGGGAAAAAAACCATTGGGGCGAGGGAAGCTCAATGGGCTTGCCATTGCTCTAGCTCGAGTACCGGTACTTTCAGGAGTCGTTCCCCCCAGTTGTTGAGAAGACCCAAGTGGATCGCCATGATTTTGATTTTTTTTTTTTTTCGCAATCGGAATTGGATCTCAGCCTGCGTCGTTTTCGCTCTGACGCCGGAGAGTTCCAATTTACCTCCAGCGCACATGCGCCGACTATCGCAACGATGGCTTGCAAGGATCTCGGGACCGTAATTTCTGGCGCCGAACGCATTCCGCGGGATTCTGGAACCTCCGATAATACGGGCTTATCTGGATTGTGCCATCCCCGGGTCTACGAATGACTTACTTTTCGGGGCCTGCCTTGCCCTGGCTCAACCCCCTCTTGTTCGCCCTCACGGTGATCGACTGATCAGTGATGGGGTTTTAACGTTTGCATGGGGGCTGCAGCAGAGCCCAACAGAGACATGTTTTGCTGCAAGGAAGCCTGGGAGTGTGCTATTGAGCAGCTACTGGCCATTACAGTGGGACAAGGCTGAGAGGGGCCGTTTTCGCGCTGCGTCCAGGACGTCTGCGGTGCTGTACAGTAGCTCAGGCACAAGCACAGCAACGTATTCGTACCCGTTCCAAAAGCGGTGGGGACTGGCTGCCGGCTCACTAACCTAAACGTCTGTCTACCGTAATCAGCGTTGGGTAGAGCAAGGGCCCAAGGCGTCAGCCACCATAGAGAGGCCACCCCACCATGGCTGCCCCTCCATTTTCTAGCGCACAGCATTCGAGTTTCCAATGAAATGCATCTCGACTGCCGGACGATGCTAGCGGCATCAGCTGCCTAATTTTGGGACGGGACAGCAACGCGCAGCACACGAGGTACCGAGACGGAACACGTTTGGATTCCTGGATGCACTCCGGCCAAGACCGTTGCTTCACCGGCCCGTGACCTTCCATTTCAACCCTTCAATGGCAGTCACGCGCATCCGGCCACAGCAGCGTGACCTCTTCTTATCTTGATTCAAAAAGTCAATGGGGAGCAAGGGGCGCAAATGCTCTTCTGGTGGTGGGAATATCCGATACCGCATTCGTTGCGATGGAGAGTGGCCCGTTGAGGTACCGATACCACCGGGCCCAAGCCGTGTTAGCGGCCAGTGGCTGATGGACCGCGACCGGGTCTTTGTCCCCTAGTTGGCTGCTATTGTGTCTCGAGCCTTACGGCGCTGCGATTCAACATTCATGATTTACCCCAAAAATCTTCCCCAACTCCTTTTGTGGCTGTTGCCGTGCGGATTTGGCTCCTGGCGCCCACCATTCCGCCCCCCTGAATTGGAAAAAAATACATTGCTGGAATCTCCCTTATCTGCTGAGGGAGCATAAGAGCCAAAAAGAGGGACGCCAAAATTAGACTGCTACGCCGCAAGGAGCTGTGAGACGGACACACCATTCCTACGGTATAGTAATTCTCTCTCATAGTGCGTCAGCATCGGCGATTTGCGTTTCACTCTGAATTGAGGTAAGCAGCTGTTCTGCTTGTTTGTTTTCATCTCCCTCTCGCTTTCGCACAGGGCTGTATGCACATGCTGGTCGGTCCCCGATCGACGCTTTTGGGTTCCGTTAGGCGAATGCGATAGCAGCGCGGCTTCGCTGGCCGTGCCCCACCGGCACCTCGCAGGTCCCCACCGGGCTCGCAATTCGTACCGAGTACGTGCACCAGTCCTGCGGGCTGGTACAGGGCGCGCCGGTCGCACAGGGTAATACAGGGTGCAGTCGGCGGCTTGTACTTGGCTGGGCGGTACGAAGTACAAGTGCGGATACGGCGCATGCCTGGCAGCCCATCCGCTGAGCTTCGGCCCCGCTGTGTGCTCTTGGTGGCAGCTAAGCAGCCCTCCATGGTCCAGTTGTCACTGCTCTCCTGAAATCTGGCTGGTCTCCCGCTTCTAGGCCTCTCTCCCCCCCATTGAAAGTTGCCTTTTGTCAATTCCTCTCCTCCTTCTTCTCCATCTCTCGCCTCATCTCCATCTCTGTTTGTTGTGGTTTCTGCCTTGGTGGGCGCAACGCAGTACGGCTACAATCAGTCCTTTTGTCCAAGCTCAGCTGTTAACCAGTGCTTTTTTTCTGCAGGACTCACCCCGCCATTTTTTTCTCCTGCTTTAATTCTCTTTTTCCCCTCCTCACTTCCCCCAAACCAGCTCCTCACGAGAAACCTCTTGACGAGCTCACGCATCCATCATGTCCGGCTCCAAGAACACCCTGTCGGCCAACGACAACATCCAGCGCTTTGCTGCTCCCAGCCGACCCCTCAGCCCTCTGCCCGAGCACGCTCTCTTCTCGGACAAGACGCGATGCTTCGTCTACGGCCTGCAGCCCCGAGCCGTCCAGGGCATGCTGGACTTTGACTTCATCTGCAAGCGAAAGACCCCCTCAGTCGCCGGCATCATCTACACCTTCGGTGGCCAGTTCGTCAGCAAGATGTACTGGGGCACCAGCGAGACTCTGCTGCCCGTCTACCAGCAGGTCGACAAGGCCATTGCCAAGCACCCCGATGTCGATGTCGTGGTCAACTTTGCTTCTTCCCGAAGTGTCTACAGCTCCACCATGGAATTGATGGAGTTCCCCCAGATCAAGACCATTGCTATTATTGCAGAGGGTGTCCCTGAGCGAGTAAGTCCTGTTTTACCTTGATCTTCCTGCCCCTCTCAAATTTTGGACCTTTGAGAAGCAGGAACCGCAAAATAGCCCAATTGGAACCCAATTAGCTAACCACCTGTTCGTAGCGAGCTCGTGAGATCGCCCATGTCGCCCAGAAGAAGGGCATCACCATCATTGGCCCCGCCACCGTTGGTGGTATCAAGCCCGGTTGCTTCAAGATTGGTAACACGGGTGGTATGATGGATAACATTGTTGCTTCCAAGCTGTACCGCAAGGGTTCCGTTGGCTACGTCTCCAAGTCTGGTGGTATGTCCAACGAGCTCAACAACATCATTTCTCAGAACTCCGACGGCGTCTACGAGGGTGTCGCCATTGGTGGTGACAGATACCCCGGTACCACTTTCATCGACCACCTACTGCGATACCAGGCCGATCCTGACTGCAAGATCCTGGTTCTCCTTGGTGAGGTTGGTGGTGTTGAGGAGTACAAGGTGATTGACGCCGTCAAGAAGGGCATCATCACCAAGCCCATTGTTGCGTGGGCCATTGGTACTTGTTCCAGCATGTTCAAGACCGAGGTTCAGTTCGGTCACGCCGGTTCTTTTGCCAACTCTCAGCTCGAGACTGCCACTGCCAAGAACCAGGCCATGAAGGATGCTGGCTTCTACGTCCCCAACACCTTTGAGGACATGCCCGCTGTGGTCAAGGAGGTCTACGAGAAGCTCGTCAAGGCGGGCACCATTGTTCCCCGCTCTGAGCCCGTTGTCCCCAAGATCCCCATTGACTACTCTTGGGCCCAGGAGCTCGGCCTCATCCGAAAGCCCGCTGCCTTCATCTCTACCATCTCCGATGACCGTGGCCAGGAGCTTCTCTATGCCGGCATGCCCATTTCCGACGTCTTCAAGGAGGAGATTGGTGTCGGTGGTGTCATGTCTTTGCTGTGGTTCCGCCGCAGACTGCCCGACTACGCCTCCAAGTTCTTGGAGATGGTTCTCATGCTTACTGCCGATCACGGTCCTGCCGTCTCTGGTGCCATGAACACCATCATCACCACCCGTGCTGGCAAGGACCTTATCAGCGCCCTCGTTTCTGGTCTGCTGACCATTGGTTCTCGATTCGGTGGTGCCCTTGACGGTGCTGCTGAGGAGTTCACCAAGGCCTTTGACAAGAACATGAGCCCCCGTGACTTCGTCGACAGCATGCGCAAGGCCAACAAGCTGATTCCCGGTATTGGCCACCGTATCAAGTCACGAAACAACCCTGATCTGCGTGTTGAGCTTGTCAAGGAGTACGTCCGCGCCAAGTTCCCCAGCCACAAGCTGCTCGACTACGCTCTGGCTGTCGAGACCGTCACAACCTCCAAGAAGGACAGCCTGATCCTCAATGTTGACGGCTGTATCGCCGTGTGCTTCGTTGACCTGATGCGCAACTGCGGTGCCTTCTCATCTGAAGAGGCTGAGGACTACCTCAAGATGGGTGTCCTCAACGGTCTGTTCGTCCTGGGCCGAAGCATTGGTCTCATTGCCCACTACCTCGACCAGAAGAGACTGCGCACTGGTCTGTACCGTCATCCTTGGGATGATATTACCTACCTGCTGCCCAACCTCAGCGAAGGCCGGGGTACTGAGGGCAGAGTGGAGGTCCAGATGTAATTTGAAGCTGAAAGGAAATGAGAGGAGCGTTAGAAAATCTTTTATAGCAGCTGTCGGTATTGAATGGATTTGGGAAGGAATGGTGATTTGTAAAGGATTGAACAGCGTCACAAGTACGCTGCGGAGAAACATTATGAAGTATTTAAATCATATTTTGATTCATGACAATAGAACAAAAAATTAATTCACCACTGCATAATTTTATGTGACTATTCTTAATGCTTATTCGTGAAAAACGAAATATTCAAAACAATCTTTTGCAATGGATAAAGAATTTACTGACTTGGGTTAAACTGTATCCCAAGTAGGACATGCAGAAGCTCAAGTAAACCATAATGAAGTACTACATCATTCGAGAACTTGTCACGTGACCTAGACAAGGCTGTCGTCTCTCGAAGCTAGGTGATATCTTATCGCGCAACCACCAGCAACTTTATCGCGGACTCAACCCACTCGAAGAAACAAGCAGACCTACAAAGCGACGAATTCTTCCAAAGAGGAGGCAGGATTGGGAGCACTGTATTGCTGCAAGATCTTATTTGTGTTATTGCCGGCGAATTGGGACACCTTTGCTTTGGGGAATCGGTATGGACGGGCTGCACCTTTTTTTTATGCTACGATGCATCATTTTTGCTAATCATGCGACAGCGACAATCGGACTTCCACGAGCTATTCAGAAGACCAATAAGCCTCGCCTCGCCTCGCCTCGCTATCTGAACAATCAATTTCCCTTTGGGTGGGGGGGGGGGGGGGGGGGGGGGGGGGGGGGGGGGGGGGGGGGGGGGGGGGGGGGGGGGGGGGGGGGGGGG
>JAJKFY010000335.1:0-154989 GCA_021066465.1 Trichoderma asperelloides | reverse complement strand
TAAGTTTTAATATACTATAATATTAAAAAACTTAAAAAATATATAAAGTATATTATATTATATTATAATATATATTAATAAATAAAAGATAGAAGATATAAGCCTTATAGAAAACTATAACTGTTACTTATTATAGAATAACCCTAGGAGTTAGTTATCTTTAACTATATTACTAATCTACTTTTATTAAAAGAATTATTTACAGGAATATAATATAACAGTATTTTTATAATAGTTTATTAACTTATAAAACAAGCTTACTTTCTACTGTATAAAAAGTTATATATATTAGAAGACCTTGCTTATACTTATATAAAAATAATCGCCGTTAATTATAAACTACTTAAAGAAATTATTTTAAATTAAAGATAAACATTTACTTTTAAATTTTAATAAGAACTTATAGCTAAATTAAAAATAAACTATAAACTTAATATTATATACTATCTTTAAATAAATAGGTAAACTAAATATATAAATTAAGTTATTAAAGCTTATTTATAAGCTTATATTAACTTTATATAAGATAATTAAGTTAAAAAATTACCAGTGGCTTAATTATGCTATAATAATATACTATTAAAATCTATAAAGTTAATATCTTTTTATATAAATTATAGATTTACACTAGAAGTATTTAAACTACTATAAAATAGACTTAATTTAAAAAAAGCATAATTATAAGCTAAATTAATAATTAACTTATATAAAGAAATAAAAGCAATACTTAAATTTACCTAAGAACTTATAAAAAAATATATAAATAAAAATAAAATTACAGGACTAATTCTTTAGAAGAGGGATATAGTCTACCTACTGCAATACTTATAAGGCCATAAGCTATTAAATATTAAAATAAACAGGTTAAGTAATAAACTAGATATTAAAAAAATAAGACCTTATAAAATTCTAGAATAAATAAAAGAAGTTAATTATAAATTAGCGCTATTAAATATAATAAAAATTTAAAATCCAGTCTTTTATATATTATAACTTAAAAAAGTATAAATTAATAAAAAAACTGAAAGATTTATTTTAGATAAAATTATTATAGAAGATTAAGAAGAAGAATATAAGATTAAGAATATAATTGCTATATATTAAAACCCTAAGACCTAGAGCATTAAATACTTTATTAAATAAAAAAGCTATTTAAAATTTAAAAATTTATAAAAACCTATTAAATATTTTAGTTTTCAGGCACTAATAAAGAAATTCCTTTAAACACTAGGCCTAAATTAGTAAATACTGTATTTTAATTAATTACATTAATACCGCTAATAAATTAAACATCTACTACAGCCTTTAATTTAGTACACTTAGCTTTATTTAATTTATTTAAACTCTTTAACCTATAATTTACTATTTCAGTACTTTATAATATTAAAAATTCCCGCTAAAAATAAATATAAAATAAATAAAATAAAGCTTTAGCAGCTTTTTACTAATATTTAATAAGCTGCTCCTCAGCCTCTTTCTTTTATAATTATAATCTCTTAAATTTAAAAGTAATATAATTTATTATAAATAATTAGCAAAACTATACTTATTTTAAAAGAA
Organism: Trichoderma asperelloides; assembly: GCA_021066465.1. NCBI lineage: Eukaryota > Fungi > Ascomycota > Sordariomycetes > Hypocreales > Hypocreaceae > Trichoderma > Trichoderma asperelloides. The sequence continues at coordinate 153,429 of JAJKFY010000335.1, read as the reverse complement.
AAATAACTTATAAGCACTTAAAAAAATACTTATTCTATTATAAGAACAACTGTAATACATACACTTCTTATAATATATTACACTATCTATTATTTTACATTAATTACCTATACTATACTTTTTATAAAAAGAATAAGCTATTATAAGAAATCCTAATTCTTTTATAATAGCAGCTAGGGAAAGGCGCTTATATATTTTTTAAAAAACTGGTTTAAAAATATAGTTAAGTATTATAAAAATTATAGGAAGTTTAAAAAAAAGACTTACTTAAGTAATTAATATAAAAAGGACCCTTTTATAAGCCTTAAAGACAAGACTAATAAAAAGGGGGTATTATATTATAACCTAAACCTTATATTTATATATTAGTAGCTTAAAAATATATACTTAAGGATTAATTAAGGACTGACGGACTAATTAAAGGAGGATTATAGTTTATAGGCACTCTTGTTAAATCACTTCTGTAAGCTATTATAAGCCTATATATTATAATCTAACTGTAATCCAAATAGAATAACTTACTATATAAGACCGTTTATTATGCTTATTAAATAAAACTTAAATAGTCAGTTATTAATATAGCAATAATATAAAGTATAGTATTATATAATAATATTTTATTAACTATATAATTTACAACCAGCTTATAAGCCTTTAACTCGCTTCTCTATTAATATAAACCTAGTATTAAAGGTTTATCCCTTGAAAATCAGCTACCCTATACCAGGTATAGGGATTAGAACATCACATCTAGCCAACAGGCCACTAAGATTAGACTACTTTTGCCGCATTTTTAGCACAACTGGAATGAATATTATTACTATTATTATTGTTGTTGTTATGCGATCGACATTTCTTCTATAATCCAAGGCCCAGATTTCTTGATAAAGTGTTATTTACATTGCGCTTTTGGAGCCGATTGTTGGGCCTCGTTGCCACCAGGGGGAATTCGGGGGTGAGACGAATAATTTTTTTTTTTCTTTTTCCATTAGACGTCACAGTTTTGGCATAGTTCTGCAGATTATATGCAAACTATTATGGTATTTTCAACATTCTGTGTAGAGAATAATGAATAACAAGCATGGAGGCATTGATGTAGCGCCCACTACTCTATAAAACACTATAAAGCAATGGTGCCTCACAGTATATGCCAAACCTCAGTTCCATATAAGTCATTAATTAGCCTATCATTTTCTAGTAAAAAAAGCCACTGAGAGCCAAAATTTGACTCCTTGCTATAGCATTAATTCACCAAGGAACTTGGCGCGACTCTTTTTATGCTCTTAAGACTTTTAGATAAAAACCCCCCATTCTCCATTGCATTCTTGTCTAAGAGAAAGATGTACATCGAGTTCTATTTAAATCAAGCCGCCCGGATAAACCAGTTTCAAAATACTGTAGAATGCTACACGCGGAACATGGGATTGGCAATAACGGGTCACTGTGATGCTTTATTCAAATATAATTCAAATATCAATTTGAAGACTATCTAGGTCGAAGTGAAGACTATCTGAGCAAATGAGTTTGATGTGCCGCCCGGGTTATACTTTCAAGACTATCTGGTAGATAACTTTCGTGGAGCCAAGGCTATGCGCACTTAACTACCATTTAGTCCTTCTTGATTATAGGTCCGTGCCAGCAGCAGCCAACACTAAGGAGGTTTGAGGTGCTGCAAGGCACGCCGGTAATGGGAGCCTCGTTGACGCCAGCGCAGAAAGACGTGCCCGTGATAATTGGGTCGCAAGTTCCTCCAATCCACTCACAGGGGTTCTCGGGCAAGTGGTCGAGTCTTCCGAACCAGTCGTCGAACCAGCCAACGGGCCAGTTGCCGGGCCACTGGGGAAAGACGAGGGCCTGGGATCCTACGATGGGATTAGTATATATCAAGTGAGGTTATTTAGCTTTCCAGTAGCGACGAACCGTAGACGGCACAGCTAGAGAGATGTTAGGCTTAGTACGTAGTTTAAATTGACATCAGAGGTGTGCTTACCCGAGGATAGTGGCGAAGGTGGCAGAACGCATTTTGAATGTGAACTTGAGCTTGATGGATGATTCTGTGAAGTAAGACTGAAACTGAAAGATCAGAGAAGCTTGGTGAATTCATTGGCAACACTGGGAGGAAAGCACTCAATATATACTCGAAAATTAATAGTCATTCAGCAAACAGAAATTTGTGAATTTCGGCATCGTTAGAGGTATGCGGCGTTCAATCGGACAGAATTCCTAAAAAAATACCTTTACTCTCGTATATCGGTCGAAATAAGGTTTGATTATTTACGATATATGTTATAATACAACTTGCCAATCTCGCCCAGATAGAGTGCTTCTGTCTTGTAGCATTATAACCTCTGGTATCATTTCATACTATCATAGTGAGACTATGCATATCCCAATAGGGCTGTTCTGCATATTACAAGAATCCTTTTACATCATGTGAGATACTTTTTGTTTCAATCCGACTCTTTGATGGTCACAGTGATTGGACTGGCCCTTAAGACATGTATCAAGTCCACGTGGGAAAGGCATTCCAAGAAATAGACAGAGGCGGCTAGTTTGCACTAGGAGATTAAACTCGGAGCATTTACGCCGCAGATCGTTGCAGCTGTCCCTGTTTTTCACGAATACAGAAATGCAGATCTGCATATGATCCTATATAGGCGCTATATTGTTTTAAAATACCGAGACGAGATATAGGCCAACTATAGCAGATGGTTATTATATCATGATAATATACACAGCATGTATGTGAGCTACCACATAAGAAGGGAGTATGTTGGTATGCTGACGTTGCCATTGTAAACAAGTTCAAAAAAGGGAGCCGATATGCTAACCAGCCTTGCTTATTACTGTACATAGTCAAAAGAGGATCAACAGGAATGCACCCACGGAGCAGATTTACTAAACCCATTGAAAATACAACTCAAGCAAAGATACAATATCATGAATTTGCTGTGAAAATATATGTCGTGATTCAATATACAGAATGCTGAAATAGATATCACTTATGTCGCAGCATAACACAAGCAAAATATGATGGCGAAAGGAACTCATAGTACCCATAGCTATTAAATGAGTAGGCAGCATTAGATACAAGTGACATGGAAAAGCACATCGACATAGACTCCTTTATGAAATTAATTCGTCCCAGCAGTGTCTTCTTGCTAACCTGTAATTCTGCTTAGGGCTGCCACTTTGCAGCCTTGGCAGCTTATTATACTCCGGCAGTTCTATGAAGAGGTACATTGGCTGCGGACAGCTCTCCATTACTCGGCTTGGGCCTTGAAAGCGAATTTCTCTGCAGGGTTTGAGAAATCGCTCCTACTTGTTCATCTGCCAAGCAGTTTGGCCCGCCAAAGCGAGCAAAGCGAGATATGGATGTGGGCTTTTGACCCGCCTCGGAGCCGATTTCTAGGCTCCGTTGCCACTGTGGGAAGTACTATAATAATAGCTATACGTTTTCATTATCAAATATCATACTCATAATAAAGCTATACAAATCATATTGAAAAGATAGTTATTTCTATTATATTCGTGAAAATTAGTTCACTACCTGCTGGCTTGTGAAGAATGGCATCTTCTCTTTACTTACAAGCTACGGATATCGATGGAGCAATGGCGCTGCTTAGTATGGTTGGCTTTCTATATGAGTCATCAGCCTTATTACTAGTATGTATATATTCCGTGCAAGATAACTGCTGAATCAAGCAATGCCGGGAAGAAAAAGCGCCGAATACAAGTTGAATCCTTCGGGCCAGCCCTAATTGAAACTTTGTTTCTTGGCACGCAAAGTATCCCAATGGACGCATCGTTGGGACCACTCGCCGCATCGGTCGAGCCGGCCCTTCTCCCGCCAAGGACGCCTCTCCATGGCCGCTACACGTCTGTGGTTCCGCTCCTCCCTCAGCATTGGCGAGCGATTTATAGACATCTCGGTGGAGAGGAAAACGCCTGGCGATGGAAATATCTGCCCCTTGAAGGCTTCCTCACCGAGGAGATATGCGAGGCGACGATCACGGCATGGTCTGCAACAAAAGATCCCTTGTACTATGCGGTACTTTCGGGCCCTGCTTCCGAGCCCACCTCGGAACCGGCAGGCATCGTGTCGTACCAGGCAATTGTTCCAAACCACCGAAGAATTGAGATCGGATGGGTGATATTTGGGGACGTCCTAAAACACTCTAGAGAAGGGACGGAAGCGTTTTTTCTCTTCATGAAGCATGCGTTTGTGGATCTGGGATATCTACGTGTCGAGTGGAAGGCCAATAATCTCAATGCAGCGAGCTTGGCAGCAGCTCGGCGGCTGGGATTTTCGTTTGAGGGGGTTTTCAGGTGAGTCTTGAGATGACCATTTACTGCAAAAGGTCCATTCATTACGAAATGGTGGATATGCTAATTGCTTGGCGGGGATTCAGGAAGCACATGATTATAAAGGGCAGATACCGAGATTCGGCCTGGTTGAGCATATTAGATGACGAATGGCCTGCTGCTCGGAAGGGATTCGAGGCATGGCTGGAGGAGTCGAACTTTGATGAGAATGGAAAGCAGAAGAAAGGACTAAGCGAATGTAGAGATGAATCGCAGTATTAGATGCGCTTCTGTAGACGGCGGATTGGTTAGATAGACGCTTTATAGACTAACGGGACGCTGATCCCGAAATTGTTGGTTCTGTGGCAATAGATATTAGATGATGTGACGTCGCAGCGTGGCGTTGCAGCGCCGGCAGCTGATGGCGATGATGAAGCATAAATTTTGGCCTTCAATAGGGCTGATGACTAGGCGTGATAATTCGCCGATATACTATGAGCATGAACACGTATTTCTGCTGCGGTTCGAAATACTTTTAGGAATCATAACTCGATGGAGGCGTTGTGGAGTAAGCAAATGACCAGAGTCTAGAATTGTGTTTCCCCGGCACTAAGAAAAGATTAACACCTCAATAATAGAGCTGAAGTCCTCATGGCGCTTTTTGGTATACAGCTCTCTGCGCCCTGTGGCCAAAGTTTGTCCGATGGCGAGGAGCTCTGCGCCGGTCCCTTTGGCGTGGCCAAACCAACATCCGAAGCCAATTGGACGGACGCGCGTCTGCGACAAGTTGACAGCTGCAACTTGACAGCTAAATACGAAACATAATGAACATAGAGTTGATTGGATATATGATTGCAAACTCAATGACAAGTTGTGAAAAATATGGCTTCATTTGATGTTCAAGACGTATAGTAGTTGGTTGCTGTTAGTAGTTGTCACATGAAGAAGAGTTGCTGTAATTTGATGTGACAAGCATTATCGTGTTACTCATTAAACGCGCCTGCCAATGGGCTGGAGCGGCGCATCAAAAGAGCCGAAACCAGGCTTAAAGCTGATCTACTAAGAAAAAATTAGCCAGCAAAAGCCACTCCCTGAATGGCCGAATCTTGGAATGGGGCGCCGAGAATCCGGCAGCCACTAAATGGCCATTGGACGCCATGGCTGGGGCAATGGAGCACGGACGGCATCTCCGGTTCGCTTGGCCTCGCAAGCCGGCGGCAAAGGACTTTTTTAAGTAGGGCGAGCGCTGTAAGCCAGTTGAGTGAAAAATACGTATTAGACGCGGATGGCCCAGAAATAGCTCGTACTCCATAAACGAACGGCTGGACGGCAGGAAATGCATTGCATACGAGGCTAATCCCCTGGCTTTTCTTTATTTTGTGGTCTCTTGCTCCTTGTCTGGCCCCCTTTTAAAGACTGGTCTCTGCTTGAAGCCTCTAAATTGCTCAAAAGAGAGAGAGAGAGAGAGAGAGAGCGAGAGAGAGTGGGATGAAAGACTGATTCTATCGCTTGCCTGCGGAAAAAATCAGGAGTAATAAGCTTGGTGATGAGGATCCAGGTGCTGATCTCCCTCGCCGAGCGGATCTTCGGTGCAGCTCTCGCTCATCGCTCCCAGCCTAATTCTTGTTACGTCTTCGATTATTGACCACTCATCTCCATTTCTATTTGCCGTCAAGTCGACTGTTTGGCCTCTTAAGACGTCTAACACAGCCTCACTCAACCTCTCGACTAATCGACGCGCTCTCTGCCTCCCATGGCGCCAGCCCACAGCGACACAGCCTCAATAGAGGAACCACGGTGCGCTCCGTCAGAACCTACTGCTGCGGCTGCAGGAGAGCGACCAACCCAGACAGCGGCCATTGGCACTGGCGGCGATGGCAATGCCGTCTGTGCCGACGATGCTTCTGGTACTACCAAGAATGGTGGTGATCCGGATGGCGTGCAGCAACGGCTGCCCCAGGACGATGAACAGCGGCAGCATCCAGAGCTGCAGCAGCAGCAGAGTTATCATCGCGAGAGAGTTTCCACGCCCGTGTTAAACGAAAAATGCGACGCCTCCATTGCAACACCCAAGACGGCCGTCTTGCCTCGTGCCACCACATTCGGATCTACATTCACCACATTAACCACCGCATCTTCCACCTTTGGCCTCCTTTCGCCTGTTCCTGCGTGCGACATTCCTGAATCGACGCCACCAGATCGCGTCACCCTAGTCAAGGCTGAGAAGGGAGATGGCTATGTGCCTCAGAGCAACAAGCTGAAGAATGACCTTTACCCTGCCGTTGGTTACCTGGAACTAGCTAATGCAGGCGACTTCGCTGCCAATGTGTGGAACAACTACCCAGTCCCAGTCTATGCAACCGTCTTTATGGCGGTTGGGGCAACATTCGCTGGCATCATGTCTATCTTTGCGCTTCTGGATTCACGGCGTGCCTGGCGAAATGTGAAGTTTCTCCGCAAGCAGCGACGCGAGTTGAAGGAGACGCGAGCTCGCAGAGCGGCAAAATCACAGCCCACAAGAGATTTAGATGTCCTTTTGTCTGTCATCTTTCGCGAACTTGGCACAGAGGGTGTCAACCGCTGGATGCTCAACATGTTTATGGGCGTCGGTGCTGTGCTCATCTGCGTAGGCACGTATCTTGCCATTGCTGGAGCCAACCCAGGCATCTTCTTAGCCAGTAACCTCCTCTCTGGATACATCGGTAATGCGCCCATCGCCATCTTTGGCGCCATCAACTCTTGCTGGGCATTCTACATCTTCTGTAAGGCTCAGGGGCACATCAACGCAGCTGCTAAGGCCATTCCCGGCACCAAATCCCTGGCTCTCATAAAGAGGCGCAGCAGGAACGTGCAGATTTACAGTTCCATCAACGGCACCGCCACCACCTTAGGAGGAGTCGGCTCCATGATCACCGCAACACGGTGGTGGGGCTACGTCATATTAATACCTGTCATCGTGGCCTCGGTCTTCTGCAATTACTGGTGGCGTACGAGGGCTGGTTATTCACGCAGAGATTTGGTGCCCTATGGATTGTCGATAATGAGCGTCGATGAACTGTCTACAGCCTTGGAGTTTGCTGCCAGAGCACAGGTTAAGATCAAAGAGCAGAAGGAGACGCCGATCAACCCATTTGTTTCGGATCCGTCGTCTCTGCGGTCTATACTTACATTTATCCAAGAACAGGAATTGTTCGAACCCTTTTGCATGCGGCTTGTTGAAGATGCAGGCTTGCGAACGACTATCGGTTACCCCAATAATCCCGCAGCAATTGAACTCCAAGTCGCTTCTCTACTGAATCTCCCCAAAGAGTGTCACCCGGCAATCATCCAGGTTGCTCAGGACACGGTTCGAAAGACCGGGCCGAAACACTTCCAATACCGAGAACGATATGCAGCTGAATTGCTTGGTACATACCTTGCCATTTCACGGCAAGAAGCGAAACGAAGAGAGAGGACCGGATCTCACTCTGAGAAACCTAGACGGTGATGGAAAATATAACATGGAACGGATATATTTGTTTTGGGCTTAGAAACATCATGCATTAAAAGCAAGCGAGCGATTCGCCAAGATTACCTTTTTTTAATCTTTGTTCTACTTTTCTTTCGAAACGCATATATCGGCGTAGGTACAGGGACTTCTTTGGAACATTAGACAATGGTGCCAGGCTTAGGTAGCATTTGAATATTAGAAAACAATACAGAACTACCTGAGAGAGTTATGCATTGACGGATTCATTCTGGCACACCTTATTCCGTGACAACTTGGAGCTTTCAAGGTCATGCTGTGACTTTAGCTCTTCATTATTAATCTGAGGCAAATACATAATGTTGATACCTACAGTTGTAGCCATGGAATGTCGACAAATATGATAACACAATTCTTGCTCCAATCTACATACTAATGGTACAGCTAGATCTAGACGGATGACTCTGAAATGGTTGACTGATCAGATCGGGTGGTGTCCAGTTAGATCAAGGATGCCAGTCATTATGGTAGCGCTCTAGAGGTCGTTCTGAGAGGCAAAGGTATTCAATTTGATAAAAAAATCTCAATCTACTGCATATGCTTTTCAATCTCTTCGTTCGAAAGCCAGTGTGACCCTCCGGCACAACGATATCCATCAGCCTGCTTAATCCAATGATATCCCATAGGGCAGGTTCCTAGGGCCATCAGTTTTGCCTGTTTCTCCGCTTCCTTTTTACGCCGTTCTTCTTCCTCAATTAGCTCGCGAACGATTTTTTCTCGAGCTTCATCTGTCGCATGCTTCTGAGCTTCCTTGAGCTTCCGGTACTCCGCATCTCTTCGTTCTTCTTCTGCTTGATCTTTCTGAAGCTGCTCCCAGATTTCGTCGCTTACACCGGCATCTCGTACAACTTTGCGACTGCGGCTACTCCCTGGCGACTCAGGCGATACGGGTGTCCATTCAGACGATCCATCTTCATCAGTCAGATCGCCTTCATTTGTGTTCTGCTGAGCCTCTATGTTTGTATTTGTGCGAATTGATAGAGCTGGCACAGAAGGGGCCGATGGTGTGGGCGAGAAATCTGCTTCACAATCATGAAATATCGGAGGAGCGGATTTCACCATCTTAGACTGCCGGTCTTTCAGCATCTGATTGAGCGCTTGTAGGACGTGTTTCTCCTCCACTTTAAGAGCCTCTGCTTTCAAATCTATGGCGTGAAATACATTTCTGGCTAGCTGTTTGACATCTCTTGCGCTGGCCCAGCCTTCTACAGCGGTCAATGACTTGAGAGTAGCTGTACATCTGGAGAGAAATAATGCAGACGGGCATTCCAAGCAGCCGATGTCCAAGTCTCTGCCTTTGCTTTCGAGCTCTACTTTTCTCTTTCGCAAAAGATCAGCAAGCAGCCGGAAGCAAGCATCTGGTTTGAGTGGCTTGAAGTCGATAGTCTCGGGGAAGCGGCTGGTCAGTCCAGGGTTCACGGACAGGAGGCGATTTATATCGTGCTCGTAACCCGCCAGAATAATGATGAGTTTGCCCTGATATTTGGGCTTGGTGACACAGTCCACAATCTCATCAATAGCTTCTTTGGCAAATTTGCCGTCGGCGAATCGGTATGCCTCATCGATCAATAGCACTCTTCCGAGAGACTTTTCAAGAACCTTTTGGACTTTGGGTCCGGTTTGGCCAACATATTCGCCTATCAAGTCCGTAGCCGAACATTCTTCTACCCTGGCTTTGTCAAGGAAACCCATGTCGTAGTACACTTTGCCCATTTTTCGCGCTGTGGTTGTCTTTCCTGTTCCTGGTGGACCTCGGAATAGAAAGTTGAATGGGATTTCTTCCTTGACGTCTAGACCGAGAGCTTTCAACTGCCGCACCTGTTGTTGGATATGTTCGAGCTTTTCAATGATATCTTCGCGTCCGATATCATCTTGGAATAACTGTCGCACATTTGTATCCTTTCGCGTGCTTCTGTCGAAGTCCTCATCAAAATCTTCTGCTTCTATCTGATTCTTCTTTTTCATCTTTCCAGCTGAGAGTCGCTTTTGATAAGAGGCTTTGGCTTTGCTTAGCAGATTCTCAACCGCACCACCGTTCCCAAAATTAGCCCTGTTGCGCTCTCGGATAAGAACATCGAGTGCAGCGGTTTTGCCCTCTCCAGTAGCGGTAAAGCCAGAAGCCTTCAATTTATAGTCCAGTACCTCTCTGAGGGCATCGTCATCAAAGTCTTCAAAAACAAATGGCGTGTCCACTGAGAATCGACGGCTGAGACCTGGATTAACATTTTGGAACATCTCATCCATCTGCTCCTGATAGCCGATTAAAATTACGCAGCGGTCATCACCAGGCACATTCTGTACATCGGCAACAATAGTGTCTATAGCTGCCGTCCTGTAAGGGTCGGAAATAGAGCCTTTCCCGCCGTATAAGCCATATGCTTCGTCGATCACAAGCACTTTCCCTATAGTTGCAGCCAGAATACCCTTCGTCTGAGATTCCGATTGCCCTAGATGAGCACCTATGAAGTCTGCGTATGTTTTGAGTACCACTTCTCCATTGGATAAGAGACCAAGATTGGCAAGAATTTCTCCGTAAAGCTTAGCAACTGTTGTTTTGCCTGTTCCTGGCGACCCTAAAAACACTCGGTTGAGCGTAAACTGTATAGGAGGCTCTTCGTCAAGCTCTCGCTGATAGTTGGTTTTGATAGAGTCAAGTAATATTTTCACTTGTTCTTTGACTTCCCTCAATCCAACCATCTTGTTTAATTTTTGCCATGCATTGCAATTTTGCAGGGACAACGATGGCTCTGGACCAATAATGTCCTCTTTAGTAAAGAAGAAATCGTTTGGCTCTTTGCCACTAGATCGGGGTTCACGTCGAATCCTAGTTGCTTGCCTCTTTCTGATATTTGCCAAGGCATTTTCAATCGCGCGGGCATTCCCAAACCCTTCTTTGCCTCTTGCTCGTCCGACTCTGCGGGAAGCAATACGAACATAGAGGCCGTCCAACCCATCTTCGACCTCCATCTTGTTTTCAAATGTGCGATTTATCTGACGCTTGAGAATTTGTTGCAGCTCGTCATCAGTGTAGTCTTCAAAGTTCATTGTAATAGGGAATCGGCTAGGGAATCCTGGATTATGTGCAAAGAAAGACTCCATCTGTTTAGAGTATCCAGCAAGAACAAAAGCAACCTTTCCCCTGAGGTTTTCCACTTCGGCAAGCAGGAAATCCAAGACAGCCTTACCACCAGGACTGTTTCCAGACGAGAGCTGATAGGCTTCATCAATGAAGAAGACCCCTCCACCATTGTCTTTAATCTTTTCAAGGACATCTTCACACCCTTTGACGCCCATGTTCGCCAGCTTGGACCCCGTTGTCTCCTCAAAGCAGTCACCAGCGATAGCTCCTAGAGTAGTGAGAAATCTACCCCATATACGGGCCACAGTCGTTTTACCAGTTCCTGGATTTCCAAGAAGAGAGCAGCTAAATCTTGAATCAGAAAGAGACGTTCCCTGACGAATAGCAATATCTATTTCGTTTTTTCTTTGGAGAAACTCTTCCTTAACTGACTCTAAACCAATGAGATCCATTAGTTCATCTAGAGCATCATTGCATGCCCCGGTATCACGCTTCATATCTTCCCACTCCTGCGCTGAAGGGCCAAAGATATCAGAGCTAGCGGGTTTCCGATCTTGAAGCTTTTCGCTGGGGTTTTCTGATTTGGCTTCTGCTGACTTGGCCGCAGCTATCCTTGCCTTCGTTTCCTTCAGACTTTTCAGCTGGGCTTTCTTCTGCGCAAGCTCTTTCGCTTGATCTTCCTCTTCTTGGTTATATTTCATCTGGCGTCGATGGTGATCCAGCTCGTCCTCTATCTCCTTTAACTCACGACGATATTTGTCTTGTTGTTCTTGCCTCTTCTTCTCCATCTCTAGGTCTCGTTTCACTCTCCGTCGAGTTTCTTCATCTTCTTTTGCACAAGACTTGCAACCTTCATTTTCTTTTCCACACAAGTGCTTCGTCTTGTGGCCACGTTCGCAAATTTTCTGAACCACTTTTATGCATGGAACTTGTGAATGGTTGGACTCGCGATGGCATCTGCGTTCGCACGAATGTTTCCCACAGCCAATAATAGCACCACTAAATAATTAGTAGATGTCGGATTAAAGTTTTGGAACTTTAGGCATACCATAGCTGAGCGCATCCTCCATCGGGACAGTGCTGATCAAAATCTTCAGGCTTCTGGAGTAGAGCAGATCGATCAGGATGTTTCTCACAGTGCACGGGCAGTCCGTCGAACAGGAATCCTTTTTCTTTCATCGCATCGAAGTAGACTTTCCAGATTGCATTGCCCTTTTTACTAGCCAAGAAAGTATTCATATTGCCAAACAGGATAATACCATTTCTTGCTCGTGACAAGAGCACGACTAGTCGCTCACGAGCTACGAGGAAACCGATGTCGCCTTTCTTGTTGCTTCTGGCTAAGGATATTACAACAATATTGCTTTCTTCTCCTTGGTAGTTGTCTGTAATTGTCAGCAAGTATACTCAAGCGCCTATACATGCAATTTTCTTACCAATAGTTGACAAGCGTAGTCGTCCTTTTGCAGTTTTGGCAGCCGCCTGTGTCATTAGCCCAGCTCGCACTAGTTCGTGAGTGTCCAAGTCATTCAAGTAGGGATCATTTATCTCGCTGAGTTTTTGTCTTAAAAGTGAAAGCTGACCCATATATGGAGTCAAGACAACTATATCCTCGGAACGGTAGCCTTGTAGACTTAGATACTTGACCGTTTTTAAGACCATGTCAGCTTCAAATGTGTTCTTCTTGCTGGCTTTTGAACTTGGATCCCGGCGATCAACAACGTTATCTAGCTGCTCCTCTGGATGTTCGTGGTGTACAAAGATGACTCTCTCTCGTAATCCACGTAACTTTTCCCGATCGAGTGTTTTTGGCATATCCTTGAGCTCTTCATAAGCTAAAAGTCGTGAAAATTGAGAAATGTCCGGATGGCTACGATGCTGCTCCTGGAGAGTAGTAAATTGATGACCTTGTCTAATAAGACGTTCAAAAAGAGAAACGTTGAGATCAAAGCCTTCGCCCTTTTCCACAGAAAGTTTGTAACTGTTGATCTTGGGACGAAGCTGCTTATGGTCACCAATCAATATCAGTTGCTTGACAGATGGACCGAGAGATGTAATAACATGCGCCTCTAGAATTTCTCCAGCTTCTTCGACAAGAACAATATCTGGTTCAGCCGCTCGTATGATAGATTGGTACTTTGCCGCACCTGTGGTAGTACATCCAATGATTCTCTTGCTCTTGACTATGTTTCTCTTGCTTTCTTTGAGGAGACTGTCTATCTTCCGATAGTTGTTATTTGCTGTCTCTGCTTGCTGTGCAAACTCGTTGATCTTTTCCTGTTGAATTTGACTCTTCCACATATTATGAAGCGCCAGTCGAGTTTCTCGTAGAATCTTCCAAACTGCCCGTTGTTCACCACTCATATTTGCCGCGAGCATGCCCAGAGATCGCAGATGCTTTCCCTGAAGCCAATAATCGTAGACGTCAACAGGTTTCAGTATCTTGTTATTTTTTCCTGCGATTTGCTCGCCACTAGGGACTTGAAAAGCGTCCCAGAACCTCGGTTCAGAATCGGAGAACTCCAACATATCCAATATTTCGTATGGTTGGATATGTGACTTAATTATCTGATCTCTAAGATCATCTAGCTTTCTCCTTGTATCCTCTTGATCCACTCTAGTAGCGTTGAGCATTGCTTTAGTCTCAAGGCTGAAACGAAATCGAGGCTCTCTCGCGATGCCATCGATTCGTAACGCTTCTGTTCTCGCAGAGGCTTTCGATCCAATACGAACCATGTCACTCTGTGGAATGCCAACTTTCATCAAATCTTCAAGAAATTGGTCCAACGCATGGTTTGTATAACTCAGGACCAAGATTCGAAAGTCAGTCAATTTCATAAGGGCTTGGGCAATGATAGCTCCAATAAACGATTTACCCGTTCCTGGTGGGCCCTGAATCTGGCCTACAGGACTTTCCAGGCCGTTGATTAATGACTTGAGTTGCGCATCTCGAATCTGCACTTTGATACCCAGTTTACTCTCTAAACTGAATGATTCTTGACGTTGCAGCGCAGATCTCAGGCTTAGGATGAACTCGTATAGCCTTGGGGGAGCGTCATATCGAGACGGAGGCCCTGCCGGGTCGAGGATGACATTCTCGATTGGAATCTCTGCTACTTCTTTCAAGCGTTGTAATATTGGCTCATAAGCAAATGTTGCGGTATCAACGACGTAAAACTTGAGTTGATGGCAATTTGGACCCATGAGTGCCTGAACCGCTCCCTTTAACCCAGGATTATCGGTGAACTGTATCCCGATCTGTGGCGGATTTTGGATAAGCCAGTTCTCATTGCGAACGATGGAGCCGAAGGCGATGATGCTTTTATCCAAGCAAAGAGCGCCGACAGAATTGTGCTTCACAATGTGTCTGGAGTCTTCGAGATATCTCTTCTTGGCTTCTTTAGTGCGTACATTTGGAGGGAAGCTGATACCCTCTTGACACTGAAGCAGTAGCGTGAATGGTTTCGCTGATCGATCAGCTCCAATATCATAATCCACCAGATTTAGGGCACCAAAGGCCAACGGTTTACGTCTAGCCTTCCTTTGGCCCCATGCTATTTGTAGATCTTCTTTTAGATCTGTAATCATATCTTCTCGCAAAAGACGGAAAAGCCAGCCAAGATGGTTGATCGCACGCTCATCCCTGGAAACCTCAAATACATCATCCAGCCGTTGCAAAAAAGGATCCTCTTTTGAACGAACTTCATCTGCAGTGGGGAAAATGGAAATTTGGCGAAAATCCGCAAAGTCATTGTCGTGCCTGCCACCAGGGCTATAGTCCATCCGAATTGACGCGGTTGCAGACCCTTTTCGGACTTGGATAATTTTGTCAATGCGGTAACCAAGCACTCGGACTGCCTCGGATGATGAGCGTGTGAAAGACAGCTTTCCAGTAAGTCCCTCCACATCGTGAGAAAGCGCCAATATATCAGGGGATGAAGAAGACACGATTTCCAAACAAAGAGACGCAAAAGCAATCAAGCTACTATCGCTAAGCTGATTGGATGTATAGAGGCCGAGGAATGCAGTCCAAAATGTGGGAGGAGAGAGTATTTCCTTCAGTAATCTCTCAAGAAAGTTGCCATCATTCATTATTTTTACCTGGGGCTGGCATACTTGATTTATGAAGGCAGCTGTTGAAGACGTGATGAATGCAATTGAGAGATTGCTTCGAACGGCGTCTCTTACTGTTTGCGGGCCATCTTTTCTTGCAAGTATGCATTCCATGCAAACTGCCGCAGATTTGTGTTCGCATATAACGTCAACTGCCTCAAAGAAGAGCTTGGCGTCGTGTGAGGATTGTATAGCGCGATCGCCTTTAATGAAAGAATAAAAAATATCCTCGAGCCTGGCAGCACGACCCGAGAGAGCAGTTTTGGTAGCCATTGTGTTAGTTAAATCAATTGAACAAATAAGTTGCCAAGAATGCTTAATCGTTAGCAGTTTTATGAATTGGAATCTGATACATATATATATATTCGGGGGGGTCTGTATATCAAGTCACCAAGGCGCACACACTATCAGCAAATAAAGAGATTCGGTTAATACGTCAGCTCAATTCTAGTGAATGTCGTAAGGCAGCCTTGATGCCTGTAGGAGGCCTTGCTGCATCTCGCGTTACATGAGTGGTGGGGGGAAGTCTCTTCTTGTTGGATGAATCTTATAGGCCTCCCACAGCCGCGTCACAGCCTGACCGTCTGATTCGGCCACGACATAGCCCTTTCCCCCTCGTTAGGCCGCAGCGGCCTTTCAGAGGCCGAATGCATCAGAGTACTTATGCTGTGAATAGCCGATTCTATGCTAATATAGTGAATATCAAGTGTTGGCCCGATAGTGCGGCCCATTTCGCCCCAGCGCGTTTGAGAGCTGTAGATAAGCCATGGGTTGTCCCAAGGTTGCATTCGCATTATTCAGATTTCCATGGTAGGCCTCCCAATTTGCATCCAAGGCTTAGAGAGGTGATAGAGAGCAATATAAATATTCCTGGTGTACTCGATTTCTATTGTTAATTTTGGTAGTGTGAACTACAGGAGCTGAAAGTTTGTTATTCATTTCATAGCTGATATCGGAACCATGTCCTACAATAAAGGACGACGCAGTCGAGGAAACTTTTGGAATACCAGGCCTATAAATCCTCTGGTTCAATTGAAAGAATCGCCATTTCCGCCTCTCGGACGTTTGATAGAAGCTATTGATGCAAAAGCCCTAGAGGATACTGACGGCGACGAATGCACGCATTTTGGAATTAAAGATGTTGAGCCTATAGCATCATATAACTGGGTTGATCAAAAGGCTCCAAAAATAATTGTTCCTGGTATGTAAGCATTATTATGTTCCGTGGGAGGCGCAAAATGTCTGATTCCAACTTCTCAAAGGTCGTCCGGCTCTTTGGAAACCACTGACCGATCATCGAAAGCTTCAAGAAGATAACGGCGTGTATTATCGCGATCACAATTCAGCCTTCTTCTCAAAGCACCCTCTTGAGCCCGCGATCGTTTCCGTCATGAAAATGCAACCGGATTCATTTGGTATTGATATTGTCGGTTGTAATAGTACTTTTGGAAACCTTTTGCGTTTTGTTCGAGGCGTTGAGAGCACTTTCCGTATGCTTGTCGAAGTTGTGGGCAAAACTGTCCATCTAGTGCGAAGAGAAAATTCGCCAAAAGAGCAGATGATAGGAGTCAGAGGCTATGGACATGCTTTCCCAGACGCTTATACCACATGGGCGCATGATGTCCAGCCGTCTAAATCGCATCACAGAATTATCAGATGCCGGTTTGGAAAGCTTGATTTGCTGATGCGGCAAAGCTCGGATGGCTACATTGAAAAAGATAATGATAAGAGCCCATCGACTGCTACGACATCTCCAGCTGTTGATGAAGACATAGCCAATCTTCTTGGAGATCTCACTATAGAGTCATCGCCTTCTAAGTCGACTAAAATTGGACAGCTTGAAGTAGTCGATGGCGGTCAGCTAACGCCGCAGTCATCTGCCTTTGATCTAAAGACTCGCTCAATAAAGGCCGTCGATAGAGACACTCTTAGAGAGGAATTGCCGCGGTTGTGGATTATGCAAATCCCCAATTTTATCCTTGCGCATCACAAATATGGGACTTTCTGCAACATTGAAGTTTCTAATATCCGAGATGACATTGAAAACTGGGAAAATTCTCATCAGGCAGACTTGCGCCGTTTAAGCGCTCTCCTGCACCGCATAATCTCTATTGCATTAGAGAAAGAAGGCACCTTGTTGGAAATTGTTAGGGTACAGGAAGGTGTCTTAGAGATTCGAGAACGCCTTCCAGAGGCAGGTGTAGCATTTTCGGCAGAGGTGAAAGAAAAGTGGTTGAAGTGGCTTGAAGACACTGAAGAAGACACTGAAAAGATTGATGATGATAGTGATAGTGGCAGCGGTGATTTCACTGAATGCAATGAGGAATGCGGATATTGTGGCAAATGTAGCTCTTGACCATTTCACGGTATTTTCGGATAGTTTGAATTACTATTTTCATTTTAACCAGACTCTTCACTTGATAATCGTTTGTTGTCGCAGCTTTGTTTTTCGCTGGGATAAGTACCAAGTAGGAGCGAACAATGACATAACAGAATGAATATTTTTTTCAACATTGTGGCCGTCAAATTGCCTACTAATCATCTATAATGGCTGATCAATCCGGAGACAGGGAAAACAAATAAAGAAGTCTTCGGCCTTATACTTCGCGATTGAGAAACTAAACGCGAATTCGGATATCCACATTCGCCGAAGTTCTTTCTCCATAATTTGACTTCATAATAAGATCTTAAGCTTGAGTCCTTCTCAACTACCAACTATTAGAGCTTTTTATACGGCTGATTAGCAGTTAGCAAATAAGCATCGGTTCAAGTGGGATAGTGCGAGCGGAAGGCGAGGCGAAGATGAGTAATCGGCCACTCCGCAAATAAAGAAGCACGAACTTGAGAGCGAGGGCGAATTGGAGCGACGTTTCGGCTCATCGGCTTACCTCTCGCGAAGATCGCAGCTAACATGGATATTTGCTTACTTCATAAAATCAAAATCTAAGCTTAACTTGGCATATCGTATCCACAGGCGAATAGGCGTCTGGTGACAACTGCCGCTGGGCACTATAGTCTCTAATGCTGCCTCATGAGGCTACACTACATGCCGTGTATATAATGGTCTCAAGATCCCATCCAACAATCTGTATTCGACAATAGATATTCAATTCAAGGTCTCTTACACAGCAATCACTCCTTCAGGAAAACAGTATGGCTGCCTTTAAGAATCACGAAGAAATTCTGGAAGCCGCTTTTCGCGACCCTCAAAACACCGCCATCAACTTAGAGCCCTCCAATGTAAACAAAGTCATCAAGAGCGGGGCCTATGACGCTGATCCGGATTTGCATTACACGAAAACCCAGCTGTGGGACATGGAGTACAACAAGGCACACAACCCAGGAAAATACTTGCGGCATATCTTGCGGTCAGGAAGTGTTCGTATCTTTAATGTGCACAAGGATGGTCCGAGAGAGACATTTGTCCGGGTTTCAGACCAAGCAACATGGGTGGATCCTTCCAAGTACAGCACAATTATCGAGCAAGTCTTCATAGACAACGAAACACAGCGAGCATTTTTCATTGGTATCCCATAAGTTGAGGATCTGGAGGGCAAGAAGATTGTCACTGGACCTCAGGCGCTTTTCCACGTCGAGCACTCTGTGACTGGAACTGAAGACGAGCCGCTCAATGTTTGGCGTATTGTCCATTTAGACAAAGATGAAGATGGAAAGATTAACGAGGCATTTGCAAAGATGGGGGCTTCGCCGTACCTTAGAGAGTTTAACGAGGTCTATATTCGTGAGGATTTGGGCAAGAAGCTGAACCGGGTTTGATGCATGTACATAGCCTGCAAAACATATAGTAGTGGAGCATATGCCTAAGTCTTTTAACTATGAGAGCTATCGGCGTATGCATTCTGGGCAGCTAGCGCTACCTCGCATGTTGTTTCGGTATTTAGCCTAGCATTCTTTTTTTAGGAATAATAAACCCTTTCATAACTCGTTTATCTGATGCTTTGTCTTTCAAATTACCGATTTAGCATTGCTCTTAACACTCATAGTACGTATGTATTCACACAACATTTGAGCTACGTAGCTATCGAACATCAATTCTGAGAGATAGCCAATAGGTTCCCAGATTGAGAAAGATACACCAACTTGAGTTATTAATACCCGGTCGTGTAAGCTACGTAACTTAAGAGGTGTGAATATTACAGCTCCTGATACTCATTGGTGGAAATCACCTATAAACGGTTATAGGACTACTGGAGAGTATCAAGGTGCAAGTAGATGAAGCCCCCTGGATTATTAACTCAATGTATTACTTTCGCTTAATAGTTTGACAATGATTTATTGAATCAACCGCTACATAATTAGACTCTATTTAAGCTTGTTTGCTCAATGCCTCCCGTCGGGAAGTGCTGTTGGGGTCAAAGTAGGGTCTCTCGCCTACGCCAACAGCTCGATTGCCAAAGCGCTCACCCAAGCCTGTATAATCGTAGGTCGCAGTGTGGAACACACTTCGGTTATCCCAGATAGCTGACAAATTATATTAGACTTGAGCTCTCAAGTAAGTCATAAAGGACGATACATACCAATATCGTTGGGGTTCTGCCAGCGGAATCGCACTTGCAAATCATGGCCATCATGGACAAGGTCCAAGAACCACTGTCGCAATCTGTTGCTCTCATCTTCGGTTACTCCGTTGATGTGCTTGACGTGACCGCCAACAGGGAAGATACTCTTCCAGCCAGTAACAGGGTTGGTTCGCACAACGGGGTGAATAGCCTTGAGTTCAGTGCCAATGTTTTCGGGGGCGCCACGAGGCTTGCTGTAAAGCTCAAAGCCACCACGAGCAGCGATTTCGTTGAATGAGGGTGTTTGGAAAGTAGCTGTCAGAGATTCAAGGAATTTCTGATAGGGCTCACTGATACGGTCATAGATTTCGTAGCCAGAAGCCCAGAGGGTATCTATATCGTGATTAGAATCACTGTCGAGCAAAGAAAAAGCGAGCTTACTTACCGCCTCCAGTCGGTGGAAGTTTAGTAAGGCGAAGAGATGTGTAGTCGGCTGGAGCAGGCTCAAAAGCGATATCGCTGTGCCAGCTGGCAGCCTTCTGCTTCTTGGGGCTGAGCTCTCCTGGGCCAGCCTGCTTGTAGAACTTGTCGAATTGAACTGAGCTGATAGTGCTGATCTCGGGATCACTGCCACCAAGCTCGCGTTCATTGTTCAAAACAGGGTGGATGTGCAAGCTAGATGTAGCAGGACGTCCGGTTAACCTGCCCAGTCTAAGAATCAGCTCCTTCTGGAGGTCGTTGGTGAGGTTGTCTTGGGCTCGGAAGAAGACGACGCCACGCTGTGAAACTATAAAGAGTTAGATGAAATGTTTAAGGTTTCTTTCAAAGATGACTTACTAGTGACAGCGAGGTCCCGGATAAGCTCATCGGAGTTGGGAGCATTCAGCCACTCTACAAGATTGGCCTTGGGGAATTCACGGCCGATTACTGGAGTGATGTCAAAGGACTCATATTGATCCAAGGTGCCAGCAAGGGGTACAGGCTGCTGAGCCTTGGTCTTTATGGGTAAGTCGTGAATAATAGCAGGTGCTTCAACTGCTGCGGGAGCCATTATTGCTGCTGTGTTTGGATAACGGTAAAAGGCAGTAAAGGCTCGATATCGGTCTCCAATTCGATGGATTAATTCGAATCACACAATTTTGCTTTGGGACACGACGAACAGTTATATACTAGTCTTCGCACCTCAACATCTTTTTAGCTGCTGCTATATTTGAGTCACGCCGAAACCAACGCCCTTTGATATCAGCACCATTATCCTTGCTGAATTGATCACCTTTCTGAGCCATATTTCAGCCGTATTCGCCCAACAAGCTATAAAGTGACGCGTTATTATACGACATCGGCTGCCAAATTGCGTCAGTGAGGGGAGAAAACCTCACCAACAGTCCTCACGACATATAGAGTCGCAGACTTGGGGATCTCGGCCATTACAACATCAGACTTGTAAAGCATGCGATTGGAGGACTCGGTCGGGTCCTCGGTGCAAGCAGGCCGTTCACAAGCAGCGTGTTCAGTTACATTGCATGGCATCTGGCTCCAGTCGGAGTAAAAGCGTCTCTTTGGGTTAGAACTGCTGCATCTCCAAGGCCAAGTGCCGGAACCTCGCAGACTAGCCAAGTCTCCAACGCGACGGCGCGGACGTCTCAAGACTAGGAGATATCGCACCATCCAATAATCACAAATAGACTTTTTTTTCAGGACGTGACGAATTCAAGCATAATCAGCTGCGCTCTTTGAACGCGGGGGTGCTGCAGATAGAACCCCTCAGCTTCTGAAATCACATCAACTTCTCATGGAAGCACGACAGCAAGCACGGCCAATTGTTAGCATTAGGTCGTCTACATGGAGACAAGGGTCTCTGTTATAGAAGTCGCACGCGGCATGTCGCCTTCAGAGGGATAAAATCTTCCCGGGATCCCTATCTTGGCTGCCTACACAGTGCTCTCGAATTGCGTGCTTCGGGCGCGTTTTAGGGGGGTTGAGGATGTGCGTTTTGCCGCTCGTTGAAAGGATCGTGGTGGTGATTGCGTGATTGTGGCCGCCACTCGCACAATGAAACATCATAGATAAGGTGCACTGTCCTGCGGAGTGCTGGGATATGTCAGCTTCAGAAAAAAAGAACAATAAGGGATTTTATACAAAACTCTGGAGATGATGGGAAGCAATTGATGCGAATAGTTAGATGTTCCAATTTATAAGTAGTTAGTTCATCGCGTCGAAGTCATCGCTCAAAACACCAAAACTCCGCAAAAGAGGGACAATCGTTCAATTTAGAAAATGTAGTATGTAGCCAACTCGTGTTGAAAATCCAAATGACAAGAATTATGCTGCCAAAACCTGTATCTAAATAGGCATGTGCACATGCATGATCTCATTCCCCAGAGTAACGATCTAGAAAGACCAGTGGCCAGGGCCGGGTCACAAGTCATTTCAGATATTGCTCGTCCTAACCGCCAGCCGCTTATTGATACCCCAGAGAGCATATCTTGGTAGTAGACATCCTAGATTCTATCGAGTCTAGCCCTCTCGTCGTAATCGCTTGGGTTGTTCTCATCATACCCATCCGGACCTACCGCGCACTCGATGTCGTTTCTTGGGTCGTTGCGTGCGATCGCCACATTCAGACACCAAGGCGGGCTTTATGGTTGCATTGCTATATAATCAATCTAGAACAAATAATCCATAATGTCTAAATACTCGTCAAAGTTACTTTCACTTTCCCTCTAGCTCTTTCAACCTTCACAGCCGGCACAATGGCGACTGTACTTACTAGAGGCTTGAAAGACCCATCCTCTGTCTCGACAGTCTCACTAGACAGCATTTCTCCGCCCCTTGGAGCTCCCATAACTGAAAGAAAGTCATGGTTCAAAGGGGGGTCACCAATTGACAAGGATGCTATCGCAACTCAGGTTTGTGACTGTTCAATTGGTATCTTGCTGCAGCTGTACTGACTGAGAGGGCGGCAGCTTAGTGTTTTTGATGATGCTGATACGGCAGAAAAGTACCAGCCAAGAGCAGATTGGTAAGACGATACGGATGTATTTTTTACGATTTGGCTCTTAGTTACTAATCTGAAGTTTCTCAGGGAAAATATTCACCGATTCGATCCCAGTTTCAGATGGACTTGGCGCGAGGAGCTGAGGCTTATTCGGAAAATTGACTGGTATATCACGTTCTGGGCATGCATTATGTTCATGGCTCTCGAGCTTGATCGTTCCAACCTTGCACAAGCTCTTACGGACAACTTTCTTACTGATCTTCATATGACAACCAATGGTATGCTCGACTCCCATCGTATACATCTAGTAGTAATACTGACGCGTCCCATCTTCAAGACTACAACCTTGGTAATACCGTGTTCAAACTGTCTTTCCTCATTGCAGAACTTCCGTCACAACTAGTTTCGAAATGGATGGGCCCCGATCGATGGATTCCGATGCAAATGTGCATCTGGAGCATTATTGCGGGTGCACAGTTTTGGCTATCCGGTAGATCATCATTCCTTGCTACACGTGCCTTGCTTGGAATTATTCAGGGTGGATTTATTCCAGATGTGAGTTTTATATGCTAGGTACCATCGGACATTATGGCTGCTAATCATAAAACAGATCATTTTATATCTTTCATACTTCTACAAACATGCGGAGTTATCAATTAGACTTGGCTTTTTCTGGACTGCTCTGAGCTTGGCAGATATCATGTCGGCCTTGCTTGCGTATGGGCTGTTACACATGCGAGGCATTTCAGGAAAGGCCGGATGGCGATGGCTTTTCCTTATTGAAGTAAGGCTCCCTAGGCAACATTCCTCAACATTCTCTTTGATACGTGTGCTAACGAACAATCTTAGGGTCTTCTGACTCTCGTTGTTGGACTCCTCTCTTGGCTCCTCATGCCCCCAGGCCCTTGTCAGACAGCCAGTTGGTTTAGAGGCAAGAATGGGTGGTTTAACGAGAGAGAAGAGAAAATCATCGTCAATCGAGTAATCCGTGAAGATCCTGGCAAGAGTTCCATGCATAATCGCGAGCCGGTCACGCCGAGACTACTATGGCAAAGTCTTAAAGACTATGATCTTTGGTTAGTCCAAGCTTTCCAAGAAAAGCCGAAGATTGTTTTGGCTAATAACAAAATTCAACAGGCCGATTTATATACTTGGACTTGTATTCCAAATCCCCGCCACGCCGCCTGCAAACTATCTTACTCTTGCGCTGAAGGGACTCGGCTTTGACACTTTCCAAACGAACTTACTTACCATTCCCTCGACGGTGTTACATGGTAATATTCCTTTGAATGTCGGGATAAAAGTTCTCTTACTAACATTCCGTAGTATTCACAATGTTGGGCCTCACGTACTTCGCCGAAGCTGTCAACGAGCTTACTCTCACTGCTTTATTCGGTCAAATATGGGTGCTCCCTTTCTTGATCTACCTCAACGTCACAAATAGCCAGGAAGTCAATAAATGGGTATTCTGGGTAGTAGTTTCACTGCTTTTAGCATATCCAAATGGTAAGTCCATCCCAGCTCAGCTACAAACACACCATGACAGCTATGCCTTCTAACGCCCAAACGCAGCGCATCCAATTCAAGTCGCCTGGAACTCCCGCAATTCGAATGCGGTCCGGCTTCGAACTGTTTCAGCCGCGTGCTATAACATGTTCGTGCAAGCTGGAGGAATTATTTCCGCCAACATCTATCAAGCAGGTAATTTACTCTCACATCACATCTCGCTCTTACTTTGGCTTACTAAATTTTTAATAGACGATGCCCCTCGCTATGTCCGTGGCAATCGTGCGCTTCTTGGAATTAACTGTATGAATATAGTCATTTATCTCCTTACCAAGGTATATTTCATGGCTCGCAACCGCTACCGCGAGAAGAAATGGGTGGCCATGTCGGAGAGTGAGCGACTGGATTATCTCGCTACGACGACTGACGAAGGAAATAAGAGGCTTGACTTCCGATTCCAACATTAGATATTCTCTAGATATTCGGCCTGGTGCAATACGATGATACGTTTGGTTTGATGGTTATTGTGGAATTATCTGAGCGCGATTTCGCTGTGCTTATCAAATGGGGGATTTTGTTTTATGATGGTACGATGGCATGGGAGTATAGGTGTTGCGTTGGAAATCAAGGATCAGTTCTCTCGCTATGTAATATTCGGTCTAATTGTCTATATTGTAAAACCAAGATTCTCTCTTTCATCATGTGTGATTCTCCCCCATTCTAATAGCAAGCGAAACATGTAAATCTGCATGTCTTCCTTTCTCAGCGCTTTGCGCGTCCAATCTCTACCTTGCTCAGCAATCTTCTTCGCCATGTCACGTCCCTGACCGTTCTTGTCATTAGGACCTCCACTGAAAAACTCGAAAACAGACCAAAATCCCGAACCAAGCCTTAGATCTGCAGGGACGTAATGATGCCAGGCTTGGAGTCGTTCGTCGTACCAAGTGCGAAAGACGGCCGCGCGATAGGGCAAGCTGCGGCTCTCCAAGAAGGGAAGAAAGCGGCCGCTAAAACCTGCGCCGTCCATGTCCATCAAATGACGGTACCGCCAATGTTCCTCAAATGGAACGCTGGGAGGGAGCTGTTTGGCTTCCGTGGTGGTTGAAGCTTTGCTCATTGTCTCTAGACCCCATTTCTCATAAATCTCTGATTCAGCGGCACAGTCTCTTCCGTCGCATTTAGATACTTGTCCAATAAAAGAAACATTAACACTCATTGAAGATTTTGTACTGGAAGATTGCAATGATAGTGTTTTATCGTAAGCTTCATGCACAAACCTTGGCCGTAAGAATCCTGGCCATCGTCCATGAGCCGAGAAGCCATCTGACCGCGATCCACGCCAGAACAAGCCATTTTCTTTCTCCTCCCACGCCACGCCACTGTCCTCTTTGAATACGCTTTTCTCGTCGAAATTCCATGGTGATGGAATCAAAATGTCTGAGAAGCCACCAACACGTGCTTGGCTAAATATGGGGAAGAAGGCTTTCGTGCCTATCATGGCAGATGGCGAGTTGAGAAAGCCATCCAAATATGCGGCATCTGGCTGGTGGCAAAGATCGTGAGCAAGTGATGTGTTTGCCAGCAATACACCGCTGCTCGTCAATACAGAATGTGGACTTATGCAGTTAATACACAGTTTACTCCAATCCCACCACCGGCCAGAGCTCACGGCAGAATCCGGTGGACATGAGGGAGCAACAAAATCGTAAAATATTGGCCTTCGAATATTGTTCGTGAATTTGGGATCGATAATATCTTTTCCGCCATTCGTCGCTCGAGGTACCGGCTCTGGGAAATCCTTGGGCCATGCAGAATCCAAAAATTGACTGTTTGGCCAGCCCTTCTGCTCCTTTTGGACTTTCACTTTATCTCTATTCTTTCGGGCGTTGGCTTTCAGTTGTTCCATTTGGTCGAATGGAACTGCCATACGACACTCGTCCGCGAGATTGACGGCTATATCCATATCAGGCAGCCATTGAGCGAAAGGTTCAATCATCTTTTGGAAAGAGTCCGCCATCCAGCGATGCGATCCTGGTATATACGGTGACTGCTCCACGGATCCATTCCTAATGCGCATGCCGCCCATTTCAGAGCTTCCATATTTGAAGACCCTGGTGGTCTGCTCACGTATACGTCCAGGATCTAGTCCCCAGAATGGGAGCAAATCGTTGTTAATCTGATCAAAATCATCGATAACGGCAGAATTATGTCCGCTGGCAAACTCATGCCATTTGTCAAAATTTGGTGGGGGCGGGATACTATATCTCTTTGTGTATTCACTCACAGCGTCGGCCAATGATACACTAACTGCTGCTTGCAATTCCCATGAGAACGCTTGTGCTGACGCTTCTGAAACAAGTGAATTAATGGCTACATCGACTGAAACCATAGACGAGTGCTTAAAGAAGAGCAGCCGCGTTATTGTTTCCAAGGCAAGGAGTGCAAATCCACTACTGCAGATGATAAGCCACTTGAATAATTCCCGCGACGTAGCAGAATCTTCAGCATGGTGAACACGAATGGCAAGATACCACAAGGGCACAGCTACAAGAATCGCAAGAGCCGTGTGTTTTGTAAGCTCGTCATAAGATGAAGATGGTAGAACCGAAATAACTGTTCGAAGCGGTATCTGTAAGCCCATAAATGTGGCAGTTGTCACGAGAAGGGCAAGACATGCTGGATGTAAAGAAGACAGCAGTGATATGCCGCACAGTATTCCAATAGTTGCCAAGAACCCATCAATTGCAAAATCTCGGTTATCAAGTGCTCGAAACCGGAATGCCATGATAAATTCCGAGTCAGAAAGCCAGGAAGGAAAAGAGAGAAGCAAAATACTTCCCGCCACGATAAGCGAGAGTTTACTCATGAAGGCAGCTATATCGACACCATCCTCCATCGCTACACGAGCCAGATAAGATGTACAGCTTATAATAGCGGCATCGAGTACGCCATTAAGCAACTGAATGAGAGGAACGAAGCGTTCCCATCGCCATCCAATGGGGCAAATAGTGCCGGTGGCAATGATGGAGCTTTCTTCCGAGGACAATACAAATAGAGGCCATACTATGGCGAGAAAGGTGAATATGATTTGCGATTTTGACGGTATAGACCACTGTGTCTGCGGTCTATTGAGGCTGCCATATTGTGACCTTGATGGAGTGTATAGAGGTCTTACTGCATCTATGATAAAGGTGAATAGAGGTAGAAATGCCTGCATGAAGTATTAAGTTTAGATGAAAGCCAGATGTCTCGTTGTATGGTAACCAAGCCTTACCTCTATACCAGTGCGTGAACATTGTGTAGTTCTAATAACTGCCCAATAGAGCCATGTTCGCAATCCTATACAGAATAGAAGGAAAGGAAAGGACGGATGAAGATGCAGAACATTCTCTATCCCGATTCTCGCATATTTGATAACCGTACTTGTTGGTTGAATAACATCTGTCGAACTCTTGTGATTTGCGACGATGCTAAGTGATTGATAGCCACCTCGGCGACTCCAATAATATGTAGAAGCCAGCAAAGATATTCCAGTGAGTAGAAGAGAGATAACTGAGAAGTGGACGGGGCGTTCTAGCATCCAGTTAGATCAGCTGTTTTCCACTTGAACCAGCATTGGGAGAAGTGGTTACATACCAAAAGAAGCACTGGTATAATATCTTGCAGACAGGAGATACGCGGATAAAGAGAGGCATCTTGCATAAGGCGTCAGTACATAATATGAGTGCAATTGGAATATGCCGTGGTGTCCTTCCAAATTTGAAGACTTTGAGCTCTATTTTTATGCTTACATTAGCGCCACTGGGTGGGACACGGCGCCGCGCATCTTTGGTCAAAAAGCGAGACAAGATGCGAATAGCGGCCCGTTAAGAGCGTCACCGGGCATACGCGTGCGTCGGTGTATCTTGCCCACTTCAACTACAGCGTCATGAGCTTCAATTGCTGCCTATGTCGGACTATGCGTAGGACCAAGTTATCGAGCGTTGAAAATCTGTCTGTGCCACCTGTTCCAATTACTAGTCATAACAACACGGCTCGGTTATGCCCCATTTCGGGATGGTCATGGCTTGGCAAAAGACAAAGCAGCAGCAGCAGTAAAATTTGATATTACAGTTAGACCGACTATGTTTATGTTTATGGCAGAAGTATTGTATGAAACATATTTATTCGATTTCTAGAATATGTATGATACATGTGTATATGGCTATATAGAGCCTCATAGCCAAGACGTTCCTGTAGGCCAGTTCTTGGCGCCAAAGCGAAACTCAAGGTCCCATGAAGTACTAGTACCGTATATACTAGTCTTGGCGGCTCCTCTATTTTCAGAGAACATGTGTTAGGTAGTCAATTTCTGATCCGGGGCTTATTTCTATCTCTATACGTATTTTGGTATGCTGAATTCCCCTTTCTCAATTCATCCTCGACGCGTTGGCTTCACATACGCCGTCAAAATGAAGTTCAGCAAACTTCAATTCAATGGCTCTCATACAATTCACCGGATGGCGTAACTCCACCGAAGGATCCCCGCGCATTTGCCAAGAAATTGCCGATAAACATCTCCATAAAAAAGGTATGAGTTAGGCGTATACCTTGATAAGAAGAACTTTTGTTTCCAAAGAAGATGCCATTATGTGATCATTTTCCAAGTAGCATCGTTCCTCACCATGGCCGTCAACTCCGCGCACATTATCGGTTGCCAAGCCAGATTTTGATTGGATCATTGTATCAATACTACCGGTCTATAGTCCAGATGCAGCAGGTGGGACTAAAGCCGGACAAACGCAATAAGCATAATAGTAAAGAACTGGATTAAATCTATCCGTGGGTTTTCAACGTGTGCAGGGAATATTTGAACGTTCGGCCGTCTTGGGAGCGGGGTTAATATTTCACGTCTATATCGGCTATGATACTTGTTAGACAAACACTACAAGATGAAACCTTCTATATAACACTGGGCAGTCCTAGCTCAGAGCTCCTGAGGTGATAGAGGAAAGCCTTTTATACCTACATCTAGGCGCATAGTGCTGGAAGGCAGCGGCAATGTCTATCTACGGGCCGCGCAGCCTCACGGCAGTGGCTTCAGCTTTTGCAGCAGTGCTTTGTCTTGAGCTTCTTAGTCTCCCCGTCGAGGCGTTGTCGAAACCCTCATGGAGAGATCCCTTTGCGCCTATCGATCCCCAAGTCTGGGTAAACCCCGATGACATGACTTGGGACGACTTCAAGGCGCCGCCCGGTACTCAATGGAACGATGCGACAAAGAAAGGTTCGAGTCGCAACTTCAACATCGCTTTGATAGCAGTCGACTACGGCGATGAGACTTTTGTTGTCACTAGGGAGCCCAATTCGACTGTCTTTGGCAATCCTTTGCCGGCAGTATCTGGCATCGCTAGAAAAGATGTACCCGCGTACTATCGCGATTTACTTAACAAGCCTACCGACCTAAACCGCGGCCACACAATGCATGAGTATTGGATGGAAGATTCTCATGGAAGATATGGTGTCGACTTGACGGCATTTGGGCCGTACCGCATGCCTGCTTTGTCGTACCAGTACGGTGTAGACGACGGCTTCAATCCTGGAGCGTGCCCTGGGAACAGCAGCACTTGCAACCGCGATATTCGAACCGATGCCTACGCAGCTTGGCGAGCAGAGGTGGGTAATAGTACGAGTAATTCGTTTGAGCTCGTATTCATACTATCTGCTGGACAAGATGAGTCGTCAACGTGGCAAGAGTTTGGCGAGATGAAGTTCTCATCGCCAGAGGATGTCCCTGACGAATTTGGACCGCCGAAGAACGCCAACGGCTCCTCGTCGCTGCCCAATTATGCATCGACTAGATATGTCCCCTGGACTTCGTGGGCGTCGGCATCTACCATTTGGCCAAACGCGGGTGGCGGTTCATCGACTCAGTGTGAGAGCTCAGGAATGGGAACCTATGCCCATGAGCTCAGCCACCTGTTGAATATTGGCGACAATTATAATAATCCGTACGGTATCCCTCCGCGGCGAAGTTATACTGGACCATACTCAATGATGTCTCGAGGATCGTTCAACGGCCCTGGCGGCCCACATACACGGTATCAAATACCGGCGCTACAGGGAGGGTCAATGGGTTCCTTGCATACGGTTAGAGACAAGCTTGTTCTGGGACTCATCTCCAATGATACCATTGTTCGTATATCGAGAGATGCTTTGGCACAATCAGGCCCTGTTGTGGCACAAATCACTGCCCGATCTGTCGTGTCCGAACTTATTGGCCTGAGGGTCGACATTAGTCGAGATCTATCGCCAGCATGCAATATTTCTACCGACGTGCTTTGCGATGGGGGTGGCTACAACACTTATGATATAGAAGTTATTGATAGGATGGGGGCCGATTCATTCCAGCCCGACTCTGGCGTCATGATTAGCAAGACAAGAAATAGCAATTCCCAGCCATTCCAGTGGACTATCGATGCGAATCCACAGGATATCAAGCTCGTCGACTTTATCCGGCCCAATGGGACAGCCGCTATGATTACAATGGGCGACTATCGCCAACTAGCCGATGCGTTATTCCACGCCGGCACTGGATCTGGCAGCAAATACGAGTTTGTGGATGAGGCCAATAGCCTTCACTTCTACATCTTGGACGTCCACAGGGATGAAAGCGGCGTGCTCTCCTATACCGTAGGCGCAAGATCTCTCGCCGACGCTAGCTCAAGCGAATACGGGGTTCGGATGACTTCCGGCGTACCGCTTGTGCGTGGCAAGGGCAGTTCTGTCACCAGGGGCATCTTTTGCGAGTTTGAGCTCACAAACAACGGCACGTATCATGGTTCCCATAAAGGCCATGCTCAAGTTCTGTCAGATCATGTTGAGTGGGACATTTTCCGACTGGAAGCTGATATCAAGGGTGCTGGCTGGAAGGCAGTGCTGCCAAAGGCTGTGATTCCGTTGAAATACGGCCAAAGAGCAAAGGCTTACGTGGCGGTGGGCGCGGATGTTCATGCGAAGGATGCTGTTGGTGTTGTCAAGTTGACGGCTACGTCGGAGTCGGACCCAGACGTGGTGGCCACGTCATTTTGCAAAGTTGACAAGCATCGTGTAGGAGAGCGGCTAGTATTAAATTAATTCGCAAAGTTGTAGGCACACGTTTGAGGATTCAGATTTGTTTGGAAATTAAGCTGCGTGACTGCCGCAGAACTCGACGCGGTCTTGTCTTGATGATACGCTGTTTGTTTGAGGCCATAAAGGAGAGCAGAACTGGCATTCTGTGGCAGTGCTGCTTTTGTTGATGAGGCAGATGTAACCTCCTGAGCGTGATAGCGGTCAAGGAGTCGGTGGCTGTGTGGAGTAGTAGTTGACGCATGTAACCTACTTGTTGATTTGGGTTAGAAAGAGGAGATGGGGAAGGGAACATGTCACCGGCCGAACATTAGCGATTTTCCGATGACTGGGCTGCACAACAGGGAAGCTTCATTATGTTTATGGTTTTTGCTCACTGCAAAAGAAGAAGAAGAAGAGAACAATGAAAAAAACAGAAAGGAAAAAAAAAAAATGTCTCTCTGAGCTGTGTAACCCAGACTTGCGGTAGGATAGAATTCTCCTGTCTAAGAGTGACATTCTCACATGGCAGAAATAGCCTGCAAAACAAGCTTTTCTTAGTGCCGCTCCTAGAAACAATACTCAATTGCCAAGAAAGGGGATCTCGGGGAGAAACATGGATCGACAACCAACTCTATTGTCAACGGCAGCGCACGACGTTCCAGAACCAAAGGGCGACGCAAGGGATGATTCTGTCTTTGCGGTTTTGCAGTTTTGCTGCACTCGCTTGAGTGAAACAGGCAAAGCTGTTTTCGCATCCATTTCTGGCACTGGCGCAGATACGAAGAACGAGGTGCTGTCGATTGTGTGGCTATTAGTGGGCGGCCACATGTTGACGACACGGCATAGGTGGTCCTTTTGCTCTGGTCTCCTCATCTTACGACTGCATGCAGCGGAATGTGGCAGAAGCAAACTTTGAAGGTGTCAAATTGAATGATGATGACGTAGAGTGTGAAACGCGAGACTGCGCCAGCCATCGTCGACGAATCATTCCAGCCATGCCGTCGGTTGCTTTGCATAGCCTCAATAAAGGTTATGATGCGAAGTACCTCGGAAGCCGATATACCTCCAGGCGGCATGTATTTTAGGGTACGTAGCAGTCTCGGGTACATGTCTCGGGAGCTTGAGCTTGCGCAATGCGGGCAATGATTGACCGTGGCTAGCATCTCTGGCGGAGACATTGCTGACTTGGGCGCTGCCTAGTCCCGTAGATAGTAGAAAAAAAAAAAAAAAAAAAAAAGAAAAAAGAAGATAAAGATCATTTTGCAATTCCGTAATAGTAATGCCCAGTCTGAGCCTGGAACATATTACCAAGATGGTTAATATTAGATGCTCTGTAGTCCTTTCAGCGGCATATGCCGGACTAGCCTCTCGCTAATGCTTCAAGTACCTACACGCTCCGTACTGCTAGTAGACATGATACAGTGGGCGGGCTGTATTGGGCCCCCCAAAAAATGCCAATATATTAACAATAGCGCCACACAATGGGAGATACAGGCGGGCGGGCCTCTGACAGATGGAAAACTCTTGGCATCACCAGCGTCCAGGAACGGATGCCACGGGCTGCGGAGAGGCGGCCAATCCTAGCGCTGCGTGGCGGCAATCTCTTGCGATCAGACTAGCGACAGCCGGTGCGCCTTTAATCAATAATTGCATGGTAAGTCAATAATTCGCAAGAATCGAGCCGATGGTTTTGCGGCGCGACCCTCACCTTCTTCCTCCACCAGGCATCATCGCTTGATCCTTCACCTGCCCTCACTGCTGCACCCCTTTTCTGCGCACCATCCGCCTCTTTTTTTCTCCTCCCACCTATCCATTTACATGCTGCGCCCCCGGAATATCTCCGTTGAGGGTCCCTTTCCAGCGCTCCAGGCGGGGCGTCTCGAAATTGTGGGAAAATTAGCATCCACGGGATTGGGCGCACCAAAAACGCTGCATTTCGCACTAACTCGGCCCCCCTACTAGCGCCGTCGCGGCGCGCATCTGGACCTGGAATTGCCTCCCTTTGCCTTTCTCTGTGCGACGAAGCGGCGTCTGCATTTCCTCTCCTCCTCTCCTCCCCTCGCAGGCCGTCGACGACATTCGCCCGGCGACGCGAGCGCGACAACATCTTGGACTCACAGTCGACGCCGACGCCGACGCCGACGCAGACACGATGCTGCTGAATTTCGGCAACAACAAGTACGCCGTGCACTCGCTGCTCGGCGGCTCCGTCCTCTTCATCTCGCTGCTGATCTACGTCTGGAACTTCCATCTGCTTCCTGGGCCAGGCGATCTCCGCGGCCACAGAGGACCAGGCGGGCCACCACCACCGCATCCTCCGCATCCTCCTCCTCCTCCTCCACCACCACCGCCGGGAGGGCCAGGACGGCCACATGGGCCGGGGGGCGACAAGGCGAGACCGCCAAAGAAGCCCGTAGACGACAAGTGTCCCAAGGGCACGCTGCGGCATGGAAACTCGACATACTGCGTTCCCACCGAGATTGGCGGCGTCACCTGGAAGCGTCCCGCCGAGGCGAAGAAGATCATGGGCCTCATCTTTTACGGCCGTCGCTCCACCGTTTCGATTCTGGATTGTTATCTAAAGGTACGGCGCACACCAATCCAACAGTCAGAGGCAGCCTGCTAACTCGAGATGGCGGAAACAACAGCGCAATTTGGCCAAGAACGGCGGCCTCCTCGACGGTGTCATCTTCCTTCAGCGTACCAAGAAAGAGAAAGACATCAAGTTCCTCGAAAAACTGCTAGCGAGCGAGCCCGATTACGAAAAATGGGACATTGACATGAGCGAGGGTGGCTACGCCTCCTCCTACGATCTCATCCAAGATGACGTCTTGTATGTCAAGATGGACGACGATATAGTATGAATGACCCCAGAATAAGAGCAAGCCAGCGTGAGAGGTGGATCGGAATCATTGAGCTAACATGCATTGCCAGGTCTACATCGAAGACTCCGTCATCCCCTCCATTGTCACCACCCGAGCTGAACACCCCGAATACTACGTCGTTTCCGCCAATGTCATCAACCAACCGCTTATTAGCTGGATTCACTGGAACCTTGGCGCCATTAAGCCATATATGCCCGAGATTAACAAGGCCTACCCTGCGCCCAAGCCCGGCAGCAAGTTGGACTGGCGACCATCTGCGTTGCCCTCCTGGGATGGGCCCGACGATTTCAATGTCATTGACTGGAATCCTCCCGACCACCAGAAGCACCGATGGCTACCCATGAAGGGCCGCAACGACCACATCCTTGACCGCACTCCCATTGCCGAGACGGAATACGACGCTTTTGGAAAGGGCTGGAAGAAGTGGCAGATTGCCGCTCAAGAGCACTACAGCCTGTTTGACAATATCGAGAACGATAGCCTGGACCAGTATCGCTTCAAGACTTGGGATTTCCAGCTGAGGCGCATGGGAATTCAGTTTACTGTCATGATGGGCAAGGATATCAATCAGGCCAAGCCAATCGACGCCGACGACGAGCAGCATTTTGCCGTCACCATGCCTGAGAGGACTGGAAGACGTAAGCTATTTCCCTAGAAAAGAAGAAATGTTGCTATGAGATGGATGCTAACTAGGTAATCACAGACGCTGTTGCTGATGGCGGTGGTGTCGTTGCCCATTTCAGCTTTGGTGCCCAAGCTGGCGAAGAACGAATCGAACAGACAGACATTCTCGAACGCTACCGAGTCTACGCCGAAGACATGATTTGCAAAGACCCCATGCTGTGGGACCCCATCATGAATAAGCACTCAGATTAATGCCAAGACTTTGAATGTTCTTGCATTTTTCCCGTTTTCTTATTCGACGACACGTGTATTATGTACATCCTGTACGCATATTTCGGAGCAACGCCTTCTTGTTTTTCTTCGGCGGACACGGAGTTGGGAGTACGGTACTATTATTTTGAAAGAGTGGTTTTTCTGAACAACACTGGAGAAAAGAGATGCAGAAGATTCGACATTAAAAGGGGAGAAAATATTGATAATGGAATGATGAGCGAGGATAAGAAGCGGTCAATACAATTGGCATATTATTATTTTTTGGTTCTGGGCGATACCCTTTGTCACCAGGTTACAGAAGCACATCATTTTAATACTTAGAATGGCGGCGCTGGGTATATAGCATTTCATATAGACACGAAAGCCTTGTTTTTGGATATATGCTTCTCATGTGGCTTTTCGTTTATGGCATGAGTGAGTTGATCGTGCTGTGAATGGAGATGAGGGTCCAAAATAGGGAGGGCAAGAGCAACAAAAACGAAATAAAAACATGAACATCTTATCTACCATCACCAATAAGACTGTGATATATTGCTTTCTTGAATGCGTCAGGGCTATTATTCGCTATGTGTTGGAGTGCACAATTTACCTTCTTTGTAATTCACTTGCGTCTGGTGTCCAATCTGCTTCAGTACCTGGCCTTTAATTCACTTACGCCTATGGTCCAGTGTATGGTCCAATATACAGTCCAATTATCTTTGATCCATCAAGTCAGAACCCACTGACGATGATATAGCTGACTCAAACTCAGTGACAAGTGATTCCCGTCTCTATCAGTATTATGTCACCTTTCATTGAAGGGGGCATACTTCTTCCGACATCACCAGCTGGCAACATTGCCATAGTCGATACTTACTATACTGCCCAGTGATGTTCTTTCTTCGCGAGTGACCTTCTTCACTGCTAATTATCGACTTTACAAAGTTTCATTGCCAAGTATATTCCCCTACTCAGGCTGAAGCTATTGCCATGTTATTTGCTAGACTATGGGGACGATCAGTAGCCTCTGCTATTTCATCCAGTGGTCTCGGTCGACAGAGTCTACAGCAGCCGTTTCCGACACCGGTGTTCATTCCCAAGCTACACCGTAATCCTAAAGAATGCCCGGGACTTGGAGAAAAAGAGAGAAATAAGTTGACCGCGGCAGATCATGAACAAGCCTTTTCATTGAAAACGCTCGCTGCATTGGATATAACTTCAAAGAAACCGAACGACGGCGAGATCGCTCCAGTCGAAACTCGCTCAAGCCATCTAACGAAAGGACAAAGTCCGATCTTATCAGCTGAGCAAGAAAACTTGGTTTTACTCGCAGTCGAAGGCCACAACATTTTTTATACAGGCCCAGCAGGCTGTGGCAAGTCTACAGCGCTAAGAGTCATTCTAGATCGCCTTGAAGAAATGGGCAAAAATGTCCTTGTCTTGACCCCAACAGACGATATAGCACTAGCAAATGGAGGCAGAAACACATGGTCTTTCGCCGGCTCCATGTCTAACTCACACGCAATGAGCCTATCTCAGATAACGAATCCTGAACGCAACACACAATTGTTCGAACGAATGGCAAATGTTGAAGTAATTATCATTTCGGAGATAAACATGGTCGAGAACTTCCACTTTGAACGATTGAACGAGGTTATGAAGGCTATAAAATCTTCTTCTCTTCCCTTTGGAGGTATTCAGGTTATCGTGACTGGGGACTTTTGTGGGCTGCCACCCGTGAAGCCATTCCAAAACTGCTTCCATTGCGGCAGTTATCTTAAGCACAACAAAAAAAAAGGTACCTATACATGTTTGGAGGAGGACTGCAACATAAATCTCTATTATGAGGAAGACAAATGGGCCTTCCAAAGCCGTGCGTGGCAACAATGCAATTTTCGTAACGTACACCTCGCTGCCGTCTTCAGACAAGGAGATCCTGCTCTTGGCAGTTTGCTACGCGAGATTCGACTTAATTTAAAGGTATCCGATGATAATATGGGGCTTTTGAGGAAACGGAAGAATAAGACGAGCAACGATGCGGTGAAACTTCTGACAACGCGAGCAGAAGTGCAAGAACTTAACGATGCAAAATTCCGCCGTCTGAGGGCTCCTCTGCAGGTATATAAAAGTGTGGATGTATTTGGATGGAATGATGGAGAGCACGAATACCTAGCATACAATCAAGAGAGAGACACTCGTGACTCTTTCGGAGTATTGAGATATTATAGTCTTGGTGCTGAAGTTCAGCTGAAAGAAGGAATGCCAGTAGTGCTGCTGCAGAATATCGATCCCGGCAGCGGATTATGCAACGGCGCCCAAGGAATTATTGTTGGATACGAGCCGTTTGGTGACCTTTTACAGCTTGTTACTGAGTATTATCAACATTTGCCTACACGTTGGCTACGAATAGACGCTTTTGAAGACGCGCTTCGAAAGTTTTTACGAGAATGTAGCAGCAACAAAGGCTGGCCGATTGTCAAATTCTATAATGGAATAACCAGAACCATCTATCCTACTTGTCGGGCTCTACCTCTAGGAGGTACGCAGCCATATTCGCTCCTCAGGAGGATCCAGATCCCACTAACTGCTGGTTGGGCTCTGACCGTTTATGACGCTCAAGGAATGGCTTTGGACAGCATTGTGGTAGATGTAGTGAAGACTTCAAAGGAAGGACTGATGTACGCAGCTTTGTCGAGAGCAAGGACATTGGAGGGATTGAAGGTAGAGGGGGACTTGACTCGATTGGGGTACCATAGAGGAAATGGAGCGCAGTTAAAGTGGTTGAAAAGAACGTTTGGAGACAAGGTTGTGATGACAAGGCAAATTTTGTAAGACGATGGAATTGCGTTTCCTCTTTTTTTTATATCACGAGAGGGGTTTTAGTGAGATATAAACCCCATTAAAGATAGGCGATATATACTTGATTTCGGTTATTGACATTAAATGTTATTTGGGTTCGGCGTGATAACTCGCCAAGCCAAATGTTCAAACCTCTCCTCAACTCATCTTGTTTCCACCATAATCGTCATCCATACAAGGGTTCCAAGCTCATCGGCCTCTTCGCACCAATGAGAAATCGCCTCATGGGAGTCAGATTGTTTCGATCCAATCTCAGTGGTTCGCCCCCTCAACAGGAAGATTGAAGACTGTATCGTCCCAAGACACATAGTCTCATATCCATGTTGTAGCGACATGGAGTTTTGATACCGTCTTATCCATACAGAGTCCGGAACAGGCTCCCAGAGATCTCGAGTGCATGGAAGTGGCACATTTTCAAGTCCCCGGCATTTCACATGGTCTGGATCTTCACGAAACACATCCAAGAGTAGTTCTATACCGTAAAGCACACATATTGTCCTGTGATAAGAGTCAGAACGAGCAAAGGGCAAATAAATTTTGCTATCTACTAACCGGCGAGTGCTCTCTCTTAGTATCCATTCTTGTCTGATAACGCTTTCGTCTGTACTTAACGGAGCTCGAAAGTTATATAGGGTATGGAGGTGTCGGCCAAAGTCCTGTATGCTCTGTATTAGCCGAGTCATTACTGAAGAAACCACACATACAATAATTGCTTTAATAACTGGGAGTACGCTTCCAGCTTGGATCGGCTTTATATAGCGTGTATATACCAGGGCATAAATTGTACATGCTTGTAATGACGCCTGAACTTCATGACAATTCATGCGCGACAACTACATCAAATTAGCAGGACTACCCCTGGTTGTAGTAAGGTAGTAAAAAGACACTGTGCTCACCTCCTTGTACAATCGCAGCACCTCATTTTCAACAATCGTCCAAATAAAGCCCTTGTTTGATGCCGCTATATTCTCTGCCATTGTTGTAATCGCACGGCAATTCTCTAGGGGCCGTAATAAACATTGGTGGCTTCCATTTAATCCACAACCATCACCTTGTTTGCACGGGGCAAAGATAAAAGGCGGAAGACGATTACTATTCATCATCTTGGGGTAGTTAAGAAGCTGTCCAATTAACAACTTTTTGGTCAATTTTGATTCGATTGTTTCCTTTTTTTGTGTCACCGAGATCTTTGGCTTGTTTCCTTCGGGGTCAAGGCAATGGCTATTTCCAACTTGCAACCAAGAGAGTTCGCTTGCGTCTTCTGTTGGATCGACAGTCGGCTGAAAGTAAATATTAATAGGTATATGTTTTGATATTAGGTTCGGCGGAACTATTATTTGCTGTGACAAGTTTTCCGGCCCTGGCGTTGCCATCTCTCCTGAGGCGGGCGAAAACGTTAAGCCAGATTGACGCCCAATCGAGCTGCTTATAGCGCCATTGACCATCTCATCAAAGGTTGGCTCAAGCGTGTTGCTGGGGAATATGGTTGGATCATCGCCGAAGTTTCCAATAGTTGGCAGCACTGAGCCCCAATTATCTTGACCTTGCGAGTTACTGCCATATTGGTTCAAGAAGTCATGGACGTATTCGCATGTCAAATTCCGAGCACGACATCTACTACAAGGGCTAGATTGGGAGCACCGTGTCTTTGATTTGTGGCACTCATTACACGCCTTCCGTTTTCTTCGTGGGAAAGGCATTGCGTTGAGTCAAAAATATGTAAGTAGCATGATTCAACCAGAGGGCCGCGCAGCAATTGCGTTCCTCATGGCACAGTTATCAGCTCGTCTGGGAATAGCGTCGGAGTTGCTGTGGGCCTCATCTCTCTCGTCGAATCACAGACGTGGAAGCGCCGATGCTTTCTAATCCACAATGCCGGCGCTATACCGGCACTCCTATTAGGGAAGTCTAGAACTGTGTGTTGTGGATTAAACGTCTGAATAAATATTTTATATTGGCCAATAGTTGACTCTCGTCGTATTTGAATGGATATGAAGCTCCGAGCATGGAGTGGACGTTGCTAGTCTTGTCGAATCAGCGCCTTGGAAGTGCCGAAGGATCTACATGGCCAATGCCGAGATGCTTAACTGCGCCGAGATGCTTGCTTACACCGAATTCTGGTAGTGAACATCTGAATATCTATAAAAGCTTCAGTATTTCCAATAATATCGACCACTCGTGATTAGTTGAGAATTCATCAAACCCTATTATAATATCATGGCACGAATCCGAGTTGGCCTTATTGGCCTTTCGACCGCGAAAGCCTTTACCGGACGCGGTTGCTGGACTGCAGTTTCCCATCTTCCGGCTCTTCTTCAATCGCCAGAATACGAGATTGTCGCTCTTGCAAACTCTAGCGTCGAATCTGCAAAGCGATCTATTGCGGCACAAGGTCTTCTAGAATCGACTAAGGCATATGGAAATGTTGATGACCTCGCCGACGACCCCGATGTCGATCTGATTGTCGTATCAGTCCGAGTAGAGAACCACTATGAACTTGCTAAATCAGCCCTACTCAGGAACAAAAACGTTTTTGTGGAATGGCCAATGGCGGCTAATACGGCCGAAGTTGAAGAATTGGCGGCGCTCGCGAAGAAGAACAATGTTCAAACATTTATCGGGGCCCAAGGCAGAGCATCTCCGATGATGCAGAAGCTAAAAGAAATCATTGCTAGCAATAAGATTGGCCGAGTTCTTAGCTCTTCGGTGGTTGCGTGCTCTTTAAGTCGCTCTGTGGATGTTTGGCCCGAAAGTTTGAAATCTTACCTCGACATGGAGAGTGGTGGAAATGAATTCACTATAATCTTTGGCCACTGTAAGCTCCAAACAATTCATACAAGTTGTGCAACAAATTGTTAATATAGACAGTTCTCGATTCATTTGTCCACGTGTTGGGAGATCTTTCGCACATCCAGTCGATTTTCAAAACGGGATACAAGACCGTACAGCTTACAGGACCCGATAGCAACATCGTTGATCCAGCATATGTGAAAACTTCACCCGACCAAATTCTAGTGCAAGGAATTACCAGTAGTGGGGCAGTAGCTTCGCTATCTTTCCGAAAGCCAAGGTATAACGGTGACGAACACGACCTACGATGGTATATCTCTGGCACCGAGGGAGAAATCATGGTCACCGGCCCCTCAACATGGTCAATAGTTGATAAGGACGCTGAAATTCGAATCAAGAATGGAGACGGGCCAATTGAGGTGGTTGATTTTCAGAGCTATAGACTCCCTGCTGCTGAAACACTCTCGCCAATGGCTGCAAATGTACACTCGATGTATAATGCATTCGCCAAGGGAGATACAACCAAATACGCAACATTCGAGTCGGCAGCAAATACTCATAGGATCCTGGATGATATAAAGAAGGCTGCGTACACAGATTAGATGTGTTGGTACTTGGCCAAGTCTTTACCAAGGTAGAGCAAAGTTTATAATGGATACGCATATAGATGCGATACAGCATTTCAATGAAACATAACATACGTACATCTGATAGACCTATATGTCATGCTATCTGTGGAACACGTTTTTAAAATAATCGTAAATATGAATGATGGTTTGTTATATCAAAAATATGCCATATACAGATATTCAGAATGTTAATGAGACGTTAATCATTCTTGCAGGATAATATGGATAAAGTCTACAATGGTGCTCAGTGACTCTTCACT
Organism: Trichoderma asperelloides; assembly: GCA_021066465.1. NCBI lineage: Eukaryota > Fungi > Ascomycota > Sordariomycetes > Hypocreales > Hypocreaceae > Trichoderma > Trichoderma asperelloides. The sequence continues at coordinate 111,994 of JAJKFY010000335.1, read as the reverse complement.
ACACGTAGTTTCCACGATGACACGATTCTCGCTTTAAGCCCTTGACATCAAACAATTAATAATTTTAGTAAATCAATCCTTATCTCTCCACAGCCGTACATGAAATACCAGCTATTTGTTTTTCTAGGCATTGTGGCTTTGCTCAGATTAGCGTCACGGTTTAATTGCTTCAGTCTCTACAACGGCAATACTATCTACCGATCTATCAGCCCAGAGATACAAATTCAAAGAGTCTCACACATCCCAGAGAAAGTCTATTGACGAGATGTGCATACATGGCGTGTCCAGGTTGCCACTACGGCCGTTTAAGTCGCTTATCGCGATATTCCGGACCAAAACACAATAACTTGTTGGTTGTTGAATCATTTAGTCTGACAATGCAAGGAAATGTAGTGCAATATTCTCTTAGACCGTGTGTTCCTCTACATTAGTGTATTTACCTTTGATTGGAGGTTCAGCCACGTACTACCTCAATAATGCTAGACGTAGGACGGTTCCCCTCTTTGAAGGACAAACAACCGCGGTTTCGACGACAGCTTCCGCGTAGTTATCGTAGTCTCGTTGCCTATTTTGCTGTATAAACTTTGTTCATTTCTTCAAGGAACTAGCCTCCTCCGTGTCGGATCCGAACGACTACCTAGGCGCCATTACACGATGTAGACGAACTAGTGTAGCTCGTTCGAGGAGAAAGCCGGAATGTAAAAAGTCTACCTTACACAAGAGATGTTATGTCCGAGAGCAATCCGACGGAAGCTGATCCGAGAGTGATCCGGGTGAAGTTGATTGGCCGTGCGCGCCCTCATCATACGTTCGCGCAGCTCGTAAATCGTATAGAAGCTAGGGAAGTGGTGGCTGATCCTACAGTCCTCTAAACGTGGCACGCTCGGAGCCGTTCCGACTCGGCAAGGCTGCTTGGCGGATTTTCTTCCCTTGGTAAATTTGGTTTTTTTTTTTTTTACCCTTGGCAGCATGGCCGCCAAACGCCACGTTCAGCTTTCGATCTAAATTTGGGCGTTTTGTTTGGGGTAAAACAGAAAGAAGGAGGTTGCCAAAAAGCGCCCGGCGTCTTTAAAACTGAGGGCCGGCTAGGATAGTGCCCGGAAAGGAAAGGCTAGCCTGCTTCTCCTCATTTTCGATGGATCCATGCCTCGGCTCATCTTGCTGGATGGCTTCATGGATGCAGACAGCTTCCTCATGAGTCATGGGTTGGCAATGCCCTCGATCCAATCAAGAATCAAGCAGTCTCCCCTTGGCTCGCGAAAAACGCGGGGTGTGGGCCAATATCCTCTAGCTGAAGCGGTCAAGCCCGTTGGAACGACTACGATCTAAACTACGAGATAAACAGCTGCATCAACGTTGGTTCTCAGCTCAACGTTTGTGGGCGAAATCTCAGGCTTCGTGTGGGGGAATCAGATGAGGTGAGGTTCAGCAGGGATCTCCCCACACAGCCCAGTTCCCCCAGTACGGGGTAATTCCAAAGCTGATTTGCATCCAATTCAGCTTGCAAAAAGGCACAGTAATCAAGATCACGTCTGTAATCCATTTTGGGTTCCCGCCGCGAAAATGCAGGTGGCAATGTTGGGAGGCTAATAACAAAGGGCGTTTTTTTAGTCTCCGGCTATACTACTAGGTACAGGTATTCGTCAACTCTCGTCTTTATTTTGTATCCTATTTCCGGGAGTCTACTCCGTGCCATAACACACTTCAACTGCCGCCAGCAATTGTACGCCGGACGAGCCGTTTCCGGGATCGAGCATTGTCTAGACTTTGCTAGCGACTGGGCCCGGAAAGGATAATTCCGCAGTATGAAAAAAATGATAATGGTAATGGTAAAGCAAACGCATAGTATACGCCCTTTATGCATCATGAGGCCAATAAAAATAAAAATAATACGTATCCTATATCCACTTGATGACAGAAGGCTTTCAAAGCCATTGAATGCTTGCCCAGCTCATCTAGTCGGGCAAATTAATGGGGCCGCCTGTTAGCGACGATGCTACGGACTTGACGAGGTGTCCGCCGTACAACGTCGCATAGATTCTCCCCTACAAAGGAGTAGCTAATCCGTAACTTGCCCTGCCTGCGGCTACCAACAGAACTGGGCTAATGGTTGTCCGCCATGCAACCAACCCGGAGGGATAGCCTGAAAGATCGTTAGACTGCGGGGGGAGTATGGAGGCGGGGGCGAATGTGGGCTCTTGTCCGGGGTAAAGAAGGAAAAAAACAGAGACCAAAGTGGGCTCAGTTGCGAAAGCTGCCCCAACCACAGGACGGCTAATAGACCGTTTCATGTAAGCCACCTGATGTTAGGAGCAGATAGTCCAACCAACTGCTGTCAACTATCGAAAAACATCGATCCAACGCCACGCAAGCCAGATCCAAAGTCAGGGCTTCAACATGCGTTCATGGGGGGCCTGGCTTGAATGTACGTTCACGGGGGGCCTGGAAACAAGGGTGCGGAGTTTGCAAGAGGTTGGCACGGCTTGACCGTATGATGATGATATGCACTCCTGGTGATGGTGTCGGTGTTTAGGTAGCATACAACTATTTAGTCTCTTGCCTTCTCCTGCAAGTGTCAAGATTCTCTCGCCCCCCGTCCCTTCACTCTTCACCCTTCAAGAACTTGAACATACAATATAAGTGAAACGTCAGGTTACACAAGACAAGCACCATGACGGCTCAAGACTTGGATCGTCTACACACCCATGACTGTACGTACGCTCTATCCCTTCTTCCTGGCGGATGCAATATCTTTGTCGCTGTAAATGCAGTCAACTAACTTGTTGTGAAATGAAGTGGAGTTGGGCACAACTGAAGCCACTCAGAAACACATCCCGCGCAATGTTGTCCCTCCTAGACGCATCTCGCAGCGCCGACTCGACTTCGAGCACTCGCGGCCTCGCTGGCTGCGGGAGTGTATAGCAGAGGCGACTGGTGTGTTTATGTACGTGCTGCCTGGAATCGGAGCCATCGCCACCTTCACTTTGAACGCCACATCGCCTATCGGTGCCTCAGCCTATGGAAGTCTCTTTGCGATCGGTTTTGCTTTTGCCCTGGGCATTGCGTTTGCCATCATCACATGTGCCCCAACCTCCGGCGGCCACTTCAGTCCAGCAGTTACAATTTGCCTCTGTATTTGGCAAGGTTTCCCCCTCAAGAAAGTGCCTCATTACATATTGAGTCAAATCTTTGGTGGATTTATTGCTGCTCTGGTACTCATGGGAATATACCACCAGCAAATCGGTGAAATGAAGGAACTGCTCCTCGCCGCTGGCAAGCCTCTCGTCGCCAATGGCGCTCCAGCAAGTATTCTGTGCTCGTTCCCCAACCCTGGCCAGTCAATGGGATACGTATTCCTCGTAGAGTTCATCTGCGATTGCTTCGTCGGTTTTATCATCTGGGCTGCCATCGACCCGGCCAACCCCTTCGTCTCTCCGTCCCTCGCCCCTCTCATGATCGGTCTGGCATACGCTGTCATGGCCTGGGGCTTTGGAGACGTCACCCTCACTATGAACATGGCTCGAGACCTTGGTCCCAGAATCGTTGCTGCAATCTTCTTCGGCAAGGAAGCCTTCACTTATATGAATTATTCTCCTATCGCTATCCTCGCCAGCATACCTGCCACATTGGTATCCAGCACTTTCTACGAGTTCGTCTTCCGAGACAGCGTATCTGTGATTCAAAGCGGCCATGCAGTCCATGAAGATGGGGATGAGGCATTGGTGAGACACATTACTAGGACTACTACTGTAGAGGGCTTTGAAGATAAACATTAAGTAATCTTAGGCGGTTGAAAAGAGGCCTGCCTTGCAGATAATAAATGAATAACATATCTGAATATCTACTCTGTTTTATCTTTAGCGGACGAAGTAACCATTGACATACGAAAATTGTGAAATCTCCATTATATAAACGCCTACTCCAAATAGAGGCACCACTACCCACAAGATGACGATGCCCAAGAACACTCTGCGCAATCAATTATAGTAAACCCTTTTAGACTGCAACCTCTATTCGCTTTGCTTATTCATCCAGACTATCTTCAATGAGTACTTAGTAACAAACCCCCACACTTTCTTGTCATTTTGGTTCAATCTGGCGATCTTCGGTACCTGCATCGGTGATTATTAAACATACATATACAGGCATCTCAAGGTTGGTTTGAACAACACTAGGTTGAACTTGGCTGCGCGTTACCACTATGAGACACACCCTTTCTAAGACGTTTTTAGGCAAAACAAAATTTCCCGAAGTAGTTCAACCTTCCCCCATTACCCCAAGCTGCTGCAATGCATTCTCCGTTTACTAGTCATGCCAGTAGCCCATAAGGCAGTTGACTTGACTCTCGGTAAGTTGATCAGTAATCATATCCGTCGTTCACACGCTGCACCTTAAATGTTTATGTTGACTTCTAGCCGCAGTCTACAAAACAGCCTGATCTTCAAGCTTAAGTATACCCATTAACAAAAAGGCCTTGTCTCGCTGGCCTACTTTTGATCCGCCTAGATAGATTGTATGTAAGTAGAACATGCGCCAAGTAGCAGAGATAGCACGTGGAGACGAAAGGTATGGTCCAGATGGCACGCAAACATGCCGAATTAACATAGGTCCTTGCTCTGGAGGTGTCCTGGACTCATTGAACATAAAACCGATGAAATTTGAGAAGTGTATAAAGATTAACAAGTTTATCTTCATAGTTGGTCGTTAAAATTTGAGGCTATATATATTATACATGTATTAGCGACTGAGCTGAAGAAGAACTAGAAGGTCATGCCGAAAGAATTAACCTCGGCTTTTCTAGTCCATTTTGCTTCTGCCGCTGCTCCGATGCAATGGCCAAGAGAAGCGTAAAAAGGTGCGGGTCATGATGGCGATATAAAAGAGCGATCTTTTTTTTTTTTTTTTTTTTTTTTTTTTTTGACGGAGCTTAAATCTTGCTCCACGAGGTGCGTTTGGTTGTCTCCCAGGTAGGGGATCCATTCCAAGTAAAAATTGACCTAAATTTGGTCCGACGATCAGTGCTACTTTCACTAAACTGTTGGACGAGCTTAGTTCCTTATTCTCCCTCTATGCTTTTTGCTATGTCTTCCGGACATTCTGGTATAAGCGCCGAGAATTGTATCTCAAATGTGCATTGTAGTAGCTCAAAATGAAGGTTTGTCCATTCTAAGGGGTTGGCTCACTATCAAATTTTCACGCCAAAGCATGCGAACGAGTTGATTGAAGTATGATGCGGTCGTGGTTGTGGAGGCAATAATATCTGCCGAAGAAGCTGGTGCCGGCGTTGGTGATGGTAATATTGACCCCATCAAAAAGAATTGCACACCAAATGGAGGTTAGCGAGTGAAATAAGAGAGGTCGGGAACAGACATTATATATCAAGATGAGATTGCCTTCATAGTTGATGATAGTCAAGTTAACTGAGCGTTCATTTAACGGCGGTCTAAACTTATGCCACTGAGACACTGAATCAGTGAATTACCAGGCGGTGATGCCCTGTGTTCCTACAAAATAGGATACTTTTGCAAGCAAGATACCAAGAAATCGAAAACGCTGAACGCCTGAATGTAACGGAAGGAGGTGTTAATTGCCAGACGGCAAGAAGTGAAGTCGCTGTTTGATCAAACACACCAAAGCTATTTTCCGTATAAAGAATTTGAATCTTTCTCATTTAAAAGGGTTGAAGGGAAGTTGGGAATAAATATAATTTGTATTGCTACCTTGCTGTTATCTCGCGATAAAGAATCGCCTCAGGCTCATTCGGTGTTCCACACTCGTTCTAAGGGAATCTGTTTGTAACATTAATAAAGAAAGCATCACATAGTCAAGTATTAGTATGAATAAAAAGCCGTAACCAAAGATAATTACTAGTATTATATCGATCGAATATGTGAATGCCAACGGTCTTCAAAGACTTAATCCAGTTGCTCCGTAAAGTCATATTATAAACGAACCCTATATGCACATTGATCCATGGCCTCTGTACCTATTCTTGGCGCATTTCCAGTGACTTCCAGAGTACCCTCAATATTCTTCATTCCCCTCTACATTCCTCCATAATGGATGAGATTGGACCGCGCTTTGGTTCCGCGCACGTGCTTGGCAGAATGACATTAGCCTGTTTTGATTTCCTCACTTTTGATGCACCATGATGGGGTCAGTTCACGTGCTGGGGGGTAGCTACGTATTATGCACTTGAGTACGTGAGATGCAGGCAGTTTCCAAACAATCAATCTCGACACATCAACTTAAAATTTGACTGAAGGCAAAGCCACTTTGAATATGGAATACGACTGTTGCGGCCAACAGGCTCCAACACCGGAAATATCGACCGAGTCAATTGCGGCTCCGGTTGAGCAGACCAACGGCTGCCAGCAATCTCGCTCCAATGACCACTGCCCTAAGACTCTCGATACCAAGAGCCCTGGTCAAGGAGAGCGCACTCAGGGCACATCGGACGATTGCTGCTCTTCTGGCAAATGCGTGGATGACAAAACTGAGCATGACACTGACGCGCCTGATTGCTGCCGTGGCAAAGTCGGCCCCTGCTGCGACACGTCTTGCCTTGATCGTTTGGCAATGCGAGAGTGTGAGATGAATGCTGCGACTGTCCTGGGCCCTGGCACTCAGACAAATGGTGAGTAACCGCTCTTTTGGGGGTCATTCACATTGCTAACGTATCCTAGCATGCGGCGGAGCCATTGATGGCCAGGCATGCAGCCAGCATAGTCTCTCTGTCCTCGACCGCTATGGCGCTACTCTGCGAACCTTGGGATGTATTTGCCGCGCTCTTATTGCTATTGGCCAGGAAACTTGCTGTGAAGTCCGCGAGCGCCGCTCTCTAGATGGGAAGAAGTGTTTCAAGGACTCGTCGGGTCGCTCCCCTCTTCAAACTTCGCCTGATTACGGTCGCAGTAGCGAATCTATCACTAAGGATCAGGCTGCGAGGAACCGTCTTCGCCTGCGAAAGAGTGCTGGTGAAAACGTCATGTCCACCAAGCCCGCTAGGCAGCTTTCTACAGACGATTGCTCTAGCTCTTGTTGTTCAAAGAGCAAGCCCACCACGAAGACTCCCGTCAAAAGCAAGTGCTCAAAGCCATGTTGCTCGGAGAGTAAACCGGCCGAGGAACCTCTGCCGCAGGACAAGTTTGTCGATACTTGCTGCCCAAAGGCGCCAACTGTGGACGCCAAGATCAAAATAAAACCTTCCGGGCCTTGTCAGGCTGGCGACGATGGAGCTAGAAAAGAAATGCCGACGGATAACTGTCCTGATTCTTGTTGCTCTGACGATAACCCTGAAGCTCTGCATATCAAGGACAACTCTATAGGATTTTGCTGCGGAATAGCCAAGAATGAGACTACAATAGAGCCAGCCAGTGCCGCTTCTTCCAGCTCTTGCCTCAAGCCACCAAAGCGGGATATTGTGAAGACTTCAAAGACTGTATGCGAGGTCTTCTGCTGCACAAAGGATCAGCCGATTAGCCCCCAGAGGTCTTGCAGCGATGATTGTTGCTCCTCTCCCGCACCTGATCCTGTGCTGAACATCGAAAAAGCTCCGATTCAGATCATCACAGACATAGAAAATCAGAGCGCTGGCAAAGAACATGTAGTGCTTAGCATTTCTGGTATGACCTGTACTGGTTGCGAGACAAAGCTCAATAGAACCCTCGCTACTGTCCCCGCTGTCAAGGACTTGAAGACCAGTCTGGTTCTCTCACGAGCTGAGTTCAACATTGATCTTCGACTGGGATCAGTAGAGGAAGTAATGAAACATCTAGAGCGAACGACCGAGTTTAAATGCGTAAGAGTCCAGAACAAAGGATCTGGCCTAGATCTTATCGTCCCCACTGAGCCCACAAAGTTCCTCAATCAGACGTGGCCAGACGGCGTTATCGACATGGCACTCGTAGACGACCAGACTGTGCGAGTTGCGTTTGACCCGAAGATAGTCGGAGCTCGAGACCTGGTTGAGAAAATTTGGGGCCCGCCAATCGAGCTTGCTCCTCCACGCGGTGACCCTTCGCTAGAGGCCAGTGGCAAGCATGTTCGCCAAGTCGGGTACATGATGCTTCTTTCTGCTATCTTAACGATTCCGGTACTAGTCATGGCTTGGGCGCCACTACCTAAGAGGGAGGTAGCATATTCCTCGGCTTCACTCGCCTTGGCCACAATTGTTCAATTCATCATAGCAGGCCCTTTTTATCCTAAGGCTCTAAAGGCCCTTGTTTTCTCGAAGGTTGTCGAGATGGACCTCTTGATCGTCCTAAGCACGAGTGCTGCATACGTGTTCTCGGTGGTCTCCTTTGCATACCTTATAATAGGGAAGCCTCTTTCGACTGGTCAGTTTTTTGAAACAAGCACTCTCTTGGTAACCTTGATTATGGTAGGTCGATGGGTTGCCGCTCTCGCTCGTCAAAGAGCCGTTGAATCCATTTCTATCCGGTCACTTCAGGCATCGACAGCTATCCTTATAGACCAAGAGAGCGGAACAGAACGCGAGATTGACGCGCGACTGTTGCAATACGGCGACACATTTAAAGTCCTCCCTGATACCAGAATTCCAACTGACGGCACTGTCATCAAGGGATCATCTGAAGTTGACGAATCTATGCTTACCGGCGAATCCAGACCAGTGGAAAAATATCCCAAGTCCGTGGTGATTGCTGGATCTATCAATGGATCTGGCGTCATGACTGTTAGGCTAAACCGTTTGCCTAGCGACAATACTATCTGTGCTATTGCTGCGATGGTCGATGAGGCTAAACTCTTGAAACCTAAGCTACAGGATCTGGCAGACCGAGTAGCATCCTACTTTGTCCCAGTTGTTGTGGCATTAGCGACGATCACATTCATCATCTGGATTGCAGTGGGTGTAACTGTCCGTGGGTATAATGGATCCGAAGCTACCATTCAGGCTATCACTTACACCATTACTGTCCTCATCGTCTCTTGCCCCTGCGCCATTGGATTGGCTGTTCCTATGGTTATCGTGATAGCAAGCGGAATCGCGGCGGAGAAGGGTATCGTCTTTAAATCTGCGGATGCGATTGAAGTTGCTCACAAGACATCACACGTTGTTTTTGATAAGACTGGAACCTTGACTCGAGGAAAACTTTCTGTTGCCGCTCAGAATCATGTCGACAAGGGCAAACTCCCGCTTCTTCTAGGCCTCATCGAAAATAGCCGACACCCAGTGTCGCTCGCTGTGGCTACTCATCTTAAGGAAGCTGGAATCATAGCCTCGGCTGTTGGTGAGCCCAAGAGCATTACTGGTAAAGGTGTTGTAGCCATCTTGGGCGGCCAGGTCCTTCGAGCAGGCAATTCCCGCTGGGTCAATGTAACGGAGCATGAACTTGTTCAACCAATGCTTGCTCAAGGATACACAGTCTTCTGCTTCACTATCGACAATACGTTAGAGGCAGTCTACGGTCTTGAAGACGAGCTCCGACCTGACGCGGTAGAGACGATTAGAACCTTGCAAAAGCGTGGTATCTCGGCCCATGTAGTTTCTGGAGACGATGACGGAGCTGTGCAGACTTTGGCGTCCAAGCTTGGCATTCCTAGCGACCTTGTGCGTTCTCGAAGCTCACCCGCCGACAAGAAGGAATATATCCAAAAGCTCCTTGGTACGACTACAGTTCGTAAACAACCGGTTATCGTTTTCTGTGGTGACGGCACGAACGATGCTGTTGCTCTCGCGCAGGCGACAATCGGCGTCCATATGAACGAAGGTACGGATGTCGCGCAATCTGCTGCGGATGTAGTTCTCATGCGCCCTTCTTTGGGTGGAATCCTCACTATGATGAACGTCAGTCGGAAATCCGTCAACCGCATCAAGTTCAACTTTGTTTGGAGCTTCATTTACAACGCCTTTGCGGTCCTTCTCGCTGCAGGTGCCTTTGTCAATGCTAGAATTCCTCCGGAATTTGCGGGGCTTGGAGAACTTGTAAGCGTGTTGCCAGTCATTGCTGCTGCAGTGTTACTGCGGTGGTCGACAATCTAGGCCTACCTCATTGCACAACTGGCAAGGTTAAGATGTTGCCGTCATATTCAGCTTGGGAGATGTGAGAAGTAGAAATAGTAAAGAGGTAACCAATCTTTAATAAGAAACTATCCAAACTAAACTGTTGCAAATATATTCAATTAAGTCATGTGTAATCATTACAGCTCATGCAGCCCATTTCCAGAGTCGATCAAGCATACCCTTTGGCTTTTCTGCGTACTCCGTAGATTCGTCCAACTGGCGTCCTGTGTGAAGGTCAATTTCCTCAGCGGAATGAAACTTGGTCTTCTTAATAAACTTCCATCCAAGGAATAGGGTGAAGAAAATACTAAAATCGCATAGTCAGTATAGGATTCCAGCAGTGAGAAGAGGAAGAGAAGCATACGGAATGCCAACATAGGACACCACAAACTTCTGTGTATCCCAATGGCCGTGAATAAAGACGCTAAAGCCATTGAAGATGATGACAATTATGAAGAATACAAGACTGATATAAGAAATGTATGGCTGCAAGAAACCCTTGAAAGCCAGCTCTTCAGTCTGATTTATTCCTTGAGCACGAAGTGCACGATCAAAACCAATATAAGCGATGCAAATGCTACACCACGTGAATAGAGCAGCAGTTGTAACAAGATTGGCGAACCACGAGAACACGCGGGCACTATCAGAGCTAACAGCCATGTAGGTGAGAGGTGCAAGGGCACCGGTGCAGAGGACACAGTAAATCGGAACTCCCCTCTTGGTACACTTTAGGAGAAATTTTGGGGCCTGGCCGCCTTCTGCTAGAGCAAGCAGATATCGGCTACCACTGTATAGCAGTGCATTGCCAGACGAAGCAGCAGAAATGAGGACAACAGCGTTGATAATAGACGGCAGCACCTTGATGCCGGCACGCGAGATTCCGATGACCCAAGGTGAGCTAGCAACACCGGCACCACCGTTCAGTAGTCGATCATCATTGTATGGAACCATCACTCCGATAGCCAACGTGCCGAGGATATAAAAGAAGATGATACGCCAGAAGAGACGGTTGATAGCCTTGGGAATGTTGTATCGGGGGTTTTCTGTTTCTCCTGCTGCAACGGCAACCATTTCTATGCCGGCAAAGGCGAATCCTGCATTGACAATGGCATTGAAAAGCCCAAGGAAACGTCCTGTGTCGCCGCTGGCAATGTACTCTACCATAGCGCCAGGGTTGTGCCAGTATCTATGCCAAAGCCCACGTTAGCCATTTTAAGCTTATTTTTATAGTCGTCTGCTGTTAGTGTATAAGACTCACCGAAATCCAAGTCTGTCATGGGTGGGGCCACCTCCTAGATCTATGACTAGAGATAGGACGAGGAGGCCGACCAAGGCCACGATTTTGACGCAAGAAAATACGAATTCAACTTCTCCAAAGATTCCCACATCAATAAGGTTGAAGATGAATATCAAAACGAGAATAATGGAGATCCAAACAGCAGGCTATCAACAGTGCCTGTTAGAAATTGAATTTCCCGATAGTTGTGAGGAGAACTGAAAGAGAGAATGTGGCGCCTTAGGACTTACCGAAATAGTATCGTTCCAGTACTGAATAACCGCAGCAGCAGCGGATATCTCTGCACAGACTGTGATTGCACAATTATACCACTGATTCCAACCAACAGCAAATCCCAACGCTTCGTCAACGAAACGCGAGCAGAATCGAGGCGTAGCCCCAGGTAGTGGTATCCATGTTGTCATTTCTCCAAGACATCGCATCTATACTATCTGTTAGCTGATGCTGATGTAACCCAACAAGGTGTTTCCCCAGGATCTGAAACTAACAAATGCTGATCAGATCGGAGGCGCAACTCACCATAGCAAATATGAAGATACTAGTAATGCTATAGCCCAATAGGAGAGACAGCGGACCCGCTTGGGCTAGACCACCACCAATACCCACGAATAGACCCGTTCCAATTGTGCCTCCAATAGCATAAAACTGCATATGGCGTGACTTAAGCTTCCTCTTTACCGTCTCTCTTTCAACAGGGGTCGCTTCATAATTGGAAGCATTGTTGATAGAAATAGAGGCATGTTCACAGAGTTCAGCTGTTGGGGTCACAATTTTCTTCTCGTCCATTGTAGAGGCTGTAGTTGAGACTATTTGACTTGTGGTTAAATTTTTTTACTGAACGTCTCTATTCGTATTTGTAGTATTCAAGAGGACTTACAAGGTCCCTTTTGAGTACTCTTGATCGTTATGATAAGAGTCGCTATCATGAGCTGAGCTGAGATCTATTTCCCGATTTCGCCGACAGATGCTTTCCAATATGCCGATGGCAGACCCACGCTGAAGCAGGCCCTATGAAATCTATTTACCGACAGCTCAGGATGCCTAATCGCCGACGCGATGACTCCAGCGCATATGCGAAAGGAGAGTCGTGGGGAAAAGAAAATGGGAAGCTTTTATATACAGATAAGGAGTGTCGCCACGGTGTCGCCCTAGTTTTGTGGCTTGGAGTCGTGATAGCAACTTGTTTTGTCTTAGATCTAAGACAAGAAATAATGACACCTGCACTATTAGTTGACGGCCAGCCTGTGAGTATCTATAACTTTTCAAATATTTGTCGTCGCCAACCCTTATACTTTCGACCATCTGGGCTGATTGTTCGCATCCAGGCCTGGAATAGGTTGATTCGATTCGAAGATATCAACGGCAAAGAGAGATACGGCGAGCCTATAGACGATGACCTTGATGGTATGACGCACTGTAACAATAATGATTCCAAAGCATGGGATCGTACCAGCATCTTTCCGCACCACTGACAGGGAATCCTTTTAGTTGGAATCGCTTTACACCGTGGCGAAGACGTATATGCCAGGATTGTTCGAACCGAGTCCGCCCTGGACTTATCAGCCGTTCTCTCGGCAGACATAACTCAAGTCAAAAAGGTTAGTGGCGATAGAAGAAGAACAATATTCTTGGGGGGGCGCATAGGTCAGCTTTGTTAACAGAATGATAAGCTATTGGCACCACTTAAACCAGAAGAAGCGGGTACGATACGATGCATTGGACTCAACTACCGAGAGCACGCTGTAAGCAATACCGCAATAATCCGCAAACGTTACCGCAACGTTGCAAAACTATAACAATTTGTGAACTTATAGACTAAGTTTCTGAATCATTTTGATAGGCAGAAATGAAGTTGTCAATTCCTGAAACCCCTACAATGTTTCTAAAGGCAACGGAAACCATCAACCACCCTTCTGGCCATATCATTGCTCCCCATTGCGCAGACCTACACGACTGCCACCTAGACTATGAGGTGGAACTCGCAGTCGTTATCGGCAAGACCTGCAAAGACGTCTCCGAGGATCTGGCCATGGAGTACGTTTTGGGTTACATGACTGCCAACGATGTTACTGCACGGACTCACCAGAATGAAGTCTCACAGTGGGATCGTGGCAAGGGCTTCGATGGATTTGCTCCAATCGGACCGGCGCTAGTCTCCTCCAAGATTATACCTGACCCGTCAGTTCTGAAGCTACAGACTATCCTCAACGGCCAGGTAATGCAGCAGGGCGAGGCTAGTGATATGATCTTCACTGTACCCAAAATTGTCTCGTTTCTCTCCCAGGTAAGTTAAAAGCTGAGTCAGAGGATGCCAAATCCGACCGCTTGGTCACTTCTTGGCTGACGATGTGAAAAATACAGGGTTGCACTCTACAAAAGGGAACCATCATCCTGACTGGAACCCCTTGTGGAATTGGTGTCAGCCGGAATCCACCTGTTCGGCTCGTTGAGGGAGATGAGCTATTCGTGACCATCAGCCATGGTCTTGGGTCGCTGACCAATCCGATTTCGTCCAAACCATCTGCGCATTTGAAGTCTACCCATGCACAGCTCATAGAGGCGAAGATATAATGAAATGGGTTAAGAACGGTTAGGATGGGTTTTCCTCATGCGAAAAGCGTATCTCATAGCACGGACTTTGAGAGCGGAGGCGTTTTGCGTGTATACATATGTACTTGGTTGAATCTATTTGACAAATTTCATGGCTATCTATTCAAGAATTACTGTCCGCCATAATTGTCTTCCGCAATACCTGTGATCATCTGCTCCCATGAACTAAAGTCTGCTGCACCGGGAAACGTGAATTGGCCATCTTCCCATACAGTCGGCCAGTATATAGAGCTCATGTCGGAAGACATTGCGGGAGACTCCAAGTCTGATGGACGCATTCGCCCCGAACCATCTACAGTCTGAATCCTAGCACCGGGTGGCTCAGGTGGAGTGCCAGATGGGTAAGCAGCCATTGAAGTATACCTTGAATCCTTGGCCTTTGAAATGCACAGCTCAACTACCTTCAACTCAGCCATGCCGAATTCGTTTAGCCAGGGATCCTGGTGCAGATTCTCGCAATATGCTTCCAAGTCCTCTATGATAGCACCAGCTTGCACCGAATGAGGGTTCTTAACAGCAATAATGCCTAGAATCATGGCACTGTTGAACAGATTGTGAGCCCCGAAAGCCCACCGCAAACTGTCCGCGTTTGTGCTATTCATTGTACGAAGCCGTATTTTCAAATCTGCCAGCGCCGACGACATACACGCCTCGTGACTGGTTCGAAATCGATCCGTAATTGATTCCCGAAGTAAGAATGGTCGATGTAAGACGATTCTGGCAAAGTGAAACGACGTATGCAGGTATAATCGATGCCATGGAAGAAATGGAAGAGCATCGTCCGCAGCAGTGTCTGGGTTATCTAAGCGGAAGTATGGTGGTAGCTGTTCGCTCCACCTAACCAGGTTTGCATCGAGCTGAAGGACAGCCTCATAGCTTGCCCTTTCCATTCCGAAGCATTTTTCCTGTATCTTGCCTACCACCTGTGCAAGTCGATAAAGCAGGGATGATAGAACGCTTGGGGTTGGAAGGCTAAGAGGCTGTGGCACTGCACGGCTGGCCTCTTCATCCTCCATGTCATCCAGCCACACATTTTCAGGCTCTTGCGTTAGGCAAAACTGATTATTGATTGCATAAGGCCGGCCCAGTGCAAGGGATATCATACGATCGATTGCGTATATATGACTCCAGAGTCGTCTCCGTTGTTCTGTGGCTTTGCGTGTCATGCGCCATCTCTCACCGTCAACCTGCCGAATATAAGTATTATCCCTAGACCAGAATATTGAGATGGGAAATTCTTACATGCATGCCTTGTGCTTGGGCCATTCTCGATGCGAAGCCGATTGTCAACCAAGACTCTGAAACACGCCGAGTGTACAGAAGATAACGAGTTACGAGCAGCCCAGCTCGTACAATGTCTGTACTTTCTCCATAAAACGACGGAGCAATGACAATTGCTCTTCTTGCGGCCCACTGCAAAATCTCTTGTCAGCCTTTTCTCCATACATTGAATGCTTTTATACGTAAAGGTTAATACATACATAAAATCGGAGAGATGCCTCTTCTCGTTCTCGCTGCACATCCAGCGTCGGATGTGGCGGAGAATCAAGCAGCACTCCAAAGGCCAATATTATGAATAACAACCCTAGCCATCGAAGGTCGACGTTGGCTAAATCATCAAAACCAAATCGTCTCCCCCAAAACTCGTCATAGCTGCTTCTAAAAGTCGCCTCATGTACAGCATCCAACGACCAGTTCACCTCTGTGAGAAATATATCCACCAAGCGATCAACCGTTGACTTCTGGCGAGGCAGGAGACCAAGTAGATCCCAGACCTGAGCGAAAGAGCTAGACTCATCCCGAAAAGACTGCAGTGTGTCTCGACCTCGCGATATCCCTGCCGGGAGATCTTGGCCCTCTTCGCTGAGTATTCTGGAAGCCACCTGGTGGCCAAAGTATGAGGAGCCGTAAAAGGCTCTGGCACCCCTGTTAGCAAACAACGACCCCAAACTAGGACTCATTGGCGGCTGTGTCACTCTTCTCGGTCTGGGAGATGGGCTGGGCGGAGCGATTGTAACCACCTGGGGAGACTCTGAAATCTTGAAGACACCATTGTTGGTAGAATCGCCGCACAAATGGGCAACTCCCCGCTGTAAGCAGCGGTTACAAGGTTGATTCCTATCGCACTTTTGCTTTCTCAAATGGCATTGCGTACACGACGTGGGCTTCCGGCCTCGTCTGCTACCTCTACCCGTCGGTTTTCTCGGCGGAGCCACCATTACAGAGTCCGACATTTCGGAATTTCTCCACATTCACCCTCGGGGACCCGGCGTCGAGAGCAGATGATGGTGCAAAGCGTGTCAGTGTCGGCAAATAATAGACTCGGGAGGGAATAAAACGAAGATGAGAGTCGTCAATGGGAGGGGAATTTGCCGATATATTTAGTGATGGCGGTAATAGCGGTGGCTCCCCCAGCTTGGGCTTTTCTGGGGCGTCTGGGGAAGCCCCAGTCTCTTAGAAATAGCTCAAGAAGAGTCGCCAAATCAATGGGGGTTTCACGCCATTGCCCGAGCGACCGCGAGCTTGTAGCAGGCTGTAGCCGCAAGTGTGGAAAAGGTGGCTGCACGGAGCGCCCGCCGTCTCTTTGGCCTTTTGACTGACTCGGGTTGACAACAGTTGTTTGCTATCAATTATTCGAGCTGCAGCCGCCAACGAAGATGATGGGTATCCATTACTACAAATACAAAGCACCGGCGGGATAGAATGAAATGATCAAGACTAAGTAGCATCATTGGGCCTTTGCGCCACGGCGTCAAGCTTGATCATACGTTGGAATATTATTTCACAATGTTATTGCCGCTAACGGATCCCTGCCGGATTACCAACCGTTATCAACTAAGATCTTGATTCCATCCATTCACCAACCGTGAACCCTGGCACCATAGATATGATCTGCTGTCTACTTGTATGTAATCACCATAGCCTCCCCTATCGCTTACCACTATCCACTGGCGTGCAAGTGACAAACATAAGGCACCCGCGCTCCGAGGCCCACGGCCAATGCTCCATGCCAGCGTTGCGGTATGCATACATGCCCTTGTAGAAGGTCTGATCCAACCTCTTATCCGTAAGATCGCCTTCGACGATGTAGACCTCTTCAATGTAGGTGTGCACCGCAGGAGTCGAGGTTGGATTGGTTGCCCCCGGCTGCCATCGCTGTAGTAATGACTTGCGGCCGGTTAATGTGTCTTCGTTTAATACCATTTCCTCGATGCCGGGTGAGCAGAGTCGCCAGGTGGAGCGTGTAGTTGGATCGTGGAATTCGAACTGCTCCATCCCTGGGGTTGCTGCTGCAGATATTCGGATAGGGAAAATGTGTGGCAGCGTGGATTGGAGCTTGGAAGCAGTGGTGATTTCTTAGGGAAGAAATTGGGCTGCCACGATTTTTTTTCGGACAATGAATGGCAAATAAAACAGAGTTGCGTATTAGATGGCTTTTCAATCTATCGATTCTTAGGGGAGGCTTTGTTAATACTGGCGATTAGAGGGGAAGTGGAGCAGAATGGCCGCCATCGGCAAATGCTGATGGTTTGGCCGGTGGTGACAGCGCCACTGAAGCTTTCATCAAGGAGCTGGGGAGCAAGCTTCAGCACTAAAACTCGCTATAGGGCCTGCTAGCTGATAGTAGATAAATATAATAACTATCTATGAAAAAGCCGAAAAAGCCGATAGGCTTCGAGGTCGCGTGCCTTGTACGTGTTTCGACTACGATTTTAGCATTCTAAACATCACGAGAGTAGACATTTTAGAAAGATCAAGTCGGCATTTACATAATCTAAAAGATCGATAAAGTAATCTCAGCTGGTCAGCTATTCAACTAACTCCGCGTTGACAACCTGGACCTTGACTAGTATCCCAGTGCTGGGTTCGCTACGATCTTCTAATCAGATATCCTCCCTCATTCAAGATGGCATCAGTCGCTCGCAGTATTCTCAAGAAGCCTGTTAAGATTTCACTTATCCAGCTTCTTTCTGGCACCGACAAGGCTGCGAATCTAAAGCACGCGGCTTCACAAGTAGCGAAGGCGGCCTCGGGAGGCTCCAAGATTGTCGTTCTTCCAGAATGCTTCAACTCACCATACGGAACCGAGCATTTTCCGAAATATGCAGAGCCATTGTTGCCTTTACCACCGGTCAAAGAGGAGGCTCCCTCTTATTATGCTTTATCGGCAATGGCAGCAGAGAATAAGGTGTACCTCGTTGGAGGTTCGATCCCTGAGCTCAACCCATCCACCAAAAAGCACTACAACACCTGTCTCATATTTGGACCAGATGGAGCCTTATTGTCAATGCATCGCAAGACGCATCTGTTTGATATTGACATCCCAGGCAAAGTCACGTTCCGGGAGTCGGAAGTTCTTAGCCCTGGCAACAAGGTCACATTAGTTGACCTTCCCGAATATGGAAAGATTGCCATTGCCATTTGCTATGATATCCGGTTTCCAGAGCTTGCGACCATTGCCGCTCGAAAGGGGGCTTTTGCTCTGATCTATCCTGGCGCATTCAACCTCGTAACGGGCGCTCTTCACTGGAAACTGCTGGCGCAGGCCCGAGCTGTGGACAACCAGATTTACGTTGGCATGTGCAGCCCTGCTCGCGTACTAGACTCTTCGTATCCCGCCTGGGGTCACAGCATGATTATTGATCCAATGGCTGCTGTGTTAGCTGAGGCGCAAGAGGATGAGGCTATTATTGAGAGCGAGTTGAACGAGGAAAAGATTCTAGAGACACGCAGAAATATTCCTTTGGAGACGCAACGCAGGTTTGATGTCTACCCTGATGTAAGCGCAGGAAACGTAGCATATGAGGAGCCAGATTTGGTTGGTCAGATTCGCAACTAGAGAAATCAGAGACTAGAACCATATGTGTTATATATATTTCATTTGCAGCATTGATATCTAGTGCCGTCTCTACTCATAATAGAATGAGCGAGTCTCTTTGTAACTATCTGTGCTATCGCTAGCAAATAGCAGGCCAATAATTGCCATTGGAGCAATTACTGTAACGGAACCAGCTGCTTGTTAGGGATTTAATTTGTTACAAGGGTCCAGGTTGTAAAACTCTTCTGGAATAAACTAGCCTACTGTATGAACCAATTTACTATTCAAGATAAGAAAGGGCAACGTGCAAATACCATTCTCTCCAATGTACCTATTCTGGGAGCAACTGTACGTTAGTTTATTCCAGGTTGCCAGCAGAACTCATTGTGATGGTTGAGATGTGACTAAGCTACACAGAAGATATAAATTATACGAGCTTCAGATATATATTATATTCGACATTAATCTTGTCTGATGTCTAGTTTTCTGCATTCATAGTAATACACAAATGAGATCTCCAAAGTGAGATCCCCTTGCCAGCTCCTCTAGTTTTAATTCTCAAGCTTTCCGTTTGCCTGCGAATAAAGATCTTCAACATCTTCCTTATCTCTGTCACCCGGAAGTTCGACAAGTTTGCTTCGCGTAAAAGGGCGATATTTTTCCTCTTCAATCTTGCCCAGTCTGCTCTTCGATAGCTTACTGCCGCTAAGACCATAAAATTCCTGGAAAGACGAGATAAGGGGCCTCCAGCGGTCGGGGTCGATCCAGTTTGGGTACCCAGGCATCCGAATTTCATCTACTACGTGAGTTCAAAGAACTTTGAGCTCAATGGCAACAATGCCACCCTTCAAATCAGGATAATCCTTCATAGTATCATGAGCCTCTGCTAACTCGTACTCCATCTGAACAGGGCATTCCAAGATGCGGCTCGGGTGAACAAGATCAGACTTTTGAGGGGTGAGTTGTGCGCAGGCCCATTTGTCTTTAACGCAGCGATATCCCCTGTCTAACTTTGATGCGGAAGGGTGTTCAGTGCCAGTTGTAGTGGCTAACAAGTTGACATGATGAGTCATGCTATCATCCTGTAGATTTACAACACATTGGCCAGTTCGAAGAATGTTTTGAGGTGTCTTGCTTTTGGCAGCAAGTCCAAGAACACAACGATGGCCAAGCCACCATACTGATGACACCACAGAGATGTTTTCTATTCCATCTTCGTTCTCAGAAGTAACGAGCAAGACCGGGGTCCCCCAGAACAAAATCGCAGGTGATATGATGGAGTGCGACATGATGAAGTTTCCGAAAGAGCTGTATCACCAAATGAATGTTGAGTTTGAGACAATTTATACAACGTGTTTTGAAATATCAACATTATATTGACTGTTGGGTTGACATATCTATGTAAGGGCTGTTTTAGTTGCTGTGAGGGTTGTCATGGTTGAGGCTGAGAAGAGCCCTATCGACTTATAATTCAATTCATAACCCCATACACAACCGAATCGAACAAGATACAACAATTAATAAGGGATGAACTGGTATAATCCTACCCAAATTGTTTTCAGACATGATTTCAAATAGCCACCTAACGTAGATCTGCGCTGGGTATTTTGATTGTGCAGTTTATTACTTGTTCAAGAACATATGTATCAGGGTGTATCACCATAATATATGCTTGACTTAGTCTTTTGATACTCATCTTTGTCACTCATTACGGTTGTATTATAAACACTGGTATCGTAATTCGGCGATAAGATGGATCGTCATATCTTAACGCCAACGAGGTAGAATATTATGCGAATCACAACTGCAGTAGCTATCCCAGTGAAACTAGCTTCATATATACCTGCATTTATAATCGCTCCATCGTGCCGCTACGGTGCATTGCAGTACATGCAGTCAGGGGTCCATCCGATTACACATATTCCCTTAGCGCTGCTTGTAAAGTAAGTAGTATTGAGAAATTTCGCATGTAACGTGTTTATCTCAAAAGAGCAATAAGAAAACATAGAATCTGTTATTCTAGCTAAAATCAACGTACTTACATTTCTTAAGACCTCTTTCTGAGATATTCATATACTATTGCTTAGCCTTTTATAGCTAAATATCGAGCTGCTTCCACCCATAAGACTATTTCTCAAGTGGTTGCCATCAACATTGGTGGAAAATACATAGCTAGACACACCAA
Source organism: Trichoderma asperelloides (assembly GCA_021066465.1). Classification (NCBI taxonomy): domain Eukaryota; kingdom Fungi; phylum Ascomycota; class Sordariomycetes; order Hypocreales; family Hypocreaceae; genus Trichoderma; species Trichoderma asperelloides. Next base: position 91,059 of record JAJKFY010000335.1, on the reverse strand, counting down.
ATTCCTTGTTTTCGTATACAATATTATATTGGAACGGGAATCCAGACTCAGCAGCGATCATGCGGAGGCCTGGCTCGAGAGGTGGGCTACCGCATGCTTTCGGACAGTTTTTGAGGTGCCTTCTCAAGATAAATCCATAGAAAGGTATAGCGGGCCATTTATCCCGCTTATAGATTTGAAACATAGTTAGTACTTCTGATTTTATTGGAGATGTCCGATATATTTTATAGATTGCAATATAAGCGTCCTACTTCCTGGAGCTTGTTCATACATATTCCTAGGGATAGCCGCATAAGTGGCCTAAACTATTATTTGCATGCTGACTACATGTATGCTATGCGTAGCGGAACGCTGAAGGAGGATTAGGTTTTCGACTCCGAAAAATATTCCGATTCAAAACATTATCAGTTGATACAATTAAACAGTTCTGTAGGGTCTTGTGGGGTGGTAGGTTTGGGTATCAGCATGGCGTTTAAACAGCGAATCTATCTACATTTCAACGAGGAGTTGGAAGCGAGATAGGGTAGGCTCCATTAGACAACCGCCATAGATTGGACGGTTTTGTGCGAGGCTGAGAATTTAGTGGATACATGTGTGGCTAGTGCACAACAGCCACAGCGCCTGCACGAGGCTGCATGTGCACTTGAACAATGTTCCCGAGTGAGCTTCCGCCACCAAGCAGCCATCAACTTTTGCGACGTCTTGGCCCTCGTTTTCCAAGCAAGCTGTCACAATGGTAAGCAGTTGAAAGTTTCGAGACACATTTTATCTTCTTTGCGTGGATTGTTCTGACCTTTCTGATAGGCTCGAAATTCGGAAAAAGCCCAGTCTATGCTCTTTCGCTTCCGCGAAGCGCAAGCAGCAGACTTGGGCATTATTGACGCCGGACGAACGCGCCGCCCCAAGGTCATCACCGAAGTCGACTCGATCCCCTCGTGCGAGAAATGGCGTGGCCAAGTCCTCAAAGAGATTTCGCGCAAGGTTTCTCGGATCCAGGACCCTGTGCTGAGCGACTACCAGATCCGCGATCTCAACGATGAAATCAACAAATTGATGCGTGAGAAGCACATGTGGGAGGTGCAGATACGGAATTTAGGCGGGCCCAACTATATGAGAGGAGGAGCGAAGATGTACGACGAGCAGGGCAGAGAAATACCGGGAGGAGGAAAAGGCTACAAATACTTTGGGCGGGCGAGAGAGCTGCCAGGAGTCAAGGAGCTTTTTGAAGCCGCTCAATCCAAGAGGAAAGAGGACAAGCCACTGGAAACAAGTAAAGACTTGAGGAAAAATGTGGATGCAGCGTACTACGGCTATGCTCCAAATGAAGAGGACGACGCGCTGCTACAATACGAAGCCGAGAAGGAAAGAGAGGCATTGGCAAATCTCCTAGCAACAGGGCCGCAGCGAGCTCCCGACGGCTGGGAACCGTTACCTGGAGACAGTGGCGATGGCCATGGCTGGGCGCTACCAACACTGGAGGACGTTCAGATGGAACTCCTTGAGAGGAGAAGACGGAAGCTACTTGACCAGCTTTAAGCTGATGCTTACGCCCGCAACCTAACAGCACTCAGTCCGGTTGGCAGCGATATACTCACCACTCATCAGTCGACCTCAGGGATGCAAGATTGAATGCAGGGCTACCGTTCGACTGGGCCGCAGCCTGGGCTACAAGATATTAGCAGCTCTATATTGGCCTCTTTTGGACAGCTCCTTTTGTGCTCTAGGCTTCTGTGGAGTACGGGCATTCCCCCAGAACAATACGCCCGCATTGATTCAGCTCGCATAGGATGCCATAGGATGTTGCCGAGAACATGGCGAGCAACTATTGTATCGCTTGACTGCGCCCATGCCTGCGGGTATTTCGTTGGCTGGCTGGCTAGCTGGCTGGCTATCCTGGCAAGGATTTCAGAGATGGGAAAGATTGTAATTGATATGGAGCTGCAGGCTTAAATGCCGACACTAGCTGTGATGCTGTGGATTAGACAAGAGGAAGGGTCCGATGTTGTCCATGTGCTTTTACTATAAAGCGCGAATGCTCTTCTGCGTCAGTGGACGGAATTTGGGTATGATCTTGATGGCGTTTCAGGAAACCGGATTTGATGTGTTCTTGTTTGGTGTTTTGATGCGAATTTGTTTCCTCTGTAAATTGTTTAGCGTAAAAGAGCAAACATACCTTTGATTCATTGGCCTGAAATAGAAAAGATAGTCATTTGCTTACACGGCGAAATCGGCTTACTCTCTTGTGAACACGCGGTGGGGGCAACGCTTGCAAGTGCTTGTAAGCAGCAAGTTGCTAGCATCAGGTACCTACAGTATATTATTTGGATTACGCGGACGGCTACTTTTGCTGGGGGCAAGTCTTGGCTACCGCAGATGGAGAAATGAGCATGGAAGCGATTTATTGGGATGACCTAATAGTGGAGGATGCTCTTATGCTATTATTATTACATAGTATGCAGCGATCGCTGTCAAGGTGAGTCGTGTGTTCAGTCGCAATAGAGGTCCAGCCCACTAATAATTGGACGATTTGAGTCGTATCTGCGGCTACGAGCTCTGAGCTCTGTACCACTACCTGCAGCGAAGTTTGCTCGAAAAACAAACTGCAACAAGAGAGTTTCATCGTTTGGTAGATGGCCTTGGCTGCATGTACGTCTAATAATATCTCGAGCAGTGCTTCGCTCCCATCTTCTTGCTAGCATCTGATACCCGCCGCATGCTAATCGAATCGGGGAATCTTCCCCTCACGCAATTCTCTCTCTCTTCTTTTCTTTCCTCTCTTGATGTTAGTCTTTTCTTTTCATTGAATCCCCCTCTTTTGTTCTCGGCCATCCATGCAAGCAGTGAGAAAAAAAAAACATGTGCATAAACGGCCGAACCGCCCAAAGACGTGCATTAGCTTCAGGGGCAACTGGGCACTGGCCAACCAACCGGGAGGGCGCCAGGGCAAGGGCGCCGCCAATTGAGGGCTGCTGCAAGGGGCCCTTGGCGCTAGAAGACAGCGGACAACGTTTTTTCAGTGGACGCTAGCGGTGAGAGTCGCTCGTTTGGGCCGCTGTCATCGCCAGGTACCAGTACGAGCATGACTGGTAAGCGCCAGTTTATGCGAGCAAAATGGGACTGGGGGCCATTGGGCAGGTACCTATTAGGCAAGCTCTCTCTAGTGTACCATCATCATTACATGTATGCAGGCATATAAGTTTTGATCGTGTGTACAGTATGTCTTGCAGCATACCTTATAATATAGCTAGGTGATTACCTACTGGGTAGTGCCCAGCACACTTTAATTTCGATACAACCTCTGCCTGCGCACCTCCACGGCAAGCTGCGCTCTCCAAGGTCGTACTGGTACCTACATTCAAATCGCTCGCAGCAGATCCCTCTTTCCAGGGATGGGTGCCCTGCGCGTCGCCATCGTCCTAAACGGCATAGCGCTGTCTAGCGCGCGGAGGAGCCCCGGAGGCCCTGCCAGGGGCCCTGAGCAAGGCCCCGGGCCTGCCAATAGCGCCGTTGCACACCTTGAATTAGCTGTGAACACCAGCAAATTGCGAGACGCGATGCCCTCGATCCACCCAGACGGGGGCCGTGAACAAGAGCTTGTGTGTAGCTCGAGCACAGGCCCAGGCACACAGGCACCGCGAATCAGGCTGCTGTCGGTACTGGGACTTTGCTGCCCTTGGCCGGCTGGGCGGCACACGTCAATTCGTATCCTCGCTTCCCCGTGGCCGCCTCGTGGAGAGGGACAGCGGCCCTGGCCAGACAGTCATTATTGGGAGTTGATGCGAGCGCAGCGACGGACTGGTGCTAGCAGCAGGTAGCAGTACCTTGCATGTGCCCGGAAGAATACAGCACAGCGCTGCGGTAGCGTCTCAGGCTGCGGATTGCCTGCTGCCTCAGGCGTCTCCCGCTCTTTTCTGTTTGACCTCAAGTCTCTTATCGACGAGTCGCCGGCCCTCTGAGACTTCGTTGTTTTCGGCCTCTATTTTTGTTGATTCATTCTGCGGCTGGTCGCGCGGTAGCCTCTCCCTCGTTTTTCCATTGTTGCCGTCGCAGTCCCCGCTGTGTCAGACTGGGCACGTCCGTTCCTTCTTTCGCTCTTTTCCCACCGAGTTTTCAATCCTAGAGATACTACTATAGACAGGCAGACAGGCCTACGACGAGAAACATACGATCAATCGCAGATAGCGCGCCGATTAGCGCATACGAAGCTCCAACGGGGCAGGACATACGCCCTACTCTTGTGCCATACCAGGCTATACTACATTATACATTCATTACATTGGAAGGGCAAATCGCAATCGTATTGAGTCCTCGGGAGAGGGGAGCCTTCCCGTCTGTTGATGGCACCTTTGGGTAGCCAAGGCAGAGACGACGACTTCAGAGACTGCAGAATAAGCGGGTGAATTTTTGCTTTGGGGAAGTGTTGACGGTGTGTTGGCTTGGACCGCAGTCGCTTCAAGATGGTGTCGTTTTTCGGCCTCAGATTTGGTGGCGACAAAAAGAAGTCTCAGTAAGATGCCCTACAACTTGTTCTCCTCGTCCTGTGCTTCAAGGGATTTCCATCGCAACTAACCACTTTGTCTGCAACAGGAGCAAGCAATCCGACAAAAAGCAAGTGGCCCAGCAGTCAAATCAGCGATATGGCAAAAACAGCCCCAATGACAGCTTCAAATTCCCGCCGCCCCAGCAGACCTCCTCCCGGTCGGGCTCCTCGACATCGACTGCACGAAACTTGGGCTGGCGCGCCACCCTTAAAGGTGTGCCGGCAGCGTTATCCATGGTCGATCTCACAGCGCCACGGAAACCCAGCATGGGCAGCCTGCGGCATGGCCTTGACGGCGGGGGCTTTAAGCCTTGGATGAAACCGAATGCGAGTATGACCAACCTTGCTGTACCAAATCCTTTTGGTGTAGATAAGGTGCCGCCACTGCCTGCAGGCTCGAGACAGTCTGCTTTGGTAGATCCTCTCGACGTTCGTTTTAACAAGAAGTCTGGAAGTACTTCAAAATCCACAAGTCATAATGGAGACGGCAGTATACATGCAACGGGAAGCAAGAGCCCATTGGGCCAGTCTGATCTGAGAACCGAGCCAGAGCCGAAGCCAGAGTCGGAGCCAGAGCCAGAACCAGCCCCAAAGGATTCTGATAGCTTGGTTGGATTGGAGGACTTTGACGAATTTGGTGAACCTGGGCCCGACGTTGGAGTTCGAGGTTCTGGATACGCTGGATATCCATCACCTCCTCAGTCGGTCGAAACCGAAGAGCAATGGCCTCCAATGTCTCCAACTGATGGAGAGGTAGGCGCAGAAGCGGACGTGGAAGGAAACAAGGACGCAGGCGCAAACCAGACTCAGCATCAGTTCATCGTCCCGGGATTCACCAACGGACCTGGTCCTGCTATGCTTCCTAGCCCATCCTCGTCGACATCGCGCAAAAGCGAAGATACGCGGGGATCGCCAGTTGTACAAAACGTTCGTGCAAAACGGGATACCCTGACATTTATATCCTCTCGGAGAAGAAGCTTCACAATGGTCGTCGAGGAAGAAGAGCTGGAAAAGCACCGGCAACAGCAGCAGCATCGTGTAGAAGGCCTTGCAGGCAACTTTTCCGATTTCGACTTTGGTGATGGGGTGGCGAAGCAGCAGACTGTTGCTACTGGAACGCTTGGAATAGAGCTGATGGAGAGCCCAATCGAAATGGAGCGGCCTCATCCTTTCAAGGATCTCGAGACTGTTGAAGATGTTAAAAGTGCCGTGACAAACGAGAATAGCGTGAGTATTGAAGATGAAGGTGCTGTTGGCGATGTATTAGGTGAACAGGATGAGCAAGGCGAGCTGAGCGATACGGCATCTTTGGCGTCGCCAATTGTATCCCCGATTGAATCCCCAATTGATTCGCTTATAGCATCGCCTATAACATCGCCTATGGCACCACAAAGGCAATTTCAGCCCTATCAGCGTGATCGGGCCTTCAGCCCTCAGCGACTCCAAGTGGCAATACCCGATGATCCTTTGCCGTCCACATCGGCACAGCAACCACTGCCATCGCCTTCTGCTGTTTCCGCTGGCGTCGAAAGCCCTCGACCCAACATTCGAAGGCCGTCCCAGGTTACAATGGAAGCTCCAAACACACTGGTATCAGTCTTGCATTCGTTTGGATCCACTCCGCCTCAGGGCTTCAATTCACGGATGACGACGGAATCTCGTGCTCGCGGCCCTCCACAGCCTCTACAGCAGGCCGCATTTCCAAGTCTTGCGGCCCGGATGGAGACCCCATCGCAGAGCCCCCGATCACCATATGGACCTGCTGCGGATGAAGGCAACTATATGCGGACGGAGGAGGCACCACGACCGCCCCTGGACCGAGTGCCCCTGAGCCCTTTTGCTGCCAGAACCCCTATGGAGGGCGAGTTTCCAGTTATGAAGGGGCTTCCTCGAGGGCGACAGCCTCCTCGACCGCAGATACCTTTTGAAGATTCCCCAGAGAGACGGACTGAGGAACGAAGCCCTCGCCCATTTTCTAGATGGGGAGGCTTTGGATTTGACCGGTCAGACTCACGAAATTCTCCACTGCCAAAGCCACCACGCACTCCCAGGGGTCAACCCCCGGCCTCACCAAGCTGGTCTATCTCTACCCCTACATCCGATATTGCGCCGCGAATTCCCAGTCCGACGTTCCCATCTCTAGAAAAGGCTATATCAGCAACGAGCGAAGATCTGGCCAAGTCGTTTGAGATGTCTTATGATGCTCCTCAGCCGTCGCCTCTTGCCAACGAATTCTCCATCCATGACGTGGCTAGCCCTAGCGCAAAATCAAGCCCCGTGATACGCGTTGAAGCCAAAAAGGCACCTCCTCGACCTACTCCTTCGCCTATCAACTTGCCACCGCTTATGAGAGAGAACGGCCCATTAACGCCAGGTACCCTGTATTCTCCTTCAGGATCGACCTTTATCTAAAAAAATTTCCTTTCACCCAGTCATATTTCCTTTCTCTTTGTTTTTTTTTCCCTAGCTTTTTCTTGTTGTACTTAACGACCGTGTTGACATGGGATGACGGAGCAGGGTTTGTTTTTGATGCTTTTTGCAAGCGTTTGCCTTATTTTTTTTTTTCCAAAAATTATTTCATTCACGTCATTCGTTACTATCTGTACTGAACGTACATTCCATAATTACCAGCTGGGCTAGTATTTGAGTCGATTATCGGAGAAATTGCTTGGCTACTTGAGGGAAAGGGGTGCTGTTTTCTGTTTGTAAGAGGAGGAATGTATTAGTATACCGAAAGAACTTTTGGCACAGGATATATATATGTGTGTGTGTGTCTATGCATAGGATGTTGCAAAAAAAGGATGATGTTCAATATTGGATCCAACAACGCCACATGTGCCAAAAAAGCAGAGTCCAGAAAATACTATACTTTTGGAAGAAGAAATTGTGTAAAGAAGAAAGAATATACAATGCTCTAGACAAATTTCAATTCCTTGCACCCTACGCCCGCCCCCCTTTTTTCCACCGTCTAGTTCAAAAAGAGCCTCAAGTTGCCTCCTACGTTTTTCAAGTCTAGCAAGAATGTGTCGTGGCCGAACAAACTCGTCTCTTCGCTCAGCTCCACGTGTGTGACGCTGCGGTTTCCGCCCAATCGCAGAGACTCGGCGATCTCACGCTGCTGCCATGCCGGGAAGAGGATGTCGCTGGCAACGCCCATGACGAGCGTGGGGATGTCGCGGAGGGGAGAGAGGCCGCGGATCAAGTCTTCGGGAGGCCGCGATGATGCTGGGTTTGCTGGTGATGAGGGAGAGTCTGAATTTCCATCAAACTCGGTGCTGCTCTGAGGGAATGAATCTGGCTGCTCTTGGTAGGGCTCGCTGGGCAGAGTGAGGCTGCACTGAGGATCGGCGGGTTCGGAGTACTCGCCGGCAGCCAGAGCATCCTTTCGAGCGGCTCGGCGGGCCTGAGTGCTGATCTGGTTTTCGTAGCCGAGGTCGAAGAGGTCCATGGCCTTGCTGACGTACAGCAAGCTGTTGGGGTCATAGGTAAGGCACCACTTTTCGCCGGCGTGGTCGAGATACGTCTCGATGAGGAAGTCCGGACACAGCGCCGGGGGTTTGCTCGGATCGGCCCTCCGGCGGCCGAAGCGCTGCTCCCACTCGGGTCCGGATCGGTACGTCACGGTGGCAATCTCGCGGGCCAGCTTCATGCCTGCGTGAGGCGGCACCCGGCCGTAGTAGAAGCCGCGGTTCCAGTTGGGGTCCATCATCAGCACCTGGCGCTGCGTGTGCCGCATGGCGATGCTGTAGGGGTGGCTCCTGGCGCAGCCGCTGATGGTGGCCACGCGCGAGACGCGCTCCGGGAAGAGCACCGCGGCGGCGAGGGACTGCATGCCGCCCATGCTGGAGCCGACGCTGGCGTAGAGGCGGTCGATGCCGAGGTGGTCCAGCAGGCGGAACTGCGCGCGCACCATGTCCTGCATGGTCAGGATGGGGAAGCGCGTTGCGTACATCTCGCCGTTGGCCGGGTCGACGCTGCTGGGGCCCGTCGAGCCGTAGCAGCCGCCGATGACGTTTGTGCAGATGATGTGGAAGCGGTCAGTGTCGAGGGGGGCTCCCGGGCCGATGAACTTTTCCCACCAGCCGGGCGCTGGGTTGGCGTTTGTGGAATGGGCATGGGATGAGGCGGAGAGGCCGGTGTGCAGGAGGATGACGTTGGAGCGGTCGGCGTTGAGCTGGCCCCATGATTCGTAGGCGATGTTGAAGGAAGGGAGGATGCCGCCCCAGTCCAGAAGTAGAGGATCTTTGCAGTGGTAGTTGAGTGTGACGCCGGATGTGTATGAGGGTTCAGGGCCGGCGGTTGATGATGATGAGGATGATTCGCGGGAGTTTGGGTTGGCGCTGAGCTGTGCGGAGCGAGACTCGATCTTGTCGAGGCAGGGGAAGTTGAGGGCTGGATTTGAGGGTGCGGGAGCGCCTGAGAAGAGGGAAGACGATGAAGAGAAGAGGCGAGAATGTGTTACATGAGCTGGTGATGAGGTTAGTGGTGATGTTGGTGTATATGCCAGAAATGGCCGCTGCAGTCGCCGGCTGGCCAATCGGAGGGACTGATGCGACCGCATTGTGGAAAGTAGCGGCAGCAACAGCAACAACCGCAATGCTAATTAAATAACAGACAAGCAACAACTCAGGCAAGTTTCAATGAGAGCATTGACCTCTCACTCACTTGAGGTTTATTTTAATTCCGACGAGATGTTGACTGACAAGCGTTCGCTTTGTAATTGCTATAAGAGCCGGGCCATCGGCGTGGGGCGGCGGATTCTCGGCCTCGCACACCATTTCACGTGCGACGCTATTTTTGTCAGGGTCCGTGTGGGGGAGGAGAAGGATTGGGATGGAGATTGGGGAAGTGGCCATTGTACCATTTGCAGCTGTGAAGGCGTAATAACCGTTCTATTCTAACTATTGATATGTATCTATTGATGCTGCTTATATGATGACTACTTGGCCCATCTCCCACTGCGGCCTGTTCGTCATGCGCTGTCCCTCTGTATATACCCCGATCCGCGTATATAAATCGCCACCTGGATTTTGCATCGTCGTCTTCTTTAGAAGCAGCGCATCTTGAGTCATGACCAATGCGAGCAATATTTCCTCGTTTTCCACAACTTCACCGTCAACATCACCTTCAGCTACATCAAACCTTATAGCTCCGTCCACCTCATCCTTGGTCTGCTCATCCCACAGAGACCACCCATAGAACCCTTTTCGGATCCTCGCTCGAAACAATAGCGTCTTAATCTCGAGCCTCGCATCCGTCACCGCGCTGAACTCGTCATTTGCCATTGTCGTAACCACCTTGTAACTCACAAGCTCTAGCAAATGCATCGTCGATCCAAACGTAAAGTCAATCTCGCCACTGAATGAGCCCCATGACCACGACGGCGCAACATAAGTGGCGTGTCGACGCGGCGTCTCTTTCGCATCCGGGTCGTGGTTCGGATGCCATAGTAGTAGCTCCCCTAGATATTCCGCCCATAGCCCTGCCATGTACGTCTTGCTGGCACTGCGGCTCATTTTCCTGGCTATGGCCGAGATGGCGAGCAGTTTGTCCTGGTACCAGCCTAGACCGCGGCGCGTATAATGTGATACAAGTGTCTGCCAGACTTGGACGAATTTATAAGGGTCTCCTAGGCTCGTCCAATCGACGCTGGATGTAAGCGGATGGGACATGTTTAGCTGGGCGAATGTTTTGGAGTGTCCGATCCAGCCATCGGATTGTAGATGGGATTCGTCGGCACGACTTCGAGCGCAATGGAATCTAATATTATGTGTGCCATATTCAAGCACTCGTGGTGACAAGATAGATTCTTGAAGGCACCAAGATCGTTTGTCGATGGGCTCCCACGCATCTGGCTCTCTGCCTTGCCAAAGTATCACCGCGCTTGGCTGTCCATCTTCACATGTAAATGGCATCCGAAACCCTTGTTCCCCAGCAATATATCGACTATGGAGAAAACCTTCCGGGACGGCGGTTGCTCTAGCAGCAGAGATAGTGACGTACGCTTGCTCGTAGATGTCTGCCATGCGCGATATTTGCTCTGCTTTATCCTGATCTGAATCTTGTATGATGCATAGAGCGTCGATCCAGAGATACCGTAAGCCCAGGTCCATTGTTACTTGGATCGCATCTTTAATTGTCTGCGGCAACTGAGCGTAAGGCATATTCTTTACCCATGCCTGTACGAGATGGTTAAGAAGCTTAAAGGCTTGATCTCCGCCCCAGCAGTAACTCAAAGCAATGTACCGAGGCACTTCGCTGCCAGGATCATTTTCTTGAAGCCGTAGTTGGGGATGTGAGGTGTTTCCTGAAAGATGCAGCAGACGGCGAGGTCCCGAAGCCAACTTTCCTGGAGAGTTTGTATTCTGATGCAGTTGCCGGCACTCGGAATGTGTTTCAGAGCATTCTTGAAGCCAGCTTTTTATTGTCGTGATTGTCTCCCCGGACGATGGAAATAAGCTGGGCGGCCTGCAAGCAATTTCTTTCGCAGCCAATTCACTACCTATCATCAGTTTCCCGAAAATGTGTACATAACAAAAAGCTACCCTCAGAATTATAAAAGCTGAAAATCTCACCTATTTTTTGCACAAACTATTAATTTCCGCTCCAATGTCCCGCCGTCGATGTAATCATCCAGCTCATCCACCCAGTCGAGCACCATCTGCTCTCTGGAGTTGTGCGCAAAGTAGGCACGCAGGTAACTCTCAGAGTGAGTATCATCTCGACGCAGAGTCACAAACCATTTGAATAGTTTGCAGCCTTGATTGGCCAATGACAGCGCCTCGTCATATGCGATGTTAAAGACGAAAGCCTCTCCCGTGGCGTGGTAGTTTTCTTCAATGAGCTCAAACCAGCCCTGGTCAGAGTAATAGTTGCCGAACGTGAGAGTTAGCCGTGATTGGCAGAGGTCGCATGAATGAGGCTCTGTAAAAATGCTCATGATGGCCGTGGCCTTGTAGAAATGCTTTTCGAATTGAGAGCTTACATATGCACAAATATCAAAGCAATGAAGAGCAGCCCCGCTCAGGGAGTAATTAGGTGGTGGGATCTGAGGCTCAATGCTTCGCGTGGTGTAGCGCTCTTTGCTGCTAGCCAACGGCTGACCATCGATGTACCACTGTCTAATCCTTGCTTCTCCACTGAGCTTCTTCAACATTTACAGGTAAGCAAGCATATCCTCTATATTCTATGTCTAATGTATGGCTAAATTTGCAACAAACCCACGGAGTAAGAGACTATGTGCCAGTCCACTTGTCGTTTGTGTTCCCACTTTCTCACAACTACGGCCTCATGGTGTCTATAGTAAACATGCGCCGACTTGACATTACGTCTGGCCCAGATGAGACCCTTTCGAACCCTCCCCATAGCTCTCCATCTCGATATCACCGGCTGTACATTCGTGTACGCTACCGATTTCGACTTCGGAAAGCTGTTCAAATGGATGTGGATCCATGGCGCTTCTCATTGAATCAAATAAATATGCGCTTGGGATGCTTGCATCGCGATGTTGCTGTTGATGCCGCCGCTTGGCTGCTTCAGCTATCTCATGAATTGTTTGTGCATCAGATTCAGCGGATCCATGATACGACTTCGGATAAACGCTGCGGTAGAGGATGAGATTCAATAGCGGCTTAAGAGATGGTAGGCAAGCTGGTTGACTTCTATTAGCAGCATATTCACAGAGAGAGACAAGAAGAAATGCGAGAGAAACGAAACATACCACAGACAGTGCCAACATACAATTCAACTCCAGTCCATATCATTTCTCTGCACTCTTCCCATGTAACATCATTGGAATTAAGGTCTAACTCAAGGACGAAGACGAGTCTGACAACTGAAACTGCCGTGACACTAGGGCATTGTTAGAATTGGCTTAGTACGTTTGCTGGAGGTAAAAAGCCTTACAAAGTTCCCAAGCCGAATATGACAGACATAGCAATCTTTTGTGACAAGCGTAATTGAAGATTCCAAATGTAAGGTAGTGGGAAGAGCAAAATAAGTATATCTGTCGCGATATGTGGAACAGACTTTCCAATAAAAAGGGGGTGGATCTTGACACTGCATTCGAATGAAGATGGGTCCGGCGGGTTTACCGGGTCGTATTGGTTCCAGAGAGCAGATATGGGAATGCATTGAAATACCGTTGTTAGCATCTGCCCATATGTTAGCTTGTTAATCGTAAAAGGCCAAGAACAACCATCATAAAAGATCGGGAGCAAAGGGGGGGCAAAGGGCTCGAGCATACAGAACCAACTCCCCAGCAGATAACCATGCCGGCTAAAATTCCAAGAAGTATTTTATCTAGAAGCCGAGTGGTGAAGATTCGCCAGTAAAAAGCAATAATCGATAACTTGACCAAGCAGAGCCCGATTGTGTAAGTGAATTCGGTGGTGAACAACCCCAACGCCCAGTCTCTACCAGCTTCTGGAGGGCCAGCCCATACATGCCTGCAGAAGCCATTGCTCACCACTAAGAGATTGTTAGCCACGAAACGCACAAATATGTGCGAGTAACATACTAAATATGCTAACCGTGAACATGAACCCGCCGGAAAATACCTATATAAATCCTGTCAGTACAGCTGGCTTCGGCAAAACATGGGAGATATTAGCAAGTCTAGGAGAGGGGGACAGTTCATACTAAAGAGATGATAATAAGCCAATCATCCAGCCATAATCGGACTTTGACCAACTTTCGACAAACGACACGTAGGATTACCATAATTACAGCCATACTCCAAGTCGAGGACCATGCTCCAATAAGATCGGCCGACCTGTCCTGATTGAGATTCAGTCCAGGTGGCGGGGGTCCCGGAAAGGCCATGGTGCGTTCAAAAGAGTCAATCAATCATCTCCAATCATTTGAAAGTGAACGCCTATTATTTTGAAGCTCATGGTCGCTATTGCATAGAGAATTGTCGGGACTAGGACGAAGCCCCTATCGCTAGTCTCGTTGGTTTCGCTGAGGATTGGAATTAGTTATTGCGCGGCTTTCCGCAGGTACTTTGTGTCAATAGAGCGAAGAAATATTTATTGTGAATGAAGACAAAATGAGACGCAGAAAAGAACTGCGCAACGACCTGGAACTTTCTTTTTCTTCTATTGCATATTCGGCCCGCACGGCTATTACGGGCAGAGGGCTATGCTGGTCAATGTCGGCCAATGCGATAAACTTTGCGCCATCAACACATCTGATGCCTCAGCTCTCAACCTCTGAACATTGTTCTTGACGGCCATGACTGTTCTGGACTTGTTTAGCATCTTGGCCTGGCTAGCTCGCTCACTAGCATCGGAATACTGAGGCCACTTTCCAGACCGATGGTGCTTCGAGGAGCTCGCCATTGGCTAAGTCGTCAGCCACCGCAGCCTCGTTTGGAATCCAGCTGCCGTTGGGCGAAGGGCGATGAAATCCGATGCCGGTTAACCGCTGTCAAACTACAGCTAGAGGGATCGATCTGGCCCAGCTTTCTGGTGCTTCCAACGCGTTGGTACACTAAAGTGCGCGCCACAATCTGAAGGCTGCGTGACAGTTATGTATACATGTATTCAGCGCGGCTTACACAGCCCATCTCAAGAAGCTTAAATTGATCGGCGTCTCCAAAAATGCTGCACAGCCATTGAAATCTTCAATGATGCCGTCAGACCTGAAACTAAAGATCTCATTCCCCTTTTGCATAAAGATGTGCTGTAGTAATAGTTTAGTGGCTCTCTGACGTGCTTTTCCTGGGGCAAGCTATCCCACCGGCCCGCGTACCCACAAATGACCAACGGTAAGCATCCCAATGGAGGCTTCCATCTCCCAAGTGAAGGTCTTATTACTGTTACTCGAGTCATCTCGGTAAGGCCGACCGCTATTTTTGAGTAATAAAAGTTAAATAAGTCTGGTTCCTGTCTTTTCGGGAAAAAATCATGTATATCTATTCATATCATCAATGTCCTTCACCTTGGCATCATCGAGATAGTCACTGCTGCCGTCATCAACGGACTATATTCTCGTTCGGTCATAGTGTCTTCTCAAAAATCATACTCAGCAGGCTTATGATGATATGTCACTGATTCACTCCCGAAAAAGAAATTGATAAAAAGCGAATGTAGGTGTGGAAGAGTTTGGCTACTAAAGTTGATGCTTTTGGTTGTCAAAAGTATCTGAAACGACTCTTACATATTTAAGGGAATATTCCATCATCATTCAGCTCTTCATATGTATAACTGAACGATAATTTGTACCTTCTTCCGTTGTAAAAATATTGGAACTAATACATGAAAACTTCAGTAGTAAAGTATCTGCTTGGCCGAATCTGTCACTTCGACGGGGTTATGGTTTATTTGTACCTTGTGCAGTGCATTACTTGAAATTTTCGTCTATTTTATCATACTGAAACATATAAGAATATGTAATTATTATGTTTATTTATATCTTAATACTAGAGCTACACAAAGGCATTTGGTTTCCCTACTTAATTCTCATACCAACGCTCAAGGCCTATTTTGCGTTCAAGCCAAGTGCTTCTTCATAAACTCAGTAACATCTACCACCGCGGGCCCGACATATGTTTCGTTATCATAAAAGTCCATGTGAGCTGCTTTGGGAACAATCAACTTCCTAGTAGCGCCCCCAATGAGCTTGTCCAATTTCTCGGTATGCCACCGTGATCCAGCCTCTTCACCAGCGATCAGCAGAACAGGCTGCGTCAGGAAAACATCTGCAAGGTGGAATGCGTCAAAAGTGAGGACTCGTGGGAAGCTGAGATATAGCATCTTGTTTGCAGCACGAGGATGCTGTGCTCGCGGTGTAAGATAGTAGTCGCTGGCCTCCTTCATGTCTCGAGGAGTCTTGTCATCAGGCTGCGGAGGCACATACGGCGCACTGGCACGTTCTGCACCTTTCGCCTCAGCTGTGATCTGAGCTGCTGCTGCCTCCAGAGCTTCGACCTTCTTTGACGGGTCCTCATCGGCATCCCATCCAAGTCTGGCAGAGTCTCCGATATTCACCATGCTGACGGTTGCCACAGCCTTCAATCGATGGTCCCCCTTGGCTGCAGCAACTGCGTAGCCACCTCCAGCACAGATACCAACCACGCCAATCTTTTCTGAGTCTACAGAATCAAGGTTCTGGAGATAATCCACGGCGGCATAGACGTCGCTAACACGCTCGTTTGGATCTTCAAGGAAATGAGGTTCTCCTCCGCTGGCGCCCTGGAAGGCCGCATCATACACAAGGGTCGTGAAGCCTGCCTCTGCGAGCCTCTTTGCATATGTTCCTGCAGTCTGCTCTTTGACACCGCCACCAGGGTGGACAATTACAAGGCCCTGCGATTTGCCAGATTGTTCAGCGGGCTTGAAAAGAAGGCCTGCGAGGTTGATGGGACCTTTCTTGATCGAGATTTCAGACATGGTGAATGTTGTTAAGTTTACTTGGCGAAGATTAGTCTGTATGAAGCAATGAGATGTGGTGATAATGAATTGGATTTGACTTTGAATTGGATTTGACTGATCTTCAGCCGCCGTCGTCGTCTATTATCATCAGCACTCAAGCTTCTTCGGCCGAAAAATTCTTCGGCCGAAAGTTTGAACTCTAAATATCCTGTGCTGTGGCAAGCTAAAATGGTAGCGGCCACTATGAGAGGTCGATTACATCGGACTTAAACTCTAATGTTTCCGGAACTGATAGAGATATATCTTAAATCAATTGAATATATGGTCGATATGCTAAGTAAAGAAGTATAAACGGATTTAATTATCGTCGGAGCCTTAGATGGAGAATAGTGGCGGACGGATCTAGGTAAAGTCCAGAGAGCGAGAGGAAATCAACCAGCGGTCGCCGAGTGGAGAGAGTGCATCTACCAGCGAACGATAGTGATACTATTAACATCAAATAGCGGCTGAATTTTTAGTTTACTAAACTTATGGATGAAAGCCAGTAGAAAACAGGCCTTACACGCCACCGTTGTAGGATGCACCTCCTGCTGCCTTGTCAAGCCTAATACATTCGTGTAATCCCACCACTTCAAATAGAGCTTTGGGAGAACCACTGCCATTGAACTCAGACCTTGGTGGTGCTCCAGCCTCTTTCAGCGTTTGCATAGCCTTCGTCACCGCCTCATAAACAGGCTCAAGGCACAATCCAGGATATATAATCAGCTTAAAGCCAAGCTCTTTAGCTTCCTGGACAGATAAGTCGGGGGACACCCCTCCAGGCACGTTATTATACATGACAGGAGTAGGCGCTAGGTCCAAACAGATCTGTTTTCCCTGCTCTTTAGATGTTATGCCCTCAAGAAAAGCGATATCCGCTCCGGCAGCAATGGCAGCCTTGAGCCGATCTCTTGCTACTTCGTACCCCTCAGACTGTAAAGCGTCTGTGCGAGCTATGATAACAATATCACCCACACGCTGTTTTCTCACCAGCACTGCAGCTCGGATTCGAGACAAAAATTCGTCTTCTGAAACAATTTGCTTATTCAAGAGATGACCGCAGCGCTTGGACTGAACTTGGTCTTCCAGATGCAGCGCGGCCACTCCAGCTTGCATGTACTGCGCAATAGTACGTCCAACCATTACGGGGCCTTAGTGATAAAGGTTAATGCAAAGTATTAGTTATATCAAAAATATCATGTTAAATAAAGATGGAACTTATGCAGAGCGATGCTGCTTTAGCACCACAGTTCATGGATAGTACTTACCACCGTAGCCAGTGTCTGCATCTGCGATGAGAGGCACGCTTTGGTCCAAGGAAGCAATCATAGAAGCTGTTTCTCTCATATCATTTAGAGTGGCAATACCAAGATCTGGCATTCCCAGCCTTGATATAGTTGTGCCGGCTCCTGTCTGGAAACATGTGAGTGCATGATTTACGTTGAAAGCGAACAGAATGCACAATGTCGCGACGTGAAGGATCAATAACTGACCATATATAAGCAGTCAAAGCCGGCTTTAAGTGCCATACGAGCTGTAAATCCATCATATACACCTGGACACACAATGGTTTTCTCGGGGTCAGCCAATTGGGCGCGAAGCGCAGCCACGGCCGTTTGTTGTTCAGCTTGATTCGTCATGATGATATTGCGAAATCTGGTGCTCTGGCATCTCAAAATGGCACGCCTCTATGTATATCTTTCTTACTGATATTTTATACTTCCCGAGGTTTGCTAAGACGTCGGTGATCTTCATACTGTACAATTCTCGGGCAGTTCGGTGCCGTTTCGGCGGCATGCACTTTGGCGAGATTCACCGAGCAGGGATTGTCCGTTGGTCCGTTGCCGGCAATGCCTTTATTGTCTATATCATGATGATAAAGCCTAAGGCATAATACGTCATTAAAGTTGTCCAGATTATATATTATATAAGTAGAAGAGATACCAATCCTTGGTGGAATCCCATACTAAACTATTCCATACCATTCATTTAGTGTGCTTGCTCTGGTCAAGATGGCTGATAAGTTTAATCCTGGCGAGCTATTATCCCAATGGTCAAGTTTGCTCTTCAAGTCTCGGAATGTCAAACTTGACGAAGAAAAAGTAACTCAACATGCTACACACCCCATCACTCTGCTTGGAAACATTAGCCTCGTTCTCTTGGAACAAGCTGCTCTGAGGGAGAGTCAAGTATTCTCCCAAATATCTGAGATATGCTCAACGTCACCCAATTATGGAGGGCTTGGCCTGAAGCAAGACGAGCAAGCAACGGGAGACGATATACATGAGATCACCTTTCTTATTTCCGCTTGTAAGTGAGCTTTAGATCCAATTCTAGATGATATCTATGGTTTCTACTAGCACAACCACTTATACGCTACATTGTAGGGCTAGAAGCGCTGAACTCGGATGATCGAAAGAAATCCGTAGGACAGAGTGTCCAGCAAACAGCTCCAAAAGATAGGCCACCGATGACTGTCACCGAAAAGATTTTTGCTATGCATGCCGTCGATTCCAAAGGCTACGTCAGGACCGGTGAGACGATACGAGTATCCTTAGACTGGATCATGGCTTCGGAAGCATCTTGGGCGGTAAGATAATCCCCAATCTGACAGCTCAGTAGCTCAAACATGTGAAAAAAATGCGAGCTGAAGCACTATCTAGGGTATGGAAGGCACATATAACCGCTTGGGAAGTCCAGGAATATTCCGCAATGACCGTTTCTGGCTTGCCGGAGATCACGTCGTGGAGCCGAGAGTCAAAGGTGTTCCAGCTGTTCAGAGGCTCATTGAATCGTCTGAAAAAGCCCGTAAAGTCTTCAAAATGACAGAATATCAGGGAATGAATGTAGGCCAAACGGATTTCGCCCCTAAGACCTCGCTAATTTGGATAATGAATTCAGTATACTATTATGCACACCGAATTCTTTAGAGAGCGCGCTCAGCCCGGTATGCTCATCATTGGCTCAGATTCCCACACATGCTCCTCGGGTGCGGTTGGCTGCCTTGCCATTGGTCTTGGCGCAGCAGATGTTACAATGGGTCTCATTACCGGAGAAACATGGTTCAAAGTGCCTGAAGTCGTAAAGATCGAGTTCATTGGAGAGCCGAGTCGTGGCATCGGCGGCAAAGACGTCATTTTATATGTACTGCAGCAACTCAAGCGAAACACAGTCGCATCAGATCGCATCGTGGAGTACACAGGAGCTGGCCTCAACTACCTCTCTCCAGATGCGCGTTTTGCCATTGCCAATATGACAACTGTAGGTTGATGAAGCTTGTGAAATAATGTTGTCAGTTATGTCTAACAGAAGATGTTTTATGTGCAGGAACTTGGAGGTATTACAGGAATCTTCACTCCGGATCACATAATTAAAGGATTTATCGATGGAAGAAAGCTGGCGCGGCATAAGAATGCATCGCATTACTTTCGCCCAGACGAGGGTGCCATATATGCTGAATCACATATTATCGATCTGTCCAAGGTTGAGTCATTTGTGGCTAAGTATCCGAATCC
Organism: Trichoderma asperelloides; assembly: GCA_021066465.1. Lineage (NCBI taxonomy): Eukaryota > Fungi > Ascomycota > Sordariomycetes > Hypocreales > Hypocreaceae > Trichoderma > Trichoderma asperelloides. The sequence continues at coordinate 71,590 of JAJKFY010000335.1, read as the reverse complement.
TGATGACGTTGTTCCAGTGACGGATATTCTGGGTATGAAGCTGGACGGATGTTTTATCGGAGCTTGTACCACGGCAGAGGAAGACATTATTCTCGGCGCATTGGTCTTAGAACAGGGGTTACAGATGGGGCTCTCTCCGCTGAAAGATGGCAAGAAGCGAAAAGTGGTTCCTGGATCACTCCCTATTCTCGATAGGTTGCGAACCTTGGGGCTCGCGCAAATATATGAAGACGCCGGCTTTGAAATCGGCGTTCCAGGATGCAGCTACTGCGTGGGCATATCTGCAGATCGGGCTTTAGAGGGCGAAGTATGGCTATCGTCTCAAAACAGAAATTTTGAGAACCGCATGGGCCAAGGTGAGTGAATTATTGGCATAAACATGCGAAAAACAGATGTTGACAATAACAAACGCAAGGTTCCATTGGAAATCTCGCTTCCGCTGCTACAGTAGCGGCATCTTCATTTTTGATGGCAGTGACAAATCCACAACATTTCATTGACCAAATACCAGCAGAACGGTGGGAGATGATGACTGCCCGTGGGTCATTGAAAGGAATATCATCAGGACAAGAGCCCAATTGGGTCGAACCAGCAAGTCCGGGAGAAGCGGCCACGAACGAGGGTGAAGTGGATGACAATCTGTTGGCTACATCCATATCGCAAGCAAGTGATATCAACAACACAGAAACAAATGAGAATGGAAAAAACGATGGAAATGCAAATACAATAATTCGCGGGAAAGTTCAGAGGCTTGGAGACTTTGTCGACACAGATGCTGTACGTCAACCCCCTTCAACAATGATGCGTGCAACAAGACTAACGATAATAGCTGGCACCGGCCCAATTCCTCATCTCGTCTCGGACCAACGAAGAAATGGGAGCTCACTGTCTTGAATTTACAAATCCTGCCTTCCGCTCACGAGCCAAAGAAGGCTTCAACGTCGTAGTGGCGGGGAAAGCATTTGGCTGTGGCTCTTCACGAGAGCAGGCCGTATCTGCCCTACTTGGTATGTCGTATCTATTAGAAATTTTTTTTCCCCTTTCATAGGTCTAGTTACTGAAATTTTTCTCTTCCCACACAGGATGCGATATCAAATGTGTCATTGCAGAGTCCTTTGCCTTTATCTATGGCCGCAATCAGCCCAGCCTCGGTCTTCTAGGCTTTACCATGGACGACCCGGCTTTTTACAAAGCTGCTGCAGACGGTGAAGCAATCAGCATTGATCTGGAAACCAATAGTCTTACTGTTGGAGAACAAGAATTTTCTTTTAGTTTATCTGCAATGGAGAGGGAGTTGGTGGAAGCAGGCGGTATTACCCCGGCTTTCAAGAAGTTTGGCAAACAGCTCTTTGATATGATCTGCGGCAGCACCAAAGATGCCAGGAGAGCAGTGGAAGTTAGTGGCCAAGCAGCCAATATGCAATGGTAGATTAGAGTAAAAACACATTCAACTATTTTCTATAAATTTACATTTACACCTTGTATTCAATTTACTACTCGCAAATGATTGCTGCGTTAAACGAACCTAGTATAAGCCATAGACTCCACGTGACCTAATCTTACACCTCAATCGGTCAATCTCGGCTACCGATGTTGTAGCATTGTCTCTCTCATTGCTCCAAGTTGAGTTTTGTAAGAGAGATGCCTCCAGACAGAGTACGTCGTCGTCCAGCATGCCGAGAGTGTAGAGTGCAAAAGGTAAGCAGGATCACCACCACCGTTACATCACGCTCCAATAGCCGATATAAACCACACATAATCAGGTCAAATGCGATGCGGAGCCCCCCAACTCCTGTACAAGATGTCGCCGTATGCAGCTTGACTGCGTTATTGCACCCACTCCGGCATCTCGACGGACCAAAGCTCAGCTGCAGAGAGAGCTTGAAGATTTCAGACGCCGTGCCGAGCGCCTGTATCCGGATGAAGACAATGACAGCAGATCCAACAGCCCCACAAGGCTCTCTGGGGTCGCGGTTGATGGAGCTTCGGCTTCTGTTCCTTTTCTGGTCGCAGACCCGGTTCCGGCTCCATTGCTTGTTCCAGCTCTAACCCCAACTTCAGAGGATATAGCTACCAGTTTACAGCCCCAAACACCTCCTTCGATATCTAAAGGAAGCAACAATCGCCAATCTTCTATATCGCAAAGTCAATCTATCGAATCTCTAACTAGTTCTCAAGTATTTGACGGACAAGATGTCGCCGGCCGTAAAATTCAAGACTGTTTCAACCTGTACGACTCTCTAGCTCTAGCTCTTGGATGCTCATCCGATACCAGGAATCCAATGCTAACTATCCGCAGCTTCTTCAGCCTTTATGCTCCATTCTTACCCATTTTCAACAATGCCATAATCAGTCCAAACCAGTGCTTCGCGCAGTCACCTTTCTTGTCATGGATGATTGTCTATATAGGAAGCAGACACTATGCTGGAGATCCAACTTTGTTGGAGCGACTTGCCCCAAAGATAAACTCAATGGCATTCGCAGTGCTTGAAAAACGGAACAGTCCTATTCAGACAATACAAGGCATACTACTATTATGTCAGTGGCCAACTCCTATCGACACCATGCACAGAGGCATCAGTCTTGTGCTCGCAGGCGCGGCCCTCCACCTCGCCATGGTAGTTGGACTGCACGTTACAGGCGTCGGGCAAGATTTTGCGAGGACGATACTCAACCGTAATAGGTGCGACAGAGACAATCGACGCATGTTATGGAGACAATGTTGTACAACTTGCTATATGTGATTCTCCCACACTCTACACAAACACAAGTCATTGGCTCACTCTTTACCATCCTTAGGATCGGGCTTGGCGAAGGAATTATGCCTCTAGGCTTGAATGACGCACTCAATCTCCCAGTCCAGTCTGAAGGAGATGATGGCGGCAGCGGCTGTGAGCTTGATTCTCCTCAAGAAGCAAAAGTTCATCTCAAATTGTGCGAAATCATGATTTGTGCAACTGAGGCCTTGAAAAGAGCACACAGTGGAAGCGACCCCAAAAGTTCCTCATCATTGCTCTCCTGCATTAGTCTATTCGATACACAGTTAACAAAAGCTGCATTACAATTGCAGACAACTGTTGGTGAGAATTATTGTTCATTTTGATTATGGAGTCCATACTCTGACCTCCGAGAATACCAGATTCCATTTATTACCAATGCTATCGCTTATATCTGCTCGCATACCACTTCCTTGTAGATGCAGCATTTCGCAAACGCGAAGGCTTCATTTCGCTCTATGCTGTTGCCTGCAATCTCGCTAACATGGTCTGTCAGCGGTCGGAAGAAGAAGAAAACATTGCAAAGATTGCTCCTGCTTTCATTCAAAAGACCATTGTGCTAGCAGCCTGCACAATCTTGAAGATTCATCGCAGCGACCTTGCACCCCATTTAGACCTTGAGGCAGGGGAGCAGGCCTATTTTGCTTCTATAGTCTTTGCGCGCGAAGGATCAATACAAAATAACGACCTAAGCGCGAGGGGTGCCACCATATTCAGCCAACTATGGAATAGTCAAAATATTTTCAAGGGTAAAGATGGCAAAGTAGATAGCTTGAGCAGCCGAATTTCGAGTAGGCTGTCTACGAGCATTGTCTTCGACTGCCTCTGGTGGTGGCGACAAGAGTTTGGTGGATCTGGAAATCCCTATGAGAATAAGCGACAAAGTAAGCTTGCCTTCTCGCTCTCACTGACTTGATCCTCCATTTTATGATATTCCACTAACGACCAATTCGTTCTACAGCCCAAGTTACATCTTTGATGGGAAATAACAATGGCACTTCCTTCGAGCAGAGAGCAGCGGATGAGGCTGCTGGCGACGTTAACGCTGCTCTAGATGTCTCGCAGACAGCTGCGCTTGCTGATGAGCCATTTATTGACTTTGACTGGGATATGGGTCTTAATCTAAATGAATGGCCTTTGTGATAAGAAATACATCGACAATATGGATGAATTAATTTTAGCTGTAAAGCAGATACTAGTATAAAGAGATTATAAGAAATATGGAATGCTAGTCTAATTTAATATAGGGGATTATTATTCAATGCCTTAATTTTATTATCCAGTGTCTGAGCTGTGTTGTAATAAGGCTATTAGTTAATATATAAAAATATATAAGAGGTATTTAATAGTTAAGTAGTAGAAGTAGTAGAAGTAGTAGAAGTAGTAGAAGTAGTAGAAGTAGTAGAAGTAGTAGAAGTAGTAGAAGAAATAGAAGACTCTAGCCAGCACAAGTGCAAGTATAATGATGAGCAAATTTTAGAAGTACGCCGTGTCTCTAATCATCACAGATGCCATAGCTGCTGCAACGTTCCAGGTGCGGTCTGCGTGGGCTGCCTCATATGACGGGGCTCCATAGAGAAACCGGCTGCCGTGAAGTGTATATAAAACAGCATGTTTGACTGCTGATGTACTCGCATTGTATACATTTGAAAAGAAGTTTAAGAATAACTTTCTTAACGTGAAGTAAAGGATCACGTTTCAGGTTTCTTTGTAAATTCTTCGAAGCAATGTTTTCCAATTAGAAGGATAATTGGAGAGGACGTCATTATCGTATAGTTAAAGTTAATACTTTGACGAAATATCGCTGACCATTGCGTCCCAAAATCCTTTTCCTACTGAGGATATTTGGAGACGTTCCGAAATGGCAGCATATCCAACGTTGACGTCGTGAGAGGATATCCGATTTTCTTGGCTTGTTGCCGAAGACTTGGGTTATTCAGGCCCTACAGCATACCTACATAAGACTGTAGTTCCGCAAATGTAGCAAATGTAGCAAATGTAGCAAATGTAGCAAATGTAGCAAGTAGATTACACTATCGCCCTTTATTGAGGGCATGTACACTCCATCAGCTAATAGGATTCTTTGTTATACCCATCAACAGCTCACCCAATACACCGAGATCGCTGCAATCTTCAAGGTTCAAAACAACTTCTTCGATCTTCTGTCTCCTTTCATCATCAATCACATTAGCCGTAATATTCCTCCACTTTTCAAGTATCTCATGATTGCTCATTGGGGGCAAAAGACTCTTAGCCACCTCCCTATCTACAGCAATAGGATCCGACTTGCCCCTCAGCCAAACAGTCACTCGAGTACGCATTTTGCTAAACTCTTTGTTCAACTCGCACGTCGTCTTGCCAACTAGGTCCCATACCATATCCCTCTCAATCATATGAGAAGAGAATTGTGCCGGAAGGACGGCATTATCAACAATGTATGTGGCCGCAACGTAGGCATTGCTCATTTGAGCCCCGGTTGCCGTTAGTGGCCGCTTTGCCTCCCAACCTCCATGCTCAAAAGCAGGCTTGCTTAATTCAATCAGGATACGCTCAATGCTTTCTGTATCATTCATTACTTCGGGATAGAGACTGCGAAAATCTGCTAAGCAGTCCACTGTGTTGTGTGTCCCAGCCATGCTCGCGTATGGCTTTATCGCAACGCCTTTCATCAACCACTTTTGGCCAAGGTCTTTGGCAATTTCTTCAGTCTTATACTGGGGCTCCATTCCATTTCCGCTGCTAAACTGCTTTAAAAAGCCGCCATAGTCACGCTCAAATACGCGCTTGATGCCCACATAGCCTGTCTGGGCTAGAAGAGCGCCTAGAAGACCGCTCCTTGCTGCGAACCCGTGCTGCATGCGCTTGACTTCTGACTCGAATTGTGCAGACATCAGACCACCAGCCTGCGTGCATGCAATGCCAAAGGCATCTTCAATGGCACCAGCTGATAGTCCGAGGAACTTGCCTACAGCAGCTGCGGACGCAGGAGGACCAAAAACGGCGCCTGAATGCCATCCCATGGATAGCATGTGAGGCCCGTGGAGAGCAAGCCCAACGCGAGGGCCAACCTCGAGTCCAGCAATATACGCAGTAATAAGATCTCGACCAGAATTGGTTGATGATGAGCCCGACTTCAACGATAGATGATCAGACACGGCGAACAGAGCAGGCAGGATGATGCTGTTTGAATGCAACGGAGCTCCAGTGTGCCAATCATCCAGTTCAAATCCTTGAATAAACGAGCTGTTCAACATGGCGGCATTAAGAACATTGATTCGACGCTCGTAGCCAAATACGCCAGCAGAGCCTTCTGTGAGTTCCAGGTCCAGCAGAGCTTTTGCTGCTTTTTCAGACCATGGCAAATGAGCGCCTACTAAGCCGCAAGCGATGCCGTCCAGGATGAAGTATTTGGCGCGGGTACGGAGATCTTCATTGATGTCGTCGTATGTAAGAGACGAGATCCAAGTGCAGAGCTGCCCTGTTGGACTTGATGGATTAGAAGGACCATCTGATGGCGTAGCTGTTGAATGAGTCATGATGGTAGTTCAAAAGTGATGAAGAGATTGTTTCTATGCGGAAAATGCTATTAACATTATAAGAGAGGTTTTTGGCTGAGAAGTGCTAGAATATCTATTCATTTTATGCCTCTTTTTCGATCACGACGGTTTTTTACAGAGCATCACTCACGGCTTACAGGGTATCATAAGCGCCAAACGGCAAAAATCGGCGCTTCACTTGTATGGCGTCTCGTCGTCTCCATCGCGCGTCTCGCCCCCAACGACGGTCAGCATCGGCAATGGTCAATGTCGGCAGAAGATAGAATGGGGCGTTGCTCACGCTTCTATTGGCCGCTTCACAGCTCTCACACGAACTCAGTAATAGTGTAAAATCTTCAATCTCAATGTTTCTACCACCAATCAATAGGAGAGAGGGGGGCTATAGACTGGACTTGAGGCACCGAAGATTTCGGAGTTAGTGTTAGTGCAAGCCATATTACATGTAGCTTGCCACAGCACAGGATATTTGGTCTTCCAAGTTTCGGCCGAAACCTGTCACCCGAAATTCCTGACCTATGTCGATGGATCTTAAGATTTCAGCTACATATCATGACTTGGTATGGCTCCCCCGATGGCTTTCGGACTTGGGTACGTCATGAAATGTAGCCACTATATTGAATCTCTCACAGCATAATATATAATGAGCCTGTGCATACCGCTTTTCTAGATGCAGATAATTCTAATACATCATTCACATCGTAACCTCGTTATAATGTCTGAGACAATCAAGACCATCAGCATCCCCAACGTCGCTTGGGAGACTGCCGCTGACATCCACTTCCCACCCAATTTCGATGAGAGCAAAAAGTATCCCGCAGTCGTTTGTGCTCATCCGATTGGATCATGCAAAGAGCAAACATCAGGCAATGTCTACGGGAAAGCAATGGCAGAGCAAGGCTTCGTAGTTGTCGCCTTTGACGCATCTTTTCAGGGCGCCTCTGGCGGCAAGCCTCGTTTTATTGAAAACCCAGAGTTCCGCGTCTCTGACTTTCGTTTCGTCGTCGACTATATTCAGACTCTGCCTTATGTTGACGCCAATCGCATTGGCGTGCTCGGCATCTGCGGTGGAGGAGGCTATGCCATCAACGCTGCTATCACGGATTACCGATTCAAGTGCTGCGTTGGTATTACTCCTGTAAACTTTGGCCGTCTCTCGCGTGAAGGATTTGCTGGCTTCGACCCGGTTGGCGCTCTTGAAAAGATGGCTGCCCAGCGCACTGTTGAAGCTCAAGGTGGAGAGCGGCTGGTGATTAATTACCTCCCACCAACAGTTGAGGAGGCCAAGAAAGCTACTATCGATATCGACATCCGCGAGGCCACCGACTACTACAGAACCGACCGGGGTCAGGCCCCTAATGGCTGTACCAGTGGCCTATTCTCATTCAACAGCTCTGCCCTCACATGGGATGCTTTCAACCACGCGGAGGTCCTCATGACTCGACCTCTGATGGTCATAGTTGGTGACAAGCCAGGAGGATTTGGCGCTTACCGGGATGCTCATGAGATTCATGGCCGGGCAGCTTCGAAGGAGAAGCACATTGTAGTCCTCCCTGGAACTTCTCACTACATGCTGTACGACAAGCCCGAGGCTGTTAAACCAGCACTTGAGCAAGTCCTGCCTTTCTTGAAGAAGCACCTGGGCGATGCCAAATAGGCGGATTTTATAATTTAGGTAGAACTTGGATAGGTTTCAATATAGCGTTTGCATTAGACGTATCGTTTGCAACCCAAAAAAGACATGGTTGCCGTATTTCTAGATGTGATGTTTGTAAAACGTTTAAAATTTCAGCACAAATGTGTATTAAATGGTACCTTTAATGGAAATATATATCCACGGGTTTTATGCTTTACGTGCTTACTATGTTGTAAAGCATGAAATCAATGGCTTCGATGAATGGAGCACCCCTGGCGAGCGAGCCGTAGCTCTGATTCACCATGAATCATGAGACATCGCCACTCTAGATTGGCCACAAGGAACAAATAGGATTTAAAGCTTGTCACGAACCATCATCCTGATGGTGTAAGTGAGTGAATACATAAACTAACTTGGGTCCTGCGGTAGCTCCGGGCTTCGTTACCCGCAGATTACCCTTCCAAAGACATTCTTCGCGCCGCAACTCCAGCTTGAGAATTTTCAACCTCAAATTATTTTAGCAGCTTTACACCCAAGTATAGGCATCTCTCTGGACTTAATAATAATGCGAACCCCGGCTAGCGGCAGGCGGCAGGCGTTGAAGCGCAAGCGAGTGGTAAACTCTTGTTCAGAATGTTATCGCAGAAAGCAAAGGGTTGCGCACCTCTTCGCAAGCTTCAATGATGTCCACCCCATCTAATACTCTTTTAGTGTGATCGCAAAAGCCCATGCAATAACTGCTTGGCACGCAATATTCCAGATAAATGTATATTCAATACTTCGCTACCGTAAGTCGATTTCGGTGTCTGTCTACAATCAACTCCCTTGCCCAGCATCTGTTTCTACAAACATGAATCTTAAAGCTAGTGTTTAGGTCCCCGCCAGCAACTGAACAACAGCTACCAGTTCCAACAGCTCAACCTGGCCCAAGCAAAGCCCTTTCAGTTGAGAGCGAATGCGAAAATACTCAGGAAGCAGTGGATCTCGGGTATTCGCTAGTCTCTGGTAGTAATGCCTTTGTTGGCTTACAAGAGGTAAATACATGTAAGCCATGATACGACCAATAATCATTGACTGATCAATACAAGGCCCTAGGAAATGAAGAATTTCAAGACATTTCAACTGCCTACAACGATGCTCCTCAGTTTGATTCATCGAAAAGAGATGCCGATAGCCTTATTGCAAAGCTACCCCCGAGGACTGTCATTGAAGCCTTGGTTAAATTATTTTTCGATGAAGTAAACTCGCATTACTTCATCCTTGAACACGTCTACTTCAACGAACTGTTTTCTCGCTGGCCACCAAAAGAAAGAATAGAACCTGTCAAGTATTTGAATTTCGTACAGCTTTCAACGGAATTACGATACTTTCCCTCTGTACTTTTCCAAATCATTGCTCTATCCCTGCAATTCGTACCACCTGATTGGGGTGTTTTATCCGGTGCATCATACGAACTTGCTACTTCACGCACGTATAGCGATCTCGGCGATAGGCTGTTATACCTTTTGGGGAGACCTGGGCTTGCCATAACTGCAGTTCAAGCGGATTTCCTGAGATCATCGTGGTTAAAGAACTGCGGGAGAGCAGTTGAAGCCTGGCATACGATTGGGCATGCCATTAGGTCTGTATAGCCCTTGACAAGACTTTAAGAAATTCATGCTAATTTTTCCACTACTACTGGATAGACAAGCTCAAGAACTTGGACTGCATCGACAAAAAGACGTATATCAGTCAAATAAGAGTAATATTGGAGAGACGCTGAGTGTGTTTTGGTACGAGCAAAATAAGAAGCGCTTATGGATTAATCTCTTTCTATGGGATAGGTAAGACTCTGAACAGTTTCATTCTTTTACTGTTCTTCATGAGCTGACCCTTATAGCTTCGTGGCTATGATTCTAGGCCGCCCTCGAATGATTCATATGGACGATTGTGATGCAACGCCTCCCATCGATTGCAGCATACCCGGAGATCCCTCTACGGCCATACCAATGACAGTCCGCCTCGAAGATAGCCCTAACATCTCCACAGCCTCAGCGCCTCTTTTTCGTTATGCTCTTGCTTGCAAAGTACATGAGATGCGAGCTGTCAAGGCTGATCGTCCTCGTCCAAAAGACTATTCCGTTGTCCAAACGCTCCACAACGATATAATATCACTGGTGGAATCATTGCCCGCTTTTTTGAGGCAGAAAAATCCAGACACTACCTGTGACCTGGAACATCCATATCTGCCGCAGCTCCGTGAAGAATTACAAGTCATGGCAAATTTGTTTCTCATGACATTGCACCGGCCGCACATCATTTCTAATTTGGAGAGCCGAAAAGCTGCTTTGCAAGCTTCGCTTGAAACGCTTGGTTGCCAGCTAATCTCCTTTTCACATGCCAAACAGCATCAATATCATCTATTTGGACTGGCGTTCTATACTATCGAAGCTTCGCTTCTTATATCCATTATCGTGATTCTATTTCCACCACAGAACCACGAGATTAAACAAAAGGTCGGCCACAGCCTTCAACAAGCAATCGAGAGCCTTTCAGAAATGAGGCCTTTCAACCCAATGGCTGCTTCGGGCTTAGATATCATTCAACGTTGCTATCAAAGGATGAAGACAACGATTGCGTCACCCAGCAGTGTATCTGATGCAAGAACAGCTGCGTATGAGACTCCGGCCAATACCTTCAATAGTCTGATGGGTGATCTCAACCAAGAAGATCTTGTTCAACCTCAAAGCTCGCAAGCCGTGTCTTTCCAACCCAACCTAACCCCAGAACAGGCCTCTTCAATGAGCTTTACGCCGATATTTCCAGACAGCTTCAATCAAACATATTGGCTGGACCAATTGAGTGTTATTGACCCATTCATTTCAGATCAGAACTCCGGTAACCTCTGGGAAAACTTTTTGTTTGATACGTAGATACATCAAAGCACCAAGGATAGTAAATAACTGGTTCATTTCACTTTTGGCTGGTCTTTAAGTAGAACTTGATCACTTCGGCCGTCTACCTAAGCTATACCTGCCATGTACCCCTCAATATCCTCCAAGATGGTAGCGTTGTCTACCTCCTACTTCGTTACATCAACCTCAATTCTCTTCGAGTCTCTCAACTATGGCTTTCATGAAAGACTGGATGTCTTTCAAGATGGCAGCGCGGTCTGCCTCCTTCTTGCTGAGAACTGCTTGAACAACAGCTTCAACAACAGCTTCAACAACAGCTTGAATCTCAGCCTTGAGCTCAGTTTTGAGCTTGGCCATCTCTGAGACTATCTTCTTCTCAATACTGACAGTGTTGTCGAAGGTGTTTTGCAGGATGATGTCTATTTTCGCATGAAGGCGGAAATTCTCTCTTCCAAACAGAAGTTTCATGTCTGAAATGCTTTTCATGACGTCCTCATTCCACTTCGAGGATGAATTGTCCGTAGTAGAATTCTCGTCGCTAGACGTCTCCTCTTCATTGCGAGTATTGGCAGACGTTGATGCTGGGGTCGGGGAGTTTGTCGATCGGGCGCATTCAAAGCTACCTGCGATGTCCCATTCCGGCGTGCCCTGCGAAATTGTGCTTATCGGCGTCATATTCGCTTCTTGATTCTCTGGGCATGCGTCCACGATTTCAGCGTCAGGAGCGCTCATCTCTTGTCGAGACCCATCGGTAGAGGTTGCCTCTGCTGGCATGTTGCAGGCGCCTTGATCATTTGAGGTATTCGCCTGGGCCCAGTTGCGCTCCCTCATCTCACTCAGGAACGAGTGTTGGGATGCTGGCCTAGGTATGGCGTATTTGGCGAACAGTCTTTCCGGGGCGCTGAGTCTTCCGAACAAGGGCTGAGAGGCGCCAACGTTCTCAGACGACATCTGAAGGCCGCCCTGGCGCGCAAACAAACCCGGATCAACAGAACGGTTTGCGCGGATGATCTGATCCGAGAGGTGAGCTGCCGAAGTCTCGACCTTTACGGACGACGTCTCCTGTGCGGTGCGGGCGGGCAACGTAGGAGGAGCGCTGGTATCCGTCAAGGGAGCCTCCTCAAATCTGGCCTGCTTTCTAGCACGAGGTTGTGCACGAGGCTGTGTAGAGGCGGAGGCAGAGGCTTGTTCCATGTCTTCTTCAGACTCGCGAGATCTCTTACGCGTTACTGGAGGCGTATAGACATCGGAGGTCTCGCCGTCGGCTGACGTTGGGAGGATATGTGACGCTTTAGGGTAGATGTCGAAATATTCTTCCGAAAAGTCTTGCACAGCTCTTGTGCCAAATCGTTTTCTAACGGCTTCAGGATACTTGACCGGGAGCTTGTAGCCGTAAAGGGCGTTCAAAGTGAGAAAATTCGCCCAGCTGATGGATTCAGGTGCGAAGTTCCTTTCCTGGGCTTTTCGATACAGACGGTGAGATGCTCCAGACGTTCTGGCGCTTGCGGTTTTGAGGTATTTGCCGCTCTCTATGATTTCAACCATATCCAGCTGATCGTCAGCGGTCATTCTCGTGGCTTGAGAGTAATACGCGTTTAAAACTGCGATGGTATCTTCGTAGTCGGGTGTACCAAAGGTGAGGTCGTATGGGTAGTCATTCGGGATGTTGATGTCCGCAAAAGACAATTTCTTTGGCTTTGGGAAGACTGGAGACGTCATCGATGGTGACATAACAGCAGAAAAATCTGTCATAGGCGAGCTTGCCACTGGAGGCGACGACATCTTGTCGTGATACGTGGCGGTGGTGATGACGACAAATGTTATGATAGATGGTGGAAGTAGAAGGCGAAGTTTTTCAAACGCAAAGGAAAGAGAGAGAAAGAAGAAAACAATCATGCATGCATTAGGGCGGTGAGTAAACTTCTGCAGAACATTAAACATTATATAAAATAAACAAAGGCTATAATACCAGGTGGCGAGCAGCTGTTTAGTATAAGTCGACACCTGGCATTGGGAAGAGTTGGCGTTGTTATGCATGGCGAGGCGGTGTCTTTTTTTTTTTCTTTTTCTTTCTTTCTTTTTTTTTTTTTTTTTTTTTTTTTTTTCAGGATTTGTTATTCAACAACCCAGTTTTATTGTCCAGCACTCTAGCAGCAGCACTCTAGCAGTAGCTAAGGTTGTAAATACTATTACATGTATTGGGTATTCTAATCTCTATATACTTGTGCTTCTACTACCTCTACTACCTCTACTACCTCTACTACCTCTACTACCTCTACTACCTCTACTGCTTCTATTACTCTTATTACTTTTATTATTTCTATTACTGTTATTACTGCTACTTTAAAAGTATTATATTTAATTAAATAATTTTACATTATAGGCTAATTGCTTTAACAAGTAACAGCTAGGTTGCTGGAGAATGAAACCGGGATGCTGAATAATAATCCCTCTACCCTTTTTATTCAGGAACTTATATAATATAAACAATCGCCTAATTTGCATGCAATCTAGAATAATAAAGTGAAACTCTCTATAGTTGTGATGCAATATACAAGACGCCGGGAGATCCCTTGTATAGGCATTGTCTTCTTTAATGAAAGTCACAGTATCAGCCACCCTTATGAGCATGTATTCTAGCAGTCCAATATTTCCAATCCTAAGAAAGCTGTTGTCCTCTACCAGTCTCTGTAAAAAAAAAAGTTCAACCCATCTCCTCTTTGTTTAGGTATGTTTTCTCAGATTCTTTATAGCAAAGGCCATTCCCTCCATATACTAAAGAACTTCATTTATTCTTGAACTTCTTGTCTTCATCCATGTTCGACCTAACCTCTTGCATAAACTGACGTACCTCCTCTTTGAATGTAGCGTCCTCGGCTCTGGTCGTCGCATCTTTCTCTATAATTAAATCATTAAGGTCTATTAACTTGTTCATTTTCGATTTTACCTTGGATATTCCCAAACCTTGCGATAACTTATTCATAAAGTCTTCATCGGTAAATTTTGACTCGAAATTGTGGAGAGCAGTGCAATTCTCTTGATGGCTGATGGGAGGTGGCGGCACTTGAAGATTTACAACTGTCGAAGTTTCTCTTGTCACTGAGGTTGTAAGCCTCTTTATAATATCGTCGATGTTGAATCCTTCATCTAAAGGTGTCTCCGTATGTCCTTGGACAGAACTTGTTTGATCAGTGTTTTGATCCCCAGGTTGCTCGTTGTTTCGCGTTTCCACGTCCTTATCTTGGTTCTGCTGCTCAGCAAGGCGTCTGGCTTCTTCGAGATCCCTGTGTAATTGCGTCTTTGTTCTTCGGGATGCTAGGGTGGCTGTAATAACGCAATCAAGTTGCATCCGCTGACAACGTGTACAAGAGTTAGGAGGCTCGGCACCATATTTGGGTTCAATCCTGTACTTTGTCGGCGCTTTGGTTCTCGGGAGACATTGCTGGGGGTGTCATTTTGGATGGCGCTTTCAAGAGAAGTGGGATTTGAACCCTCGCTGCAACGCTTTGAGCCATTGCACCAGTTCAGGAACAGTATTTGTCTTCAAATGGGTCTTTCAATGCCTCTGAACCTATCTTTATAAAAAGAGGTAGCAGAAGTAGCAGAAGTAAGTAGCAGAAGTAGTAGAAGTAGCAGAAGTAGCAGAAGTAAGTAGCAGAAGTAGCAGAAGTAGCAGAAGTAGCAGAAGTATAAATAAAAGAGGAAAAATCTTTCAACTGAAATTGAGATTATGTCCGCCCCCACCCGCCTGTAACGAGGAAGGTACAACCACCCGTGACTGCTATATAGACACGCGCCATCAGCCACCGTCCTCTATGGAAATTCTTCGTTATAGAACGAAGAGATAAAGCTTAAGATAAACCGGAGACTTGTGTCATTATTAACTAAATTACATATGTAGAGAGGTCATACAATACAGAATTGGGCGTTTGCTCTTCCTGGGACATTATATGACCTCTAGCCGCGACACTCAATCTCAGCAAATGTAACATCGTTCCTTGCTAAAGTTGAAGATCTGATTTCACCGCGACGCCGTTCAGCTATAGTCTGACTACAATTGGTCAAAATGGTGGACGTCGTAGCTATATACAGGAACCAACAACAACTTTCGCATAAGCCCGATGACGTATGGAACAATAAAAGCGGTACGTAGTAATGTAAAAACGTCAAATAGGCAGCATAAAAACTAATCAAGGCATGTTTGTAAATGTATATTAAAAAGCAGCTTTATACATTAATCATCCTAGTATACTGTCCCAAGCATCATCTCAGCATCTACTCCTTCTCATGCCCAAGACCACCAGCCTCAGTCACATCCTCCACCTGGTTAATCTTATCCTTTGAAACAATACCGTCCTCGTCAAACACAGTAAGCGCCTCACCGTGCTCAAGATCTCTCTTGAACAGCGCCCCAATCTTGGTAGCCTCGCGATCAAGAAACGTCCACGGCGAGCGTCCCTTTGTGAACAAAAAGTCCATCTCTTCGAGCGTTTTCCCAGCAGACTCGGGGTAGAAGAGGAAGACGACGATGCTCATGAGGTAGCACAATGCCATGAAAATGATGTAAAGTTTCCAGCTATTTCCCATAACAGTATACATAAGCATATGTGCAAAGCTTCTACAAGTAAGATAGAAGAGGGTAAACTGACCTGATCTTTGCCATCGCCGTAGGGATATACAAGGCAAACCAGAAATTCTATGCTCCATCAGTTTTTGAAGCTCCAATGGCAAGTTCTTCATATATAACTTACGACAAACCAATTCGTAGCAGTCGTCATGGACGTGGCGCGACCGCGCATGCTCATGCTGAATATCTCGGGCGGATACACCCAGGCGACGCAAGCCCACGTAATTGCAAATACCGCAACATATATGTACACAAAAGCAATAATTGTGCGTGATGCAGCCGCGTTTGTGAAATCGAAGTTTGTCTTTTGCGTAAGTGAGTCGTAGACGGGGTTACCTGATAGAGAATATAGTTAGCAAGAGAGATTGACGAGAGAAGGAATCAGGGCAACGTACCCTCCGCTTTCATGAGAATGCCAATAATCATCATCGAGATACCCATGCCAATACCGCCAATGACCATAGGCATTCTCCGACCCCATTTATCCATATAATACATGTTTGGGTAAGTAAAGACATTGAGAACAACACCCTGCAGTCCGTTTGCCAGGAGAGATGAAGAAGTCGCACCGAGGCCGGCCTGCTGGAAGAGGAAGACCGCGTAATACATGATCCTATCTCAGGTCAGAGAAAAGGATCGGGCTACAACCAAATGAATAATGGAAACTTACACATTGATGCCTGTCATCGATTGCCAGAATTGCTTTTTCTTGTTAGTTCTTTAATCTTCAATAGCAGAGCCTTTGGAGGGGTAGCCATACAACTCCAATGCCAATCCACATACGGCGCCTGTGCGTTCCAAGAAGCATGTCAAAGTAGCTAGGCGGTGGATGGTTCTTTTCGTAGGAAATCTTGGCCACAATCTCAGCCAGCTCAGCCTGCACATACGGATCGTTTACATCTCCTCCAGCGTGAACCTGTGCAAGCACTTGCAGCGCCTCTTCCTGCCTGTCTTTTTGAACAAGCCATCTGGGGGATTCGGGCATGAACCACATGGTGATGTGCAGAGCCACTGTAGCCTATGACCCATTAGTTACTCTCTCTGCAAAGTAATTGACAGCTGTTTGGAATAACTCACAATCATCTGTAGTCCCATCGGAAGTCTCCACGCTGCGCTACCGTTGATATGACTTGTTCCGAATTGAATCCAAAACGCGATTAGAATGCCAAAGTTGACAAAACATTGGAAAACACTAATGATACGGCCGCGAATCCTATAAACCCATTAATGAGAGCTTACTAGTAAAAGGAAAAGTGTCAACATACTCTCGAGGCGCAATCTCGCTTTGGTACATGGTAACCTATCTCCATTAGCAGTAATCCATAACACAAGCCAATTCTCTCCTTACCATCATTGTCAAACATCCATTTCCAAGTCCGTTAATGACTCTCCCCGCAACAAGAGCCTCAACATTGTTCGCCGCGGCAGAGATGGCACAGCCAATGGTGAAAATCGCAGAGCCCAGTAAGATTGTCTTCCTTCGGCCCAGCCTGTCTGCAAGGAAAGCGCCCGTTAAGAGAGAGCCCGCAAAGGCTCCGGCCAAGATGGACGCAGTGATTCCTCCTTGGCGGAAATTGCTGGGATGTTTGAAGTAGTTTAAGAACTGTGGCATTGCCAAGATACCACCTAGTTGTGTTGTTAGTTGGCATGGAGCTAAATTATCGTATTGCGATTTTGCGATCCAACTCACTCATTGAGCCCGTGTCCTAAAATGGCAAACATTAGTTAGTTGGGGGGGTTCCTTAGTTATGAAGCTTGTTATATGACTGGACTCACATATCCAAAGGCCAAACCTCCGGTACATGGCGCAATGCCATAAAAGTAAACAGCCTAACATAGAGTTAGCATTTTCTTCTCACCGCACTTCATAGTATCGCAAAGTCCAAGAAACACACTTACCTTTCTCACCATGTTGACATCAGCATTCACTCAAAATATTTGACAAGACAACTCCTTATCTCTCTCTCATCTCATATCAAGACCCATCATGATCGTCACCAGCTCAATTATATACCAAAAAGAGCCAAAGCAGAAATAACCGAAAACCCGATGTGAGTGCCACGATTGGATAGCGTCACTGGATCTCTCCCCAGACTCCACACCGCGCATATCCCCAAATCTGGGGAAGCTAGTTAGATCCGTCGGCTGACTAGCCGAGAACAAAAGAGGAGATCATCAACAAACAAACCACTAGCAATTTCTCCGAGAACCAAAATGCAACTTCAGCCGCCGGGTCTTTCAAGTAGCCGAACTACCGGCGAAAGCGCCATGATTGGTGCTTCAGCGTTATAAAAGCGATAGCTCAACCATTATATCACAGCGTAGCTTCGTAAAATGTGTGATATAAGTATTCCAGTGGCCCGGCGGTTTTTATCTGTTTCCTTTGTTGTTCTACGACTATAGTTCACGATACCAGCGGTAAAAAAATCACAATGGCACCCTCACGGACCGACACCACCACCAGCTTTGTGGGCTCTCACTCTCCAGCTTCAGAAGTCAAGATTACAGGATTTGAAGCTCATGGTAAGAATATCTCGTCCTCGCACATGTCGTTCAAAGCTCACTAGAAGCAGACCTGAGATTCCCCACCAGTCTGGATCTCTCTGGCTCAGATGCCATGAACCCAGGCCCCAACTACAGCGCAGCATACATCATTCTCAAAACCAACACAGATTTACAAGGCCATGGCTTCGCATTCACGATTGGTCGCGGCAACAACCTATGCACAGCCGCAGCCGAGATGATTGCCGAGCGGCTCGTTGGAAAGACGCTCGCGGAACTAACACAAAACATGGGACAAACCTGGCGGCATCTCGTGTCCGACTCACAGCTCCGTTGGGTCGGCCCAGAAAAAGGCGTCATTCATCTCGGTCTCAGCACGTGCGTCAATGCTGTCTGGGATCTCTGGGGCCGATACCTGAACAAGCCGGTCTGGAAGATTGTCGCCGACATGACACCGGAAGAATTTGTCAACTGCATTGATTTCCGATATATTGTCGACGCCATCACTCCGGAAGAAGCCATTGCGCTACTGCGTGAACAGGAAAAGACCAAAGCTGCACGGCTGGAGGAAGCACGCATTAGCAGAGCCGTCCCGGCATACACAACGCAGGCGGGCTGGCTGGGCTTTTCTGATGAAAAGATGGTGCAGCTGATCAAGTCGAATCTTGCCCTCGGCATGGATAAATTCAAGTTCAAAGTTGGTGGTAACTTGGAAGACGATATTCGCCGACTGCAGATTGCTCGTGATACTATCGGATACGACCGCATGCTCATGGTTGACGCCAACCAAGTGTGGAGCGTGCCAGATGCAATCGAGTACATGCTGCAGCTTGTCAAGTATAAGCCACTGTAAGTTCTATCCTCTCAGTTTATATGTTCGGCACAATTAAGCAAGCATACTAATATGCCCTTTCACTATCAAGATTCATCGAAGAGCCGACTTCGCCTGATGATATCCTCGGCCACGCCGAGATCAGAAAGGCTTTGAAGCCACATGGAGTGGGCGTAGCTACCGGCGAGCACTGCCAAAACCGCGTAATGTTCAAGCAGCTGCTCCAGGCCGGATCAATCGACTATTGCCAAATCGATGCATGCAGATTAGGCGGTGTTAACGAAGTCATGGCCGTTCTGCTAATGGCAAAGAAGTAAGTCATGACAAATGAACTACACCCCGATAGCTCCCTCGTTCACGCATCTAATCAATCTGGCAGATTCAACGTCCCAATTGTACCCCACAGCGGAGGCATTGGCCTCAACGAATACACGCAGCACCTCGCTCTAATAAATTATTTATGCGTAGCGGGTGAAAAGAGTCTGCTAGAACACATCAACTCGTTTCGTGAAGTCTTGACAAACCCTTGTCAGACCAAGGACGGCCATTTCGTCACACCAAATGAGCCAGGATACAGCGTAGAGTATACACCTGATGCGATTGAGAAGTACACATACCCTTCAGGCAGCTTCTGGAAGAGTGAGCAGGGACAGGCGATCATAAACGAACCAAAGATATAATTAGACAGTTTGTGTAGATAAGAAGTAAATAATAGGCGGTGTATTTGAATAGAAAGATGTCGCTCAAGCGGACTGAAAGATGTTTTGAAAATATCCAAACTCGTCCAGCCAGTCTTCGAACAGTTGCAGATTAGCGGCATCAGAAATCGCAGCATCTGCAAGCTCCAAGTCGCCGGGATCAGCCTCATACGTTGGAGAAGAAGTCCGTGCCTCTGCCAGAAATCCAGTTTGAATATCAGCAGCAGTAACAGGCATTGCCGAATGGTCGGCGGTGCCACGGTCTTTGTTTTGTGCCACTGTAGGTTTGATGGGATTGCCATCAGCATTATTCGCTGTGGGTGGGCGCCTCCAACTTGGCGTTTGGCCAGAGAGCTCTACTCCTTTGCCCGCAGGTTGTTTTGCTGGCATATGGTCATTGAAGAATGCGACAAGAGGATCTTGCTCGATTCCGCTGGCGTGCGTTGTTGGACCTTGCGAATGTGAAGCTGCAAGCGTAAAAAAGTCGTGGTAGAAACTTGCGTGCCAATAAATATCGCCGAGCTGTTCTAACAGTACCATGCATTTGTTGAATCGATCGATATAAGGTTGTCTGCTAGATTGATCTGGGGAAGATCGCATCATAAGGAGATGAACAATGAGCGGCGGTAAAATAGCCGTCACGCTGTGGTATATTAGTACGAAATTCGCTTGCAGCTTAGAGAAGTACTTGCCATATTGTAGGGCAATATTTGACTAGATCTAATCTGACGAGCTCGACAGCAAGTCTTGTTGAGTCTTCAGCAGCTGCCTGAACCTTTGGTAAGGGGAGTTGTGCGCCACTGGGGCGACTCTCGTCCAGAACCTGGTATGACTTGTGAAGGCCCATGATGACAATGCTTTTACAACAAGTTAGTTATTGAGCAGGTGATGTAACCAAGAGTCATGGTAGCCTTACTTGTAAATCAGATGCAAAATAACCCTGTATAGAGTGCAGATACCTCGCTTGTCAAAATCTCTGCTATTTTCCTCATGCAACCTCGCACTTGGTGCCAAGTTGAGACGCCAATGTTGGAGAGTTTCTTCACAGAGGCTTATCTGTTCGGGTAGTGATCCGGCCGCTGTCGCCATGTTATGAGGAAGTGATAGCACTCCCTCCATGTACTGACAGAGCTTCACAAAGTCAATAAAGAAGGCCTTTACCGTTCGGTCATCTTCGCTATCGCCATCCTCCTTAAGATCGTCAAGCGTAAGCATAGGAACCGTGCAGTCGAGGCTGTTGATGTGCATAGGACGCCCCGTGCCCAGCGTGGTGAGTCGGTCTCTGACCAGGCATGCCCACCATATTCTGGCCCAAAGGCTGTGTTGCGGCTCTTGACCAGCACTTCGATGTAAACCTAGCCCTTGTGAGAGGCTAATTGCTTGATGTACCCAAAACCAAGTATGCTTCTGTTCAACCATGGACGGATAATAGTGGCTCATCAGCAGGAGAGCCTGAATGTTTGTGATGTCGTCTGGTTCAAAATCAAATTCATACAAGTACTAAAAGAAGAGTAAGTATAATGATCCATTAGGGTACCACAAGGATAGGGAAACATACACGCGCTCTTCTGTGTAATTGATTTCTCGCGTCTTTCCGCGTCGCAAATCCAGCATCTCTCAATGTACTTGCAGGCACCGTCTAATAACCGCATCAGAGTGAGCAAAACATCAAACAACAACATGCGACTAACATACCGCACTGGCCGTAAATATGATGGCTTGGAGAAGCAACAAGCTAGTGCCGTGAGAATAAAGCGCGGCGCTACGATCGTTTCTATAATAGCCTTCCAGAAAGCTGGATTTGTCGATGATAGGGAAGAAGGGGTGAAAGAGCTGGAAATAATTGGACACAAACTCATCCATGACTCTCTTCGGGGGCAAGGTGAGAGCACCTTTTCGTCTCAGAAACTGTATGTCCTCTTCATCCAGCCGTGAATGCTTAATGGCCCCCGAGACATCATCATCATCTCGAGAGACGGCCAGCAGCGACGACTGGCCGTCAGGGGCAAAGCTGCGAAAGAAGGGGTAATGCGGGACCTGATGAAGCATGGCATGCTGCGGGATCGAGCGAGGCATTGCCGGTGGCCGGGCCGCATTGTTGATCCTCAGCTCGTCGCCCAGCGATGGCGCCTCCTTGACAGGCTCATTCTTCCCACGCCGCTTCTTGCGGGCTTGGACAAGACAGTCGAAGCCATCCAGTTGGCATTTGGTGCATGGAACGCCGGTCTTGAGCACGTCGCAGCGAATCTTGCGGGCCCGACAGCACGAACAGGCCTTCGATGCGCGCTTCTTCTTTCTGCTGGTGGATGAAGCAGCCGTGGATGATGGTGGCGTCTGGTCGTCTGATTGGGCCATGGTCCAATTCTGTGGCCGCTGATACTCTGATCGATGGGAGACGGAAGCTTCGACAAAGATTCACAACCAGATGGAGCCGAGGCTTCTGGATTCCGGTAAGCACAACATGGACAAGTTATGCAGATTGCCACATTGGAATTACGAATTAATTGAGAGCCGCTGGGTGTTTTGAGTCGAAGAAGGCATGTCATCAGCCAGACGGCGCTGGTTGCTAGAATCGGGCCCTGGCTACTGCTGACTAACACCGAGTGACATCCCAGGCTCTCTCTTGTCTCTGTGATGGAGTTCAATGCTCTTCGATGGTACCTAATACTGCTGGGCATCAATGTTTTCTCTTTTCTATAGACAATTCGCCGATTGCCAATTCGATACCCGACTCGTCACTCTACCATTTACAATCTCGTCTCGTCTACAATTGCATGCAATCGATGCCAAAATATCCCCCATTTCAGCTGTCATGGCAGCACCACCTACAGGCCCCCTAATCCTCCCCCACACTAAGCGCTAAAGGCCCCATCACATAAACCGCCAGCGCGTCTAAACTCCAAGCGCGCCTCAAGTGTCTAACCTCACCTTTCTTTCACCTCTTTTTGCCCGACACCTGGCAAACCGGTCTCAACGCCGCCTCACTTTGACGTCTTTCAAACCCCCAAACAGCTGCGCCAGCTGCCACACAACAAACGAAATGTCTCTCATCTTTTCTTTTTTTGTTCTTCCGTTGAACAGCTGCCGGAACAATGAGCTGGCCCAGAACCCGAATTTTTTTCGAATTCCTTCTCGCAGGTATAAAGTTCTTGCTCACTCTCTCGAACTTCTTCGTTATCTTCTTCTCTTCGTCACATCAACCAAACTCGCACAGCGACATCTTCTTCTTCCACCCTCTTTTCTTTTGCTAAGCAGTGTCTACCACGTAGCCTGCGATCCTTCTCCAACGACTAACCAGCCTCCTCCCGCAGCAAAGCACCAGCCCTTCTTCTCTACTCTCCTCTCCTCCTCCCACTCACTTCACCAAAACCAGCCCGTGCTATCTATCTATCCTCTCCCTCCACCTCACAGCACCTCGCCTCAAAAAGCAACAGCAAGCTTCCAAAAATGCTCTTCAAACCGTAAACCCACCTCCGCCCTCCTCCTTTCCGTCTCTGCCCCTCAGTGCCTCCCCCCTCGCGAATTGGGCCTCCGCAAGTGCTCTCGGTGATGATATCTCTTCACATCCTTTTTTAGGGGAAATGCCTTTTGAGAAAGAGCATTTCTTCTCATTGGCAAGTGTCCACACCACAAGAACAGAGATCTGAGCGAGCACCGATTTTCTACCCTTTACCCTTTTGCACCTCTCTACCTTTCTCCCTTTCATGGCAGGAATGCCTCTTTGTTGGTTGTTTCTCGCAGTAGCCGCAATGACCGACACTTTGCATCTAGAAAAGTCTCTTTCCTTCTTTCTGGCCACTACCAGATCAAAGGTTCAACAAAGACTCGTGATTTTCTTCTCCCTAGTGGGATATAGTTTTCAATCGGAGCAGGCTGAGATTCAACCAACGCAAGATTGTGTTCCTACCTAGGTCGGACAGCTAGTCTGGTGATTTGAGGGGTAACGGGGAGTCGGTATCTTTCTTTCTTTTTGTTTTCATACGAACAAAGTGAAACCACCTGGTGATGATTCAAGGTCCAAAAAGCCAAATTTGCAGACAACAGCAGTAGGTGTGACACCCTTGGCTGCGAGTTGCCGGTGAGAACATAAGAGAGCTAATCTGAGGGTGGCCCATATATCCACTTTGTTTCGTATTTCTTTCTTTTTCTTCTTTTCTTTCTTTCCTTTCTTCTCTTTTCTTTCTTTTCTTTCTTTTCTTTGTGTACTGAGGATGCAAAAGGGAGAGTGTGGCCATCAGCCATCAGGGCATTCAGCAAGTGCGGGCAGAGGAATGAACGATGATATATACGCTGAAAGAAAAATAAAGAAAAATATACATACACATACTATTGCACGGCGCCATTCAGGCGAGGTTTCTTCAAAGCGTAAAATTCTATTCAGCGCGTCTTTTCTTTTGCTTTTATTGGTCTCTACTCTAATCGTAAAGATCTTCCCAGCCCGGCTGATATCATGTGCCATCCATGGGTGGGTATTACTTGGCCCGCCAGATGCAAATCGTACATAAACAAAAAAATCTACAGCACCCTTGCTTGCTTCGAGTCTTGTGCTCCTAAAAAAAAAAATACTTCTTCCCTACCCCTTGTCTGCTCTCTTCAGTTCTTCTTGCCAACAGGCTTGCTATACATCCATATCGCGCAGAATCCAACAAAGCCTGATACTGTCGCGCCAATGCCAGAGATCCAAGGCCAGGCGCCTGAAATGGCAAAGCTGCGAGGCCACTCGTCGTGCGCAAAGTGACGAACGCTGACGGTGTTCTTCTCTTCGATGTTGGTGAGGAAAGAGCGCTTGTAGTTGACCTTGAAGTTGAAAATGCCATGCTGGTCAGGAAGCGTGAAGGAGACGCCATACACGGCAGCATCGTCAGTGGTACGGGTGCGAGCCAAGTTCAGGCGGTGGAAGGGCGAAAGCATGGAGAATTCGAGCTGGAGAACGTCACCCTGAGGAACAGTAAAGGGAACCCATTTATCCCAGCTCCACTCGGACAGAGAGATGTTGTAAGACTAGAAAAATTGCAAGAAAAGAAAAAAAGTGTCAGTGGCAATGTGCCATACAATATGGGTTCATTCATGTGCAAACTTACCACATCATTCTTAATACGGTAGATGCCGGGGTTAAGCTCATCTGAGCCCTGCAGCTTGTGCTCAATGCTGTTGACTCGCACAACACCAGTCTCCTGGAACGTCCAGCCCGACACTCTCTGAGCAAAGTTCTGGTTATCGGTCCTGAAACTCATTCCGCCGGGCTTGCCAACCACGGCTTCAAACCACTTGTTCTGCAGCATCTCGGCGGATCCCAGAACCGTCACGCGGGCAGAGTTGCGCGCCTGGAAGACTGAGAGAAGAGATAGTTGCTGGCCGGCAGCGAACAGATCATCGGCATCAAGAACCTCTGCCTGCTCCTTGGGGTTGTAGCTGTATGCAGTGGCGGGAGCACGGACGACGGGGGTAAGAAGAGGACCAGAGCCGAGAACATGGCCAACAGCGTGGGGGAAAGCCAAAACGCCGCCCTCAATCTCAAAGTACGACTTCAAACCGGGGCGAACATTGGTGGGCGCTTCGAGAACGAGGACGTCGTGGGATTCGGTAGCGGAATGAGTGTCGTAGTTGAAGTGGTCGATGACGGTGCCTGTGCGCTCAACGGGGAGCGAAATGTCGAGCTCTGAGAGCAAGCCGACAATGGAGGTGGACGAAGGTACAGTGGACGTCTGCGCAATCAGGATGTTTCCGTCGGCGTTGACAAAGTTGACGAGATGGTTGGGAGTCAGGTTTGGGCCCAGGCCTATGTACACGAGTGTCAGCCGGCCATTGGGACATGTTCGTAGAAGCACTGGATGCAACCGCGCAGGTAGAGGTATTGGCTGGCAGAGAACATACCCTTGACCTTGGACGGCAGAAACAACAGGTGGTCGTATTTCCTCTCTCCAAGATGGAAGAGCGACAGTCCCTCGCTCCGCGGCGTCTCATACGAAACATCATAGCCGCGACCTGCATAAGATGCGATAAATATCAAAGTCAGCGCCTTCTGGTTTCTCAATTGGTACATTCAAAGAAAGAAAGAAACAAAAAACAGCCATATATCAAAGCGGTGGTGCCGCATCTTGCGCGGATACGCACCTGTAAGATCGCCAAGAAACTGGCTGTACAAGTCCTTCTCAGCAACGTCGTCCAGCACCACCAGCAGGCGATTGCCCGCCGTGCTAACCGCCGAAACAGCCGCTGCGTACACGAGCGCAGCAGCCACGCTCAGAATCGACCACATCGCGAACAGGAGACACCAATGATACGGTTTCGGTGACGTGGTGAGGGTTGCAGGTTTGCAGTGGGAGGGCAGCTTCAAGCTCCCGATCTGGCCTTGGGGATACGTAGCCTCGCCAGCAACCCGCTGTGGAGCCGCTCCGTTTCAGTTGTCACTTGCAGCAGCGGTACGTACAGCAGGTACATGCCACATGTACTACTGAGCTCTGCTGCAGAAGCTCTCTGGCCGCAACTAAAAAAAACTGCCCCCCGCCGTGCCGATGTTCTGCCGAGGCGCCGGAAGAGCATCACGACGAAACCTCATGTTTGTCACCCGAACCGCCGCCGCGCTCCAACATCGCAATCCCCCCAAGATCCAGCAGACTCCCGTCTGAACCACAGTACGATGCAATCTCCCTCTCCGCCGCACAGCCCTTGAGCCTCCAGCTAACCAATTGATCTCCTCCTCGCCGTCTCGCCCGACAGCTTCACCATGTCCGCCCCCCTCTTCTGGTCAACGCCCCTCAAGTACTGCAGCTGGGCAGCCCGCGAGCGACCCGCCTTCTTCTGGTCCGTCGTCGTTGGTGCTGCTGGCCCGATCCTGATGCCCATCGTCCCTCCCATCCGCCGCATGCTCGGTGATGTCGACCCTGCGCCTGTTCCCGTCACCTATCCCGGTATGTCTATTATTATTATTTTTCTCACCACTTCGAGTAGGCGCAATTGCAAGGGTCAATGAACGAATGCTCTTGATTTGGAGGATGAACAAATTGAGGATGAGGGGAAAAGGGCAGGAAGCTTCAGAGAGAAACAAGAATGGGAGAGAGGGAGAGAGACAGAGAGAGACAGAGAGAGAAGCTAACCAGAGAACATATATACAGTCCCCGCCGGTCCTCGCAAACAGCTGACAGGCTACGACGACTAAACATGTTGCGAAACAAATACACCCATAAAACATCGAATTTCCGAGTCAACACGTTTGCATCAAAGTCATGAAAAAGAGGGAAGAGCTGGAATCGCAAATAAGAGGTTCCTGTATATACTCACAACCACGGCGTTATTCACAATGTAAAAGAGGACATAGGGGAGAGAGGGGCCTTAGAGTCCGAAAATCAGAGCAGAGCGGAAGATGATATAAACTCTAAATTCAACAATTGATGCAAACTACAACGCCTTTTCTCTTTTCTTTTCTTTTCTCTTCTACCTTGTACCGATCCAAAGCTATTTTCTTCTCCACTATGCCTATATTTGTCCAACTTTTGAAAGCACACCCTTTTTTTGTAGAATCTATGGTTTACGCTGGCTTCCGCTCGCTACGCTCACAAATCTCTCACACACACGCACATAAAAACAAACACAAATCCTCTCTCCTTTTCCCCTTCTAAAAAAAAAAGATATTTGCTGCTCCATACAAATCATTCGTTGCTTCGTCCCTACCGCGAGGTGGTGCGATACGTATGCCTCACAGATGTTCGGCGGGGCATACTCAGGCTCTACCTGTCTCTGCTACCCGCAAAATTCCACTCATACTAAAGGTGTATCCTGTCAGTAACGTAGAAGCCCGAGTTTGTCACACAAGATATCAACTTACTACTCGCCCATCATCATCCCCGGTGTAGAGACATGTTGGCATTGGGCTAATACAAGTAATTCCCGCCGCCGTGTTCTCCCCCTTTTCACTGTTATAATCAATGTGGTCCAGGCGGCGTAACAGCTCCAAAGTCCACTTCCCTCTTGCCGCGCTCTTGCGCCACACATTGACAATGCCTCCACGGTGTCCTGTGAAGATGAGATAGTTCTCAAGCCACTCATTCCCTGCGCCTTCGTAAAAAGCACAAGAGTGTACGTAGTCTTCAGAGTCCGAGCATACGTTCTGTTCCAAAATGAGGGCGCCGTTTAGGGAGTATAAAATCACGTTGGGTCCAGAGCACAGCATGATATCGCCAGATACATTATGGATCTCTGCACACTCTACGTGACGCACAAGAGGCAGCTTCCGGATAAAAGAGAGCTGGTTGAGATCCCACAGGAAAGCCTGGCCGTCCGAGGAAGCTGTGACAAAAGTGCTAAAGGCCTTGCCCACTGCAATCGCAGTCACCGGAGTCTTATGGCCGAATAAGCTGGATTTCAGGAACAACTCCACAGGCTTTCCCGGCACTGTATGCAGAGCATGTACTGAAATCACGCAATCCTCTCCAGCGGTGATGAGAGTCTTGGAGTCAGCAAACGAAGCGCAAGAAATCTGACCAATATGGAGATTTTCAAACAGACCTGCCGGCCGGCGATTATCAGCGAAGAAGAAACGAATACTGTTATCCGCATATCCCCATTCCAGATATTTGTCATATGGGGGGAGATTTAGACGGAATGGCGAAGCACACAGCAGGCGGTCCAGTTTTGGCGCGTAAATAAGTGACGAAACCCTCTCGTGGCTTTCCAGCAGCGGATTCGGTAGGCATGACAGGGAGAAAATGGCTGTGTCCAGACGCTTGACAGATGACTTCAGTTGTTCCCGCGGCGGATGCGGCTTCTGGAACACTTGATGTGGCGTTTGACCGAAATTGTGAATGACGCCGGCAGATATAGCCCTCTCGTTAGAATCCGTAATCTGGTCCAGGTCAACCGAGCCCGCATATGAGAGGTTATGGAAAACGTTGAGATTTTCCACGGCCGCTTCGCCTCGCTGCTTGAACCCAAATACCAAGTCAATCCATTGATGCAGGTTTTCGCTCACATATGGGCTCTCAAGCGCTTCGCGATGCTTGGAAATAAAGATTTTAGGGTCACCCTTGGCCCAGGGAGGAAGCTCAACGTTATTGACTTGGGCACCATTGCTCTGGCGACGTCCAAAATCGTAGCCATTGATGTTTGTCAAGAATTCGGGAAGGCAAAAGAATTCGGGAATCAGCTCTCTAACGTCTGTCTTGTTGTTGCACGAGGCCGAGGTCCACGCATCGCCAACCGACTGGAACAGGCGGTCTGCGTGATCAAAGCTATCTCCCTGCACAAGCAGGTAGGACTGTACAAAGGGCGGTAGTCTAATGAGGTATGAGGATACAATCATGGCAGACGAATAATGGGTGCCGTAGTGGAACGGCGGCTGTCCAATCTCTTCGAGGGCACTAAATGTGTCAATGAACCCTTGAATGCGGTTGGGGGTTTGGGCACCCATGGGCTTTGACAAGTCGCGGAACGTTCTCGGATCTTCCAGATCAAGATCCTCGCTGGTATAGTCAGCGAGAATCCACGGAAACACAGGATATTGGGTTAAATCGTTAAAGGTCCGTCCAGCCATGGTATTGACCACCATTAGGTAGTGGAAATTTGAGATTTCACCTCTCTGCCAACGTTTCATGATGGAAGTCCATGGTGATGCGTTGAATAGAGTTCCCAGTCTAGACCCCAAGCCTTGTGGAGAGTCCTCAAACCCCTTGAGCATGTCGAACCGCCACGCATCTTCCGGGTTGGGAAGCGAATGCGCCGCACTCGTATGCGGTGCTTTGTTGAGCATCTTGGCAAACAAGTTATCTCTGACCGCGGTAGAGATGTTGGTAAACAGATAGCTTCGGCCATCGGTGAAGAAGATTTCGATAGCAACGTCTCGGAAAAGGAATCGACGTTTTGAGATGCTGATAACATCTTGCCATCTCCAATGCCTCGACTCTTGTTCTCGGCCACCGGCATTTTGTCTTTTTTCCAGCGTCTTCGCGCCTGTTACCACTTGGGTGAATGGATCGCGTTCATCTGGCGGTGCTTGCCATACATTCACAATATCGCCATTGGCGCACTGGAACACATTATCCATGATATAGAGTGCGTCCTTTCCTACGATCAGAAGGCCTTCACATGCCTCGAGACCTGTAACCCTGGATATGTTGAAGGCAGCCTGTATCTGGTCACCATGTTCTAGACGACGCCTGACCTTGCGATTTTTATCTTCAAAGTTCTCATCGCCTTCGTTCCGCTCATTAGGATCATCAATAAGCTCAAAATCATCCTCTGCTGTGAGTACGGGATCAGGGTTCTCCGACGTTACTTCAGGTTCCATAGTTAGAGATGTCAAATCGCTGTCATTGGCGCCATCCAACATGGTGCTAGACCGCGTTGGCGGCCGGCTTGCTGAGGCTGCTCGACCCCGTGAGACTGGCGTCGTGCTCAACGCGGATCCAGTCGTAGGAGTCGCCGACTGACTTCCCTTCGCTTTCGGTTGATACTTGTCCTCTCCCACGGGATAGTCAGGGAGGAGTCGCAGGCGCATACGGTTCCGTCCCTCCGTACGATCCAGCTTCCATTTCGGTGCAGTCGATACGCTAAACACCGCTCCAGGCCGTTGTAGATCCCGTTCCATTTTCCTGTAGCCTGCCGCGAGGAAGGCCAAATCATCCTGCTGATCTTGCATCAGGCGTTGGTATTTGAAGTACTCGGTAGTGTAGATACTCTTCATCCAAGCGCTGTTACCAATTTCATGGCTGACAAGAGTTTGCTCCGCCGCAGCTGCCTCCAAATTCCAGATTTTCAGCTTGTCTTTGCGTTTGTTGAGACGAGATTTCGCAGACTCAAAGGTGCGATGATTCTCTGCGCTGACAAAATCTTCCCAAGTCTTTGCCATGCCGCCGAAAAAGAGCATATCCAATGCCGGCCTATGCTTGTCCACCCAAAGAACGAATGCTTCGTCGTCTATTTCTGTCAGTTTCTGGAAATCGCGAACAATTTGTCGCTGCTCCGGTGCAGAAGACCAGCGCATCAAGGAGATTGATTCCTCGGGCTTTTGTACCAGAATGATGCGAAGGAAATTGGCAGCAGCGCTACGAATCGATGGCTTATCGTCAATGAGTTTCGTATAAAGCTGGTACCAGAACAGCTTTAGGTATTCATCGTCAGCCCCCAAGCAGTCCAGAATAGACATCTGCCAGTAAGCCATCTTGTCCATGAATTCTTTAGCCTCTGACTCAGACGTTTGTCGGTTATCCAAGTCTGAGAGCTTGAGCAGAATCGTTCGCAACAGGCAGCTGCGAATCGTTGATATGGCTTGGCTGCACAAACGAACGCTCTTCAACGCCGCAATCTCGGGCCGTTGCAGAAATTCCAGCAGCATTCCATTGAAATCAATCATGGCTTCTGCACCATTCAGAAACCAGCCTTCGAAGATTGCTTCGCAGAGGTGAGAACAAAGCCGTCCAAGATTTGTCAAAATCCTGGGCTCACATATCCCCTGGCGCTTCGTTTGGACCATGTTTGTCACCTCGGAAATCGCTTTTTTCAAAACATATGACTCAAAATAGGCCTGGTGTTCTTGGAAACCAGGAGGCATCTTTGTGAAGAGACCAAAGCCTGAAAATTCTTTGCGGGCGAATATTTGATCCATAAAAACGCGCATCACCAAATCCGTAATCCCATCTACAATAGTATTACCAAGGCTGCCACTGATAATCTTTTGCTGCTGAGGCAAAGACTTTGCTAAAGGAGAAGAGGGTTTTGGTTCTAGGATTGTTTTCTGAGCAGTCAAAAGAACAAAGGACGATGCTCTTTTTAGAGGCGTCCCTTTTGGCGGCGTTGACTGTGGTGACGGCACAAGGTCGATGTTAGTCGTTCGAACGATTGGTGCTGGCATAGAACTACCACCCATAGGCCTAATAATAACATCGCTGCCTTCGAACGTCAGAGCAGAGTCTCGAGAGTTCAATTCCACATCTGGCGTGACTGCGTCGGCGCTAACAATGATCGGATAGAGAGCTGCCAAGAGCAAACGAATCCACTCAGATGACAGAGCAAATTCTCTGAATTCGGCAGACCGTTCGTAGAGATCCTGCAAAACCTGGATAGCACTTTGAAGGAATCCGGCGTGTGCACCTACTCTCTCTCGAGACATTGTTACTGTAAAATATCGGTCAGGAACAAGATCAACAAAAGTGCTATCTTAAAAAAGAGGAAGAAACATACACCTAGGTTCTAGACCTCTGAGAAGATCTGAGCTCGCTCTAGGTCTTGTCTCGTAAGCGGAAGCTGGTCTAGGTAATGCGTGAGATGGTGTAAGACTGGCAGCTGGAGAATCCGGGTCTTCCTGGTACTTCATTACATCTTTGAGGCCATGCTGAAGCATTGATGTAATGATAACCAGAGACTCAGGATAGACAACTTTGCGCTTGTTAAACTTTTCAGCGAGAGTATGGAAGTCAGCCCTGCTATCCAGGTTGACATCAGCCACATCCTGCCCAAACAATATGCAAAAGCATATTGTCCATAGAGGAGGAAGGTCCCAAAATCTTTTTAATCGATTTGCCATAATCGTAAACCCGCCAGATTTGCCAGCGAACTTTGACGTGTAAGCAGATCCATGAACAACAAGGAGGCGGGCGAGGATCTTGCATCCATGAATGACAGTTTCAGAGTCATCATCAGCAAGCAGATACAGTAACCACTGTTGAAATAAGATATTGTCAGCTAATACCTAGTCCACGTATTGTTCTCGAATAGCATCGGTTTGACTCACCTTATTGGTTACCGTCTTGGCAAACTTTTTGATGTTATTGAAGCTACCTCTTTCGCAAAGAATCCTAGAGTAAAGGCTAAGAACCTTGGTTCCAAGTTGCTTTTTCGATACAGTTCTAGTACCACTACCCAAACCACTACTGTCACTTCCATCTGCAGCCCCGCGCTTGAAGGGGCCAGGTGTGCTGGACCTTGAAGTGGTCAAGGACAATCGTGGAGTTCGTGAGCCTATTGAGGTAGGCAAATGAAAAGCGTACGTAATGAAGAGTGACAAGGATCTCATAACTTCTTGACTTAAATTGGACCTGACGAGAGCTTCGAAAGCTCCCATAAACTGTGGAACGACCTCTTCAGAGATAGCCTCGCCTTTCATGGCGTCTAATAGTCGTTTCACAATTCCTAAGGCAACAATAGTTAGGGGATGCGTTGCCGATACTAGAAAGAAAGAGGCGATCCAATTACTTACTCATGCGTATCAACCTCCTACTGTTGAAATCATGATATTTACTGTTGACGGCAAAAGTCACGAATTGTTTGTAATAGAGCTCCTGGACGCGCGGCCCTGCTCTGCGCCAGATATCCAGGTCGATGAGGAGGATGCGGTATGCTAAGGGGTTGATGATGAAAGACTCAATGGGTTCTGCATGGTTATATCCGACAAATCCCAATACCAGGCTTAGGATGCGGAACGCAAGACTTTCGCGCTCTTCCTGAGTCACCGAAAGTCGAAACGTCGGCGTATCGCTGGTAGCTCCAGAGCCACCATATCCGATCTTGAAGCGTAAAAGCATTCCCAAGATGCTGTATCCATTATCCCTCTCCATGGCTTCGCTGTTTCTCCAACTCTTGCGAATGCAGTGGAACATGATCTCGATGGCATGGACCGTTTCCTCGACGGTTGTGGCTTTTTCTAAAAGTTTGAGGGCTAATGGTGTGAAGCCGGCCAGACGCCAAAGGTTCTCATCAAAGTATGATGGGACAGCCACGATTGGGGAACCCCTAAAGGAAGCAATCCCCTGACTTCTGAATAATGCATCCGTGAGGCTGGGCACTGCACAGTTGATGGCAAGTGGGGATGCTTCCTTGCTTGACATGCGGAAAAGGTTGCGGGTAGATGTGCGAGGGAGTGCTCTGAGAACTCCCGTGTCGATATACTGCACGTTTTCTGGAAAGGTAGCAGATGGGAGAATACCAAGCAATATTTTTGACTCTGGCAAAAGCGAGCTTGCTTTATCGCGCACCGCCCTGAGAATATCAGAGTTCTCATCCTGGCCGGAATGGACAATCTCATTACGCAAGCCCAGCAAAGCTGATGCCTCATAGGTCTGGAAGCCACCCAGAGCGTCTTGGAAGTTTCCTTGGTAGCGAGGTCTAAGCGCATGGTGAACCGCTATATAATCATCGCTAAGAACATCTTCAAATAGATATGCGGACGCTAATGACCATCGTGAAAAGACAAGGCCCGGGCCGCTCTGATTAGACAAATCGCGGGGGGTCCCGAGGAATGCCTGTACGGGATTGTGCTTGTTTTGGTTTGAGTTGAACGAGGCAAATGTTTCTGTGCTTCCGTTCGCCAATGGAGGCATGTGCGGGTAATTGCAGCGAATCTGCTCAGCAAACTCTCCGTTTACATAGAGAGATGCTTTACTGGCGGACATTGTCTTTGGTCGACGATGAACAACGGCAATGTGGTACCATGTCTTTTCACGAAACGTTACCGACTTGAATCTCACGCTGGGCTTGTTGGAAAAGACTGAGGTCTGAAGAATGAAGTTGTGGGTATCTCGTTCCAAATACATGAGTACGAAGCAAGTTTGGGAGGAATCAAAGATTCCAAAAATAGTGGTATGCGCGGTTGGGTCGAAAGAGTCGACACGTATCCAGGCTGTAAAGGTATATCCAGCCGAGGACTGGGGAGGGAATGGACGGCCCAAGGTAGGTAGCTCTAGCGAAGAATGACCATAGAGCGATAGGTCAAACTGAAAAAATGGAGGGCCGGTGTATTTGGAAGTCATTTCTAGGAAAAAGTTGGCGGCTTCCTGACCTGGTGCTGACAACAGGAACTGGACATCTGCAGGCTGATTCACGCCGAGATACATGAGCGATCGACATAGGGTCAACACGATATCGCGTTCCGCCGGCGCCAAGTTGGACTGAGGTGAGAAAGCAGACTCGAGAAACTGCGAAAGAACGCCAGTGGAATGGACCGCGGCACGGTTGTATATCGAGACTGATGCTGCGCTGAGGATTGTCTCCAGCACAATCAGCGATGTCGGGCTCGGCGG
Organism: Trichoderma asperelloides; assembly: GCA_021066465.1. Classification (NCBI taxonomy): domain Eukaryota; kingdom Fungi; phylum Ascomycota; class Sordariomycetes; order Hypocreales; family Hypocreaceae; genus Trichoderma; species Trichoderma asperelloides. The sequence goes on along the minus strand of JAJKFY010000335.1, from coordinate 37,062 downwards.
CGAATTCTCGGACCTGGGGATAGCTCGCCAGAAGCTCACGACAGCTCTGAGCAGCTCTGGATGGCGTATTATCGTCTTGGCAGTGACGACCTCGCGGACGCTTGGTCCGATATTCCCAACTGAGCGCGCAAGCACAAGATCCCATTGTTCGTCGGCCCCATCTTCGACTTCGTTTTCAGGGGCATCAGTCTGGTTGGTTTTGTTTTCGGTGTTGGTGTCGGCATCGGATTCCGATCGCAAGGCTTTTGCGGTAGATTGGCATAGCAGATCTAAACCTTCGTCGTCCAGCGAGAAAGCTAGAAGCTTGCCAAAGACATGACAGCTAACCCAGACGTCAGGTTCCGCGCCTCCCAGGCCAATGCTCGCGATGGACTGCTCCAGAGCTTCCCATCCGCCACCCGCAACTCTATAGCGGAAGAATCGCTTATTGCCAGAGTGATCTCGAAATGCAGCTGACAAGACGCTCAGGAAAGCTCCAATCAGCTTGAACAATGACATCATCTCGGCCTGGCTCCGCTTCCGCGGGTCATGGTAGCCCGCAAAGCCACGCAGCACGTCGAGCACGCACTCGAAGCCCCCCGCGAGTCGAAAGGCATCTTGGTTCATGGACGCAGGAGGGGCAGCTACCAGCTGGGCAAGGTTTCGCAGGCCCTTGACGAGCTTGGGGATATCGGGGTAGCCATCGCCGTTTCGAGATGTCTGCTCGTGGATTAGATCATCGAGCAATGTCTGCAGGACTTGGACGTATTTCGGGTTGGTGTTGGCCGAGGTCGACGCCGAGGTCGACGACCGGTATCGCGTGGGAAGTGTCGCCATGATCCCGTCGTGGCCGAATTCTCATTCCAGTAGGTTTGCCCTCCAGGGCCCGTCAAGGGTCCAGGCCGTCAGCTATCCGCAACGGCATTGAAGGACAAGATGGGCAAGCAGCTCGGAGCTCTGGCGCGGGGCGCATGAAGCTCTTGGACGGCGGTCAGCTGGCCGAAGGGACTGCCAGGGCGTCGTGGAACAAAGGCAAATAGGGGGGCCAAAAGAAGGAGTGATGAACAGCGCGCAGGATACACCAGAACACGCTCAGTTCAGTTTCGGGGGGTTAGGGGGTCTTGCGATCTCTCGACGCTTGCTTGCCGGGCTCTGGATGAGGTTGGAGCCTGCCAGCCAATCCGCCGTCAGCCTCGACCGTGGCTGAGGTTCGGGCGCTGCGGCTAGTGGGAGGATGTGGCAACAGCAGCAGCAGCCCCGCTACGAGCCACCCAGTGGCCCTCTACGGAGTAAGGTCTGCAGACGAGCTTCAGTGCAAGCTTCAGTGCTTATCGCGGCCCAGGCCAGGGATGTGTGGCTGATAGATAAGGGGGTTCCGCCCATGAGCGATGCGACAACAATGGGCTTTGAAGTCCTACATGCTTAGGTTACAGGTAAGGTATACAGCTGCCAGGCAGACATTGCTCGAGGACACATAAGCAGGCAGGCAGCTACATAGATCGTGCTTAGCATAGACATTAATCCAGGGTACAGTGATGAGAACAGATGGCATTAGTATTCAACATTCGATAGGCAAAGCGGCAGAGGACATGTAGATGGCCTTCGATCAGGCAGAAGCTGTGCTACGGACAGACAGAAAGACAGACGCCATCCAGCACAGCTGCGAACATTCGGGCGGAAGAAAAGGAGTGCATGTTTTATGAAGCGCTCGCTCTGCGGAGCATGTACTTCGTATTTGCACATCATGACGGTGCACAAAATAATGCCTTGAAAACAAAGCTCAGAGAAGATTAACTCACGGCCGATCGCGGCGCTGGCTGCAGCCTGGCCGTGGATTTGGAGCCTGGCCGTGGATTTGGATTAGAATTTGGAAGAGACGGAAAGGGGCTGCTTTAAGTTATGGATTAGGAGGAGCCTTTATGCTGGCGATGCGAGCTTGTATTACAAACAAGTGTAAATCAGGCGAGTACGGAGTAAGGAGTCCGAGTACAGGGACTCGGGGAGGAATCGCCGCTACCAGGTTTGTATGGAGTGGTACTGCTGCTAGCAGTGTTATTATCTTCCATGGCAGCGTGCTGAAACGGCCAAGGGTAGTTCTCAACGCTCACCGTGTCAGTATTCCTCACGTTATTCGTACTCGTACTGAGTGACCTGCACTGGCCTACTCGGGCACGAATCGAGGCTCCAACCGGTGCTAGCTGCAAGTGCTTGCAGTAGGTACTTGGTACCTGATAAGAGTACCAGCCGCATCTTTTGAGGTCATCTTGGCGAAGAAGCACGTAAGCGACGCTCCCTTCCCGCTGCCGCGTGTCTGCCTTTGGATTCATTCTCAACACAGTCATCGGCGTTTAGCTACTCCATATGGAGGTGGTCTAATAGCTACCGATACACTTGTCAATATTGCTACCTGACTTACAAAAGGCACCTGCAAGTACAGTAATAGCGGCTAGACGGCGTATTGAGTGCAGGCATGCAAGCCACGGAGCCAATAGCTCGCACGTGATATTGATGCAGGTGGTACTGTACCATTGGTGATATTATTGGTGATACCTCCTAGTACCTATTACCGAGTAACTCCGTAATAAAAAGGGAGGCGAATCTACCAAGGTGCTTGCGTGCCAGCTAATGTACTCGATGTACAGTAATCGCGGATGGATACGGAGCTCAGCACATTACTGTACACCAAATGCTCAGGTACAGGCAGTACTTGGCTCCAAATCTCCGTCTTATACAGTGCATCTCGTGCATGGCGGGCTCTAGCCGGATGCAGCCACGCCAGCCCAGCCGCCTGTACATACTATGTACCAGTAAATAACGTTGATCAGCATGGAATCACTGGACCAGCTTCTCGCAAATGGCACCTCCCTGGCCGCCGTCACGAGTCGTCCCCAAATGGGCATGGAAAGAGATTGGAGCAGAGGCCGAGAGACTCGTGACAAGACGCACGAGCCAGGATTGTTTGACGCAGCGCATCAGAAGGCTCGGTGGCGGCCAATCGGAGCCACATGCATCCCCGCATTATGGGACGGGGGGAAATGGGCCCAGATGCACCGCTGTGGCCTGTATGCAGGGCTTATCGTCTGTTGAGCTGGTCCGGGGGAGCAAGGAGGACGAGCTGGGCTAGCAGGCAGATGGGGCAGAGCGCAGTGATAGCGCTGGCTGGATTGATGGACGTGAGGCCGGCCGGCTGATTCGCACAGCATACAAGCATCGTAGCAATAGGTACTGTTGAGCTGGCTGGCAGGGAGCAGCGGGACATGGATGGACGCAAAGGCGAGTGATGGGCATCGGCTGCTCAGGGTCGCCCCCTAAATGCCATCCGCCATCCAATCCCTCCGCCTTTCGGCCGTGGCCTAGGTACGTTTCGTTTGCGGCGTGCGAGAAGGGCTACCGCAGGTACACGGCGCCAGCACACGACACTCGCGCATACAGTGCCAGCTCCCCCGGCCGGGCCGTCTCAGGAGACTAGCGGCAGTGGTCAGCACGGGTTCAGTACAAAGCAGCCTCCGTTCCTTTGGGCTCAAAGGCAGAAGAGACGGGCGAGACAGGCGGTGATGCGCTGGTCCGAACTGCCTCTACCTACGGTACCTATGCAGCTATGCAAGCAGCGCTCATCCCTTTGTCTCTCCGTTTGTCTTGGCTTTGTCTCACTCGCCGTCAATTGCCGCCGGAAAGAAAAGCACATGAAAGACATCGCCAGGGCTCATTTCGGAAGAGTCATTGTTCCGTCATGACTTGACTTGGCCCTGGAAACGCGTCAACGGTACCTGCTCTAAGCTGATACAGCGATACAGCGGGTCTGCCTTGCTTTTGGCGGCATGGGGTGAATTCGCACTCTTGGCACTGTAGCAACAAGTACCGAATGTGCTCTGCCGCATGCACTGCATGTACCCGGGCGTATTCAGCTCACCCAAAAGGCAGCGGCTGCGGTACGGCCAGGTACAAGGCTGAGTGACCTGGCGCCAGGCTTATCGCATCGCCCCGGGAAGTGGACATGGACGCGGACGACGCCGCTAAACTCTGTTGGGGCCGCCGTCACGCCCTGAACACCCCCGTCTCCAGTGATGCGTCACCGCGGGCGTGAGCGCTGAGGCAGCGCTGGAGCCTCGTACCAGCCGCCCTTATCTACTGCGCCATCGCTCGTCTCTCGACTTTCCTCCTCTCTCTTCTTCTTCCATCATCCTTTTTCCCATCCATCCATCGCCGCATCTTCTCCCATTCATCTGCCATCCCGCAGGAGGAAGTTGGAGTTTTCCTGATTCTTTCCGTCACCTTTGTTTTCGTCTCTTCTGGTCGTTTGTCGCAGGTTGACCAACTCCCATATTCCCTCATTCATCACATCTATCAGGACCATCATTATGCGGTCCGTTATCGCTCTCTCTGTGGCGGCCGTCGCCCAGGCCAGCTCATTCCAGGTTGGCACCATCCACGAGAGCTCTGCTCCCGTCCTCAGCAATATTGAGGCCAACGCCATTCCGGACAACTACATCATCAAATTCAAGGACCACGTTGATGAGGCTGGTGCCGACAAGCACCACAACTGGATCCAGAGCATCCACGATGAAGGCGAGCAGCAGCGCCTTGAGCTCCGCAAGCGAAGCAGCATCTTCGGAGCTGATGAGGTCTTTGACGGCCTGAAGCACACCTTCAAGATTGGTGACTTCAAGGGCTATGCTGGTCACTTCGCCGAGGACATCATCGAGCAGGTCCGGAACCACCCGGATGTAAGTTCACACCACCACTTCCATCGCCACTAGTAGGTCAATTGAGACTAATCCATCATTTCCAGGTCGAGTACATTGAGCGCGACACCATTGTCCACACTATGCTCCCTCTCGACACAAAGGATAATGTCATTGTTAAGGACTCCTGCAACCCCGAGACCGAGAAGCAGGCTCCCTGGGGCTTGGCTCGTATCTCTCACCGAGACACTCTCGGCTTCGGCACCTTCAACAAGTACCTCTACTCTGCTGACGGTGGCGAGGGTGTTGATGCCTATGTTATTGACACTGGTACCAACATTGAGCACGTCGACTTCGAGGGCCGTGCCAAGTGGGGCAAGACTATCCCAGCCGGCGACGAGGATGAGGATGGTAACGGCCACGGCACTCACTGCTCTGGCACTGTTGCCGGTAAGAAGTACGGTGTTGCCAAGAAGGCCCATGTCTACGCCGTCAAGGTCCTCCGATCTAACGGCTCTGGCACCATGTCTGACGTCGTAAAGGGCGTTGAGTACGCCGCCATCTCTCACAAGGAGCAGGTTGAGCTGGCCAAGGCTGGCAAGCGAAAGGGCTTCAAGGGCTCAGTCGCCAACATGTCTCTTGGTGGTGGCAAGACCTCTGCTCTCGACGCTGCCGTCAACGCTGCCGTCAAGGCCGGTGTTCACTTCGCCGTCGCTGCCGGTAACGATAACGCTGATGCCTGCAACTACTCTCCCGCTGCCGCCTCTGAGCCCGTCACCGTCGGTGCCTCAGCCCTTGACGACAGCCGTGCCTATTTCTCCAACTACGGCAAGTGCACTGACATCTTCGCCCCCGGCTTGAGCATCCAGTCCACGTGGATTGGCTCCAAGTATGCCGTCAACACCATCTCTGGTACCTCCATGGCCTCTCCTCACATTGCCGGTCTCCTGGCCTACTACCTGTCTCTCCAGCCCGCTGGCGACTCTGAGTTCGCTGTTGCTCCCATCACCCCCAACAAGCTCAAGAAGGATCTCATCTCCATTGCCACCAAGGGTGCCCTGTCTGATATCCCCGATGAAACCCCCAACCTGCTTGCCTGGAACGGTGCTGGCTGCAGCAACTACTCTCAGATCGTCGAGGCCGGTGGCTACAAGGCCAAGGCCAAGGCCCAGAAGCAGAGCAAGCTCCCCGCCACCATTGAGGAGCTTGAGGAGGCCATCGAGGGTGACTTTGAGGTTGTCTCTGGCAAGATTGTCAAGGGTGCCAAGTCCTTTGGCTCCAAGGCTGAGAAGTTTGCCAAGAAGATCCACGATCTCGTCGAGGAGGAGATTGAGGAGTTCATCTCTGAGCTCTCCGAGTAAGAATCTTTATTAAGCATATATTTTCCTTTTTTTATTTGTAATGGCCATAATGCGCCGATGAGTACATCGAGTACGAAGGGTTATGGAACGGGACCAGGAGAGACTTTGTTTTTTGGGTAATTGGCATGCACTTTGGGCGCGAAGCCACTGAATTTAGTATCGGCTTTCCTCTTTACTTCGTATTCTACTGCTTTGTAACACCTACGTTTGTCAGACAGAATGCTTATACAGGAGTATCATATAATCAATACTTGCATTTGGATGCAATCACTATCTAGACATGCCCCCGTGACGTTGTATTCATGCGAAATCTTCCTTGTATAGGCTATTAATGGCTACGTTTTTGACACGCTTGACGTAAGAAAATCATGGCTCGTTGCCAATCATAATGCCTGTTTACGCTAATGAATATCTACTAGACTAGTATACACGTTCATGCCATCTATACCTCCTACTAGCTGTGGTTTGCATGTGAGGCAGCGACACAGCATCCATGACGATTCAGTTAATTATTGTACGCAAATGAAAAGACGACAACACAAATAAAACGCAGCTATTAACAACAGCTCAATAAACCAAGCTCTTTACGACGCGAATTGTTGGCTTATCCAGGCTCTTCTAATCGCTACTTTGATAGCTTTATATCGAATTTTTGCTAGCATCTGCTCTCCCTTATCAGATGCTTCGAAGAACTTTCTGTTAAAGCAAAATCTGCCAGCTGCCAGCTAAACTCGCTTCCGTCATGGGCAAGAGCAAAGAAAAGACGCGGCGCCTCAAGCTCCTGCAACGCCCATTCAGCAACGATACACGCTGCGGATGCCTGAGGCGAGACTCCCTCGCTGCCTCCTTCCTCATGGCCATCGATACGACTGGAAATTTCAAGATTTCCATCGTTCATAGAGTCAACTTCAGCCATGTTTTCCCTCCCATCTAAACCTCTAAAAGAGCCGGTCTATCTCATTATCACAGCACTCATCATCAGTTGCAAGCCACGCTTCGTCTGTTATATCATCCCCTTGTCGCTATAAACGAAAGCATCTCCTTAAACGCAACATCTTTCTGGCTCTTCGAGCACACAATAGCGGCAATGCTTCGCAAGAATAGCACCAGAAGCCAGAATCGCCGCCCCCTAAGCAGGAGCAAGTCGTCTGTCTCCATAGGCCGAAATCTAGCCCATGATCTCACCAACATCGAGCCGTTGCCGGTGGAAAGAGACGCGTACATCGCTGCGACTCTCTCTTTCAACCGGGCTCAGCCGCAGAATAACGAGCGAAAGTCGCCGCGCCTACATCGACAGCAGAGTGTGAGATTTGCTGGCCCAAATGCCCAGCCTCGGAGAATATTGGCCGCTCGCGCAAGCATACCGGCAACAGGCAACTTGCCACGGCGTCCTATGGGCTCTCAGCAACATGCCTTGGAACCAGGGGATGCGTCTGCATCTTTGTTATCGCATGGAAGGTTACGCAAATCGAAGTCGATGTACGCTCCATCAGTAACAAAAATGCCCACATATTCGTTGGAGAATAGTGACCATTCCGATGTGTTCAATGGATGGCAAACGTCGTCTCGATATTCATCATTTGCGAAGAAAGAGAACGAGCCCCTTTGGAGCCTAGGCGGGCCTTCACTGAGGGCTCCAAAATCCATGGCTTTTCTCCCACATAGCCGCGAAGGGTCGATATCACGAACAAATATTGGAAGTAACTGTGGGATGTCTGATCAGCTGGCCCAAAATAGATTCTATGAGCCACCAGGAAGCTTGAGTCATCTCAAAAGTCGACCCTCAAGTTTCTTTCGACCGAGCTACACGCATGGTTCAAACGTGGCGAGTTTTCCCAAGTCTCTTCGCAGTAGCAGCAACAGCACCACAGTGCTCTCTCCAGCATCTCCTTACGGTTCCAATAACCCTTACAGCATTCCTGCAAGGCAGCCAACATTGCGAACTACGGCTCGCAAAATCTCAAAGTCACTCAAGAGCAGGATCAAGGGGCTGTTCAGCCGCCCCAAGTCTACAGATCAAAATGTAAACCAAGCTGAAAATTGTGCCCAAGAACGTGATTCAAACGATAGCAGTTGTTATGGTACTCATTCATCAGTGCCAACGCGGTCATCTAGGGAAGCATCCATGTATCAAGTGTCATCCCGGATGCCTTCTTTCCATACGGTGCCGGTGAGCCAGCAGCTCAAGTCTCGGCAGGGCAGCTTCGGAAGTGTGGAAGTAGAAGACAGCCTGCCAAACGACGATAAATCAAGAGTTACCAGCTGGACAGACTCCACAGCGGCGACAATTACACATCAGCCAAAGTCAGCTAATTGGAGCCCTCAATATGCATCCTCTTCTCAAGAAGCGGAGATGGAGACATTGCCTTCATTTCGCAACCACGTCTCGCTCCCATTCGATAATTCATCACGCAGAGGTCCCATAGTCGACAGCCAACGTGTGTACTCAGCTCTCATAAAAAGACTGCAGGAAACACAACAGCATCAAAATCAGTCATTGAGCGAGAGACATGCGACCTCGGATGTCCCTGAAGTAGATTCACCGCGGAGCAACTCGACAATAAGACGCCAACCTCGCTGGGCCATGTATCAAGGATCTACTCACACTATTCGCCATGTCCAGCAAGAAGATGATGTCTTCCAGGATCGCGCCGACAAGACTATTATATCACGTTCTTCGTCAGTTTCTACTAGTCACGCCATCAGAGGCCACAAACCCACAGGCTCGCCACAAAAAAGTCTCAGCCACGATGCTTGCCCCAACAAAGGCCATGATGAGAAGCTCAGGGTTCTCCCTGGTCGGGATGCTGTAGAACCGCAGGTAGCTCCCGAAACGCAAAAATCACTAATCTCCAGCCGGAGTTCGGCCTTCTTTGCCAGTCCAACGTGTCACCTGTTCCGTACGACAAGCCCGTATCGCCGCGCACTACAGGCCACGATGGCGGCCACCCAGGCCAACGAGCAACCTCAAACGCCCGGCACCAAACATCTGAATTCTTTGTCCGCTCTTAGTCTCCCTACGCGGCGCTCGAGTACAGATGGATCTAACGATGATGAACGAATGGCATACACGGAGAGTATTTACTCCAACTCTAGTGAGAAGAACCAGATTCAGAGCAACTACTTTTCATATCCGTCAAAATCAATTAAACAGACGCCAGTGAAGAAGGATCATAGGGATGCCACCATCTTCCTCCCTGTTGAAACACAAAGGCCATCGCTCTCACTCTCGAGTCGCCAAGCTCGGGAAGTTTCGTCTTCCAGCTCTATTGAGTGGAAGACGTGGCTCAGCGCCAACGTGTCTAAGCTGGAAACTTCATCCACCACATTGAGAACAGATTTTCCCGAAGAGTCGTCATCTTCCCCTCGCCTCTCTAAACATGTCAGGGAGAAGACTGAGATTGAATCTGAAGAAGATGATTTGCCTCGGGACGTATTGGGTGCCAGCTTGCCACTCAGGGTTGCAGCCGACAAAGATGACTTTCCACATGCTTCAACGACTATATCGCAGCCACCAAAGTTTCAATTTCCGAATCCCTGGTATTCTCAGTCTCCAGCTGCCAATGAAAACTCCCCACCAGCAACAGCAGCGCGGTCCAAAACTGTTTCTAACAACAAAGATACATCCCCAGTTGGCTCAAAGAGCAATTTGCGAACCATCCCATCGGTGCCCAATGTAAATACCTGCGCCACAACCAATATTGAATCGACATTTGGGATGCCGCGAATGCGCTCTCTCAATAATACACTTGCTAAACCATGCTCTCCTATGAGCGACGAAATGCGACTTAAACGTCAGTCACGGACACGTCTCCGAGTCAATGACGCTTCGGCCAAGTCTAGTCCTAGGTTGACAACCGCTTTTGAGAGGCAGTTTGGAGTCAGCAAGACCGGCTCACCTGGGATATGGAAGACGAAGGAGCCGTCTTGTAAAGTGGATAGCGCACCTAGGTCCGAGGCCGATGCCGGTATTGATGATATGGGGAGGCGAGAGCTCGATGCGCAGGTGATGGGAAGCAAAAGAATGGTCGATTTATTCTTGAGTAGTCGACGCAAGAGAACGGCGAGTAGTCAGATGGGACGAAGCAGCGACAGTCTATCAGCTGCTTTTATCTAAATTTGGGAAGCAAGTAACAATGTGCAGGCTGAAGGTTGAACAGATGAAGCTGATTACACGGAGTTTGTGCATAGTATCAGTTATTTCTGGTTTGTACCGCATAATTTAGCATTGTAGTGGGAGAATAACGGAGCCAATATTCTCAAATCCCTTAGTTATGATAGATACATTTGTCCTGATGGGCAGGCTCGATGACGTTACTTTAGTAAAACTAGATAGAATCTCAGGAGTTTGTTTTGTGAGTTTATGTGCCTCATCATCTGACTCTCATCTCCCACCTATGGAAGTTTTGGCTTTTATGTGTTGTAATTTAATTCAATTATTAAATATTATCTAGGCGGGTAGTAGGTATATTCTAGGTGTATACCAGGCTGAAACCCAGCCATCTCTTTCGTACTTTATAACTCGCTATTTATACAAGAGTGTTCTTGGGGATATCTATAGGTAGTCGGATCAAAAGAAATCAGGGGTAGAGAGGACTCTCTAAAAGGGTGCTAAAAGAAAAAAACAAGTCACCCAGCTATCCAAAAAAAAAAAAAAAAAAAAAAAAAAAAACGCTTAAAGTCGTCATCCATCATTAGTTTTACTCGTCTTCGTCGGCCACGGGGCTGACGTGGACTTCCCATAGCCTGGCTAGGGGCTTTGGAAACTCGGCTTTGCGCTCCTTGCTAACCCACTTCCCGTACTGTTCGTGCGTGACCTTTTCGGCGAGGATGCCCCTCATCTCGCCTCGGTGGACTACGCCGTCGGTGAGAGACGAGTTGACGCTGCGGGTCGTGCGCAGAAAATGCCAAAAGTCATCCGTCACGCGGACGTACTCCTCCAGGGCTTCCTTGGTGTCGAGACTTGCGCCGGTAGTCCAGCGAAGCAGCAGAGGTTCTATCAGGGGGGCATCCGAGACGCTGGGGTGGGATGTGCCGATGCTGGTGAGGAACCAGGACGAGTGGCTGGGGATACGTCTGAGGACACTGAGGGCGAGGTCCTTGACGGTGTCGAAGTGCGGGCGGTCGTAGAAGGCGCTGTGCTGCTTGGACCAGGAGTTTGAGTGGACGATTAGGAGGGGCACGTCGATGAGGGCGTTGAGGGGCCCGCTCTGCTTGCCGGGGTCGAGGATGACGCCGCCGATGGCAGGGTTGATGTCTGAGGGAGCGTGCTTGAGGGCCTGGAGAGCGCCGGTGGCGCCAAAGGAGTGGCCTCCGATGGTGAGATTGCCAAAGTCAAGACGGCCGGCCCAGCTGTGTAGGTAGGAACCCTCGGAGCGGGAGTTGCGGCTGAATATGTCGTCGCCTTGGCCGCTGTTGATGGCACGGAGGATATTGATGGTTTCCAGGATTTCGGCGTCACGGAAGGCAAGCTGTTCTTGCTTGTATTTTTCCGTGTCCATTGGAGGGTCAGAGAGGAGTTCGGCCGCTTTAAAGTGCAAGAGTTGCTTGTCCTTTTCTCCCTTGATTCTCATGAGAGAGCCGGGACAGCTGCCGTCTCGATGCTCAACTGCTGCGATGATGTATCCGCGACTGGCGAGCTCGCCGACGTAGTGGGTGTAATCCCTTCTTGAGCTGGCATCTCCGTGGGAGAAGACCATGACGGGGAATTGTTCAACATGGTCTCTCTTTCTTAACTCGACTTTTGTCGATTCTCCCTGTGTCCACTCTGCTTCTGTCTTTATCGTGGCGGTCGTTCCCAGCAGTGGCGCATCGACGTTGGCAGGGATCGTGATGCCGCCCGCGACAAACCACAGCCCAAATGTGAATATCGGCCGAATAAAGAAGTTATTGACGTGTGCGTACTTTGCATATCCAGCCGCAATCAGGCTCAACGGCCTCGCAAACCAGTCATGCCTCCTCCTGCGCTCCTTGACGCTCTTGTCGATGGGGTAGTAGAGGCTGAAGAGCGTCGTGCGGTGCTCAAACGCCGGCTCGCCATTGCTCTTGAAGACGGTCTCGGAGATGCGCCTCGGCTTCTCCAGCGCAATCTCGACGTCGACGGCCCCGACGCCGTAGGGTCCCGAGTACGGCGGCAGCGGCGAGGCCAGCAGCGGGACGCCACGCACGACGCACAGCAGCACATAGGCCGAGACGACGACCAGCGCAGCAAACGGCCAGGACCGTCGGGGCGGCAGCAGCGCAGCCAGCGAGGCCAGGATGCGGCGCCACCACCGCGCGCACCGGCTGATCCGGTCTGCACGGAGCCATTTCGGCTGCGCGGCCTGGAGCCATCTGGGCTGCGTGGTGGTGGGGGCGAGCAGAGGCGAGTCGGGCGCTGAGGACGCAGCGTCGTCGCCGTCGTCGTCTGCTACCGGGTCCAGCTCGAGCTCGGAGTCGGACGAGGCGTCGTCGGGCGAGGGCAGCGCCCGGGCGGAGATGCGCGCGGCGGGCTTCGACTTGGAGGACGAGGGCATGGCGGCGGCGCGGCGAGTGAGGCTATCGAGAGATGCATTTGCAGGAAGCGAAAGGGACGAGACGAAGGTGCTGGTACGGGGGATGGCGCACAGCGGGATTGATCGATGACGTAGGCAGAGGCGGGATGGTGCTAGCAATCGGTACATGCTTGTTCTAGAAGACCGGTGGCAGATTGTGGGTATCTTTGGGTACTGCTGCAAGTACCTTTTACTAGTGGAAGAAGAGAAAAAGAGAAAAAAAAAAAGAGAGAGAAAAGGTACTACACGATAAGAAAGTCTGGGCAAGGAGAGGCTGACCAACAGCCGTATCGACAAAGATTCTTAAGTTACACCTAGAACTTGTACACATATAGAGCTAAAGAGGTAATAAAGAGCAAGGAACAGGTAAGATGTTTGAGCTTATTGCCATTATACTTTTTATTCTGGAATGCCACAATATGCAGAGTTGTTGCGCGCAAGCCTCGCCGACCTCTAGGGTACGACGACAGCTTCGGCAGCTTTCGTGGCCAACGACGGAGTGGTGGCAAAGGAATGATGGCATATCTCGGGTAGACATGCAACCAAATGGTATTTCTTTGGAGGAGCTACGGTTTATAATTACGGAGATGGTGATACTTGGTTGTAAAATCGAAGGATGTAAAGGTATTGGGTTGGACAAACAAATCTATGAGCCCGTACCTGTTCCTACATGTAAGTAGTTACACAGCCAATCTCGACGGTAATCTGATATCCTTGTACTACATGTTATAATCGGTAGACCGAAAGAATTACCTCCATGCCGCAAAATATATATTATGCATTTTTTTTTTCTTCTTCTTACCAAAATATGACAGGTCACTCTTATATCCCTTGCATGATAAAAGTCCAGCCACGGTGTTTGGTGCATGGCTTACTATTACTAACACAACATCACGGGAGCCAACTTATCTTCGACGCCTCCATCCACGGGGCCAACAGGATAGAAGAATAGATACAGCTGGAAAAACTCTAAGTAAGCCTTCGGAATCCTAAGCCCCCGTCTGTGCGCAGCAAGCATCACGCTGGAATACCGTTGATACAACGTGCCATGGCCACGCATCGCCTACCTTAGCCTCACAGCTTATAGAAGTGCCCCCTTGAGGTGCATTAGCGATGTTGCTCGTGCATGCGGTTGCAGTTGTTGGCAGCTCTAATTCTGCGCTGATGCGTCGATACCGGTGAAATGGAGCAGATAGCCTCCCAGATGATCGACTGCTTCTCGAAGCAATGGTGGAGAGTTTCCCCGTCTGGCAGTAGAGAGTCGGCTACTGGTGCAAGTGGTCTATGATATAGGCTCTATTTATAGTCTTTCGATAGATGATACCAGTAACGATAAAAGGAAAGACAGGATGAGACAAGGGATTGAGAATGGCGGGGAACTCCCTCCGGACACCCGGTGCTATTGCTAGTAGTAGTAGGACTGGCATCGAGCCGTCTATTACCTACTCTTATGGCGGACGGCACCGCCTTGCAGCGTGCACAGTGTACGGAACGAGCAATTGGCAGCACTCTTGCTGGCTGTTGGCTAGGAAGCAGGTTTTGAGGTATTATTGGTAACAATGCTGCTGCTAGTAGAGACATTATGCCGCCAAGATACCACGCAAGCTGCCGCCCAAGTGCCAGAAACGTGCTACTCTTCGGGCCATTTAGACGACGAGGAGGATAAATGAAGCCGGGATCCCCGCACTTGGCACCCGGTAGGTGTTGGAACCATCAGTGGATCATTAGATACTGTACGTGGTACTTGTTACATTAGACGATGGCTTCCAACTTGGCTGAAGTTGGTGCTGCTGCCCAAGCACTTGGTGCAGAGAGCAAGAGGCGGTTATTTGATCTTGGGTGTCCAACTGTGCTGTGCTGTGATTTCCGGTTATTTGGCTACTAATTCCATGTCTCTGTAGTATCTCCATGGTCTCCGCCTCATAGGCCACGGACATGGTAATGAGATACGACAAGGCATTGCACGAAGTCCATGTATACGCACATGCTTTTTTGCTTCGGGGCCTTTGCGTCATCACAGTGTCTGGCTTCAAATTGAATGACCCCCTCCTCTTCTCCCAACTATTGGCTCACTCACCGGGTAAGGAATTAGTCCAGGGAAAAAAAAAATCAGTAGTGCTAGTAGTACTCGGTAAGAAAAGAGAGGACTTCTGCGTAAAAGCCCCGGCTGAAGGTGATTCATGCAAGCCAGATGCATAAAGCGGGCGAGTGGAGAGACTGGCGGCTTGGACCGAAGGGCCAGTGCAGACACAAGCCTATCACGCTGCCTCGCCGGTTGCCGCGTGAGCCAGAAAAGAGGCCAGACGGCGGAGAGGGAGATGCACAGCGCCAACAGCGTTAGTAGGAGGCGTTGAAGCCGGATGTGCCCATCTTCAACAGGTTTTTACCTGTAACTACCTACCTATGCATTGGTACATGATGTACATGACATACATGATGTACATGCTACATGTACTACTGCGCTGCAAGTTACTGCCCGTATTTGGCAGTTGAGAGTGTTGTGGCCCAAACGGCCGGTACGGCGAATAGACTGTGCTTTTTTGGACACGACACCAGGCTTGGACCCAAAAGCATAGATGACGATGCTACATCTCTTACTTACATGGTGGCATATAGATAGTAGTAGCTAACATGTACCCACTAACACATGAGCATCGGATTGCGGCGTGGCGTGGCGGAAGAGGCTACAACGGCCAAACCCAAATAACACGCGCCTTGGGCGGGCCGCTGCGGGAACTCGGGGCCTAAAGTTGTCTGTGCCAAGGCAGAAATGCCCGAGAAAAACATTTCTCTGCTTCGCGTTTTTCTCTATTTCGAATCCAACGCAAAGTCGATGCAAGTAGATGAGTTCGGCCGGCGCTTGGTGGGTAGGCCTCCCACTTACAGATATCGCCAGCGTTTAGTCACGCCGCGCGGTAGTCTACGTGTAATGCCGTAGGTACCTACTAAGGTAGGTATCCGGGATTGCCCTTTTTTGGAATCAGATGAGTCGGTTTAATGATGAGAGGAGCCACAATCCGGGCATGGCCCGGGGCCAAGCGGCGCGCAAATCGTGACAAATGGAGTCAAATATCCGTCTTGATGGCCACAAACGTTGGCATGTAGTACATGTAGGTAGATTTCGCAGCAGCCCCTCCATTGCACCCCACAAACAGCCAACTGAAAGATTGGCAGAGAGATGGTGCTCAAATAGTCGTTTTACCGTCCGTGTCAACTACCTGTGGCAATGGTACAGACAGCAGCACAGATAGTAGTGAGCAGTACTGCTCGTAGTAGGTACATATTGCGTACATGCAGCATCAGCAGTAATATCTGTCGAGGCAGTCGAGAGGAACCATGACGTCTAGTCGCAGAATCTACCTGGGCTAATTCGGGTCAAGGGCCCACCGCAATGAGAGTAATATCAGGTCGAGATGAGGTTCAGATGCCCCATACTTGTTATCAGTAATGCAGGTAGTAGTAGTACGAGTAGCTGAGCAGTGCACCAAGGCCGATACGAGTTTGTAAAATTAATGGCTTGGGAGGGGTCCTGGAAAGGGAGAGGGAGCAGAGGAAGACAACAGAGGCCGCTCCGTAGAAGCCCCAAGCGGGTAGGCGGCGGACCAGGGGGGTGGAAAACAGCGGGCTTGTGGCTCTGGCTGTATCTGTGCTTGTGAGCTGAACCGGGCTGGTACGGGTCAAGCATGTAAATATCACGACTGGTCGGCCATGAGGCTACACATGTCTTGTCGGAGTCTATGCGTGGAGTGTTGCGGGAGGTTCTACACGCAGTATCGAATGCTCTGTACCTGGACTCTGCCCAGCACCTGGTCCTGGTGCAGCGTCAAGGCCTGCGCTGTGAAGCCTTGCGCCTTGTAAGGCTGAGCCCAGGGCGGGCGTAGTGATTCCAGCAGTACGCTGCGCCGCTGTGCTGTGCTGTGCTGTGCTGTGCTGTGCCGAGCTCGGTGACGCCTTTGGATTGTAAACTCACGCCTCATGCTTTGTATCTCTCGCCTCACTCACACTCTCGCCTTCACTCTCACTTCGGCAATCGAGAACTACAAGCAGATGCTATCTATAGCATTGAGCTCATGCTGCCCGCTCGCGTGGGGACGGACAGGCGCGCAGATGCTCTGGAAGCACCGCTGGAACAACCGCCAAACCCCCATGTCCCGGCATCGCACAGTGCACAGGCTTACTGTCTTCGTCTTCCAATCTTTGCGTCTCCAGCCCCGTCGACTCCCGGCGCATGACACCACCCGGATGGCCTCTCCAATGAAGAAAAGGCCCCCAATAGAGGGCCCCAAAAAAGCCCCAAGAGCTGCATCGGCGAGTCCAGCTGCGAAGCTCGCTATCGAATCAAAAGTGGCGCCCCGAGCCTACGGGAGGCTAAGGCACGTCTGCGGGTGCGATGGGCGGATGGGATGGATACATGGACATGGCCATACTTGTACGGAGGTATAGTTTCTTGGTCAGCCAGCAGTGCGTGCCAAGATCGAGCCATTCGCAGTGGAGATGCGGAGCAGAGCAGATAGCGAGCGGCACAAGGGCCGGTACAGGTACTCGGAAATTGCCTCTTGAGTGAGAGGTGGTTGATGATATGGATCGGTGCGATTCATATGCCAGGCACGCTGAGGATGTGACGGGTGCACAAGATGACGGGAGCTTGTATTCCCCAGAAAGAATCATAAAGCCCTGGCAAGAGCCACCATGACAATCATAAACCTTCATCTTGACTCTGCTATCCATCCATGTCCAGCTATGCTTGTATGTGCCTCCTGTTAATATCAATGATTCCAGCAGCAGTAAGCACTTTGGGTTGACTTGCTGCGAATCAAGCATGTCATATTAGAGGACTGGGCTCTGTAGATTAGATGCCATCATCTGCCAACCAATGAATCGCCATCTGGCAACACAGCCGTCTCATCACCTCAGTTTCTTCTCAACTCCTCTTCTTCTTCTCTATTCTCCCTCTCGACGCTCAAGCAGCAGTAGTCCATACCTTGTAATCATCCATAGCGCTAGACCCCATCTACTGCTCCTCCACAGGCCCTGTCAGCGTATCGTTCCAGCGGTGCTGCACTGTACCGTACAGTGTCCGCCCAGCGCTGACCCGTTGCACCTGCCTGTGCTGCATCCTCTGGCCACTTCCAGGTTTATTACCACTACCTACCTCTAAATTTTTTTTTTCTTTTCCCTCTCCCCTTACTCCGTTTTTTCTCTCCCTCTCCTCCATCACGAATTTTTTTTGCAAATTCTCCCCTCCATCGTTTCCGTCTGTCTTTTTTTTTTCCATTTCCCCAAAACTCGTGCTCATTTTCCTCACTCCTCGACCTCGACCCCGTGCTCGCTCTTCTCTCGAGCAATCACCTGTACGCTAAGCCGGTTCCCGCAGTGGTTTGGCTCGGCCCCGCTTCGTTCTTCATTTCTCCCGAGACCCCTTTACTTGACGATTCGACGCCTCTTTTTTTCTCGTCTCGTCGCGCCGCGGCTTTTTCCTCTGCTTGCACCATCTCACCTTTGCGCCTTGCTGCCGCTCGCCGAATCCCTCGCCGCCTCTCCAACGCACGGCGCTGCTTGTTTCCCGGGGGTGAGTCGAGTCCCGCGTTTGCCTCTTGCTTGCCAGCCGAATTTGCGCTGCTACATCGCCGGATCGCTTGATCCAGGCCCTCGCTTCTTTATCCCGCCCCCTCCACCGGCTCTGCCCAGGCCTGCAACACTCGGCCACACACGCCACTAGGCACTCTCTCCTCTGGCCATGTCGCATCTTCAGCGGCACCCCAGCCCACGGGCTGTTCCAATCTCTGGGCCGTGGGGAACCTGATATGACGACGTTTTTCTATTATCCATCGCCCCACAAATTGCATTTGACCGCAACTTTTGGATTTTATCTCGCATCTTGGCCACTAACACTTCCTCCGAGTCTTGCAGCCCACACGATAGCCATCCCATCGCCAGCTCCCTCCTCGTCTATCCACGCCGGTCGATCGATTCTTCTCCCCCGACGGAAACAATGTCCTACTACGATAACCCCCAGTGGTCGGCCCCGAGCCAGGCCCCCAACAACTGGGACCACCACGGCGCGACCACTCCTGTTCGCGCAGGTACGTTGCGCGCTCCCTCTGCCTCTCGACTTTGGGCGCTGCAACTAACTTTTTGATGCCCACAGGTGCCAACGGACCACAGCCGCAGGACGACTACGCCTTTTCCTATCAATTTGATGGTATGTGTGGTGCCGGGGAAATACTGTATCCCTTAGAATACAAACGCCTATTGCTTGAAATTATACCGTTTCTTTTGCTGCCATTACAAAGCGCCACGGGCTGTTGCCACGGGTCCACACCATGTTCGGCGCCGTGACCACAATCTCCAATCATCTCTTCTTCTTCTTCTTCTTCTTCTTCTTCTTGTTTCCGTCGCTCGAGAATTGGCATAATACTGGGCAGAGGCTAACTGGTGGATTTACAGAGGTTGATCGTGCTCACGAAAACTTGCAAAAGTCCGGCAAAGGCTACATGATGAATGCTCGACGTGAGTTTTCCATGCCCTAGCTACTAAGCTGTTGCTGGCTACAACATTCCTCTCCATCTCCTTCTGCTGCCTGTAGTAAGTAGCAAGGGCCTCGATGAGGCCCCTAAAAGAAATCTATAGCTAACCACGTAGCTGTTTCCCTTTTGTTATAGATGGTCGAATGGGTGGCTCTCGTGCCCACTCTGTCAACAACTTCGATGACGCTCGTGGCCCTCAAGGAGCAAACCTCCATAATTTCTATGCTTCCCAGCGTCACCAGTCTTCTCGAGGCTCCAACGAGGCGGAGCAGGTCTTGCAGGCGAAGAGAAGGATGGCGGCTCAGCGGGAGCGTGAGCTCCGAAACCTCCACACGGAGCAGCAATATCAGCGAAGTAGGCCTCCCTCAACTGTGTAGCACTTCCTGTCTTCCTATTCAAAAAAGTGGTTCCCAAGCAAACCAAAAAAAATATATAAAGAAAATGTTATTGGCCAACAGGTGGTTCAAGATGGACGCTTGCCTATCTGGCCGAGTCCTCTTTTTGTTGTTTTTCTTTTTCTGGAGTTTTATTTCTGTCTACTGTTTGTATTGTGTTTATGTTCAGTGTTTGAAGATAGTGAGCAATATGTGCTAACGGATCTTCTTCTGACGTAGGTGTCTTGTCTGATGTTGCCGTCCAGCAGGGAAACAAGCATATGACGGAGGAGGAGACTCGTGAGCTCATTGCTCGCCAGCGCAGCGCTTTGTATGGCGAAGGCAGCTTTGCGGATAAGGCCGGCTACATTGACGAGACTGGCGCTGTCCGCACTGGTGCCCCCGGCCCTAGCGGTCCTGCAAGCCTGCGAGGCCACTCCCCCCTCACGTTTGACACCATTGGCCGCGTCCCCCAGGCTGACGTGGGAACACCCGGATCGGCAGCTGATGTGAACGCGGCTGATCCCGGCTCGCGACCCCAGAGCACTGCCAGCCCTCAGACCAGCGGCCCGACCAACAAGGTCTTTGACAACGCCGTCGGTTCCCAGAGCCGTACTAGCACATCCAGCCCGACCAGCGGATCGCCTCCCCGCGGAGATTTCGGCCCTGGCTCCAAGTCTTCCCAGGGAGCTGCCGTTGCCCCCATCGGAACTCGTCCTACCGGAACACCCACGGCCAACGCCTCTGCCAAGCGCTCAAGCACTCCCCATGCCACTTCTGGCGGTTGGGGCCGTGGTAACGGTGTCTGGGGCGGTTCTGGCCTCGGCGCCCAGGCTAGCGTCTGGGGTTAAAGTCCATTTTTGTCATCACATTGGGCGGCGGCGTTGAAAGGACGTTGTAAATTCTTTTCTGTGATTTTTTTTTTGTCTTTTTTTATTTCCTTCTTCCTTGCTTGAACAGCACAGAGAGAAAGAGCAGGTTGAATTGTTGCATTAGTAGAAAAACAGGCGCTGGAGGTGAGGGAAAGGAATGGATCTGTTTGGCATTTTGGTTCGGTCGTTTTTGGTCAAGGCGGTTGATTTCGATCTTCGCGCGTTTTGCTTTCGCTGGGTTAAAGTCTTTGGTACGATATTCGGCGAAGAAAGGTATTGCGAGGCATTTCTGGGCGATTACGATCAAGGCAAAAAAGGGGGGGAAAGAGAAAAGGAGGCTTGCTCTACCTTATACCTGGGGATCTGGAATTGGGATGATCCTCGACAGAGGAATGAAGATATCCGGATAGGAGTTATCTTGCTTTTGGCGCAGGATTGGGACAGAAACGAGGAGTTGCGTCCTTGGTCACGATAACGGCGTATTCATTGTTTTGAGTTTTTGTGACTCCGACTTATATGTGACGGTGGGGACAACAAAATTGAACAGACATTGGGAGAAAGTCGACCGATGGGAGACGGATGGAAAGAGGAAACTTGGACCATGGAGCAGTCATTTGCTGGTGTGGAACAAAAGATTTCGATGAGGAATACCCGGAAACTTGGAGAGGCGTTCCATTGGGCTGCCGGTAAGTCGAACTGTCAAGAATGGAAATACACTTTTTGCGCCTTTGTTGGCAGGGGACAGGGAAATGGAACAGGACGCCTGGCACCACTATAGCCAAAGGGGCAGCAAAAAAGAATTCAAAAAATAAAAGCACCCAAGAAAAAAAGATGAAAAAAAGGGGAAGGAAATAACAAAATCATTGCTGGAAAAAACGGGGTTGAGCGTAAAACTAGCTTTGGGGTTTCAGGACTTGGTTTGAATTTTTGCGTGGTGTTTCTTTTTCTCTTCTCTCTTTGGGTGGCTCTGGGAATAGGCTTGGGCTCTTTGACGGCTTTTTTTGTTAGGTCTTGTTTGATTTCAAGGATGGAATGGACTTTGGGGGGTTGCTTTCACTGTTGACAAGGGTCTGCTCCTTTATATACCGTTGGGAATTACAGGCGCAGTCGTTGATTGGGGAGAGAAGAAAGATGTTAATGAGAGTGAAAAAGAGGAAGAGAGCAATTGGGAAAGAGTGGTGGATTAGTTTAACGTACAAGATACATGTAATGGGAGAAATTGGTTTGCGAATTGTACTGGTGGGTTTCGTGAGTTTTGTGAGTTTTGTGAGTTTTGTGCGAGAGGCTTTGATGTGACTTGGAGTTGCCATTAGACAGACTATTGATGTTGCTGTCCCTGTTATGAGGTTATGAGAGAAGCTCAATCACTCGCTGCTGAGTTTATCTTCAAGTCAACTGCTTAGTAGTCCGACTGGTGATAAAGGGAATAGTGGTGGTGATGATTTATATACTATCATAAACATGTTCTATATATACCAGAAATGAGAAGAAAAAAAAAGGTCATTTCTCTATCCTCTTTTTCCAACGCCAGGTTGGCCAAAGATCTCTCGTCTCCTCCATCATAAGAAGCTGTATCAGAGCATCAGCAACTTGGCCCCCTCCTCCAGGTCCATCACGTCGTCTGCCCTCACGGCCTTGCCTCCCCAGACGACGGTGCCGGTTCCGTCGATGGCAAAAGCGCCAGCCTCTTGCCATTTGCTGCCCAGCTCTGTCGAAGGGTTGTTTTCGTTGATTGTCTCGCTCTCACTACCACCACCACTGCCTTTACTATTGTTACTTGAAGCAGCAACAGCAGCAGCAGCAACACCACCTCCCTTCTTCCTCGGCGTCAATATCGCCTCAACCCTCCTCTCCTCCGCCCTGCTGCTGCTGCTGCTGCTGCTGCCCCTCTTGGCATCAATCGCGCTCGCCACCTTCTCCCCCAGCCAGCCGGTCTCCTTCCAGGCCTGGACCTGGGCCGTCGGCCCCAGCACGTACCACAGGCTGCTGGCGACGCCGAGCCCCCAGGCGGCGTAGATGGCGCGCTCCTGGTCGATGACGATCTGGACGTTCCAGGCGCCGCCGAGCATGTCGATCCATTTGGAGGTGGCGCGGGCGGAGGCGTGGGAGATTGCGATGCAGGTGATGGAGCCGGCGTGGCGGTTTGCGATGGCACGGAGGGTGAGGAAGGTTTTTTGGGCGACTTTTTTTTTTTTGGATGACTGTTAGTATATAAATGGATATATATATATGTGTGTGTGTGTGTGTGTGTGTGTATGGGTGTAAGTGTAAGTGGGAGGAGGAGGAGGAGGAGGGGGGGGGGGGGGGAAATGGCTTCTATACAAGTGTAAGATATACATGTATGAACCGGACTGATACTTACAAGCACATCCCACGCATCTCAGAAACACAACTAGGCATTTATTCCGCCTTCCTAGCTCTAGCCTCCTCTGTCGATCCTGCGGCGCGACGTCTCCGATTCGAGGCACGGGGGCGACTTTGACGGGAGGCGGCGGCGGCGAGAACCACGGGTGGACTTTGAGGGGTAGAGATTTGGGCGTCATCCATGAGGACCAGTTGTTGTTGGCGTTGTTGTTGTTATCGTTGCCATTTTTGGATGCTGGAGAAGAAGAAGAAGAAGAAGAAGAGGATGGTGATGTGAATGATGAAAAGTCTAGGGAGGTGTTGGTGCCGGAGAGGCCGACTTTGCGGAGGGCGATTTTTGTGGTGAGGCTGGAGATCATGGTTTGGTCTAATAGCAGGTCATATGGGCGGTTGGCAGAATAAGGAAATGTAGCAATATACAGTGGCGTATATCACTTTCTTTTTTTTTTTTTTTTTTTTTGTTTTCGTTGTATGTCTAGAAAGACAAAGGGGGGTATCAAAAAAAAGCAGTGTGTTTGGACATGTAAGAAGGACAGAATTGATATTATATGAAGGGGGCTTAAAGATCAACAAAATCGTATGATGGAAACAAAAAACATTACGCACGCACTACCAGATAGAATATAAACTAAAAAAAGAAAAAGAAAAGCTCCCTCCCAGCGGTTCTTTTTTTTCTTATTTGATTGCTTTGCATTGCTACCTATCAAAACACAACCACCCCCGTACTATCATGCAAGAAACAAATCTGATACAAAGGGGCGCCCCAATTCCCAACGCCAGTGGCATCAGAAACAGTAGGGTGTGTCTGTTGCGTGAGTGTGCCCCTCCTCTTAAAACATTCAAGTTTCCTGTCATTGAAAGTACCGAAAATCCCTCCCCCTCCCCCCCGCGGGACCATCTGCTAATCACTTTTGCCCTTTCCGGCTTGTGCAGTGACTGGCCCTCCTTTGTCCTTTGGGCGTAATCAGAAAAAGGAAATGAACCCTGAAGTTTGGAAATTGGGAATTTTGGGCTGCGGGGGGCAGCAGCCTATTGCGCGCTTTTAGGAGGGATCCTAGTCGAAATGAGCGAGTCAGGGCCTGCTGATTGGCTGGGAGACTTGCGGAGGCGGATTGGATTTGCCCAGGGGTGTTTTGGGACTTGGTTCTTGTTATTTGATGCCGCGGACTTGTAGCACACAGCCTTGTTTATTGCTGGATGACGGCTGTGAATTTGCGGAGGCATGACTGTTTGAGCATGTATCAGTTCATGTTGTCAGTGTGCATGTAGGATGCAGGTGCTTACTTAAACCTCAGTACACATTGATGGCGCCCAAAGGCCATAATACAGCACCCAAGGCATAATTCACTTATACAGATAAAAAAAAAAAAAAAAAAAAAAAAAAAAGGACGGGGCTGAAATATATCAAGAAGATTCTGTAAGGCTAGTTTGATTGCTTATTTCTGCTTTATTAAGCTGCGTATTGCCTTGTGTTACGGAAGAATAGGTATATACGCAGTGTCTCTGTTCATACTATGTACGGCTGCGTAAGCCGACTTTGTTGCACCATGAAATCTCACCTCTCGGCCTCTTTTTTTTTTTTTTTTTGGTGTTGCCTTCAAATCAGTGAGACGCCGTCTTACTTTTTGTTTTATTTCTCTTCCTCTGTGGGTCAGATTGAAGTGGAAATCAGCTCGGCTTCTTCCGAACAAGTTCAGGGGCGTATCGTGATATATGACGCCTCGCATTGGCTGCGCCTTGTGTTATCGTGCCTTGCGGATGTGGCGTCATATGCCGTCCCGGTCGCGTACATGGGATGGAAAAAGAGCTGATTTGAGACGAGACGAGATGGAGATGTAAGCATAGTGTAGCCTTGTACTACTAAACTGTAGCATAGCCCTGCGCCCTGCCAAGTGTGCTGAGAATCAGCTAGGGAATATGGACGATGGCGATTTTCAAGAGCATAAAGGCTTTTCAAAAGGCTCATCTGGCGGAGACAAGGCTGCCAAGTTGGATCCTACACACTTGTCTACGAGAGCTGTTTGCCTCACTGAATGTGCTTGCTAGTAAACCCATCTAGTTATTCGTTCCTGTGAATGTCACCTTTTTCATAATTAGGTACCCTAAGAAGCAGATGGCTTTTACAGATGTTACGAGGCGCAGGAACTCTACAAACACGGAAACTGCCCTGTACAAGGCTGGTTTGTCGGCCAAGGCCCATAATTCTTGGCAATAAGTCAACTTTAACATATGTGTCATCGGATCAAGCCCTGCCGTGTTGCCCAATATAGTAACGATATATCGTGGTTTCGCTCGTCTACATCCCCGAAATCATTGGTCCGCCGTGAATCGCCGCGGAAGCGATTATGCGGCGTGTCGTGGATTCTAGACTCGAAGCGGCGCAGGCACCCTTTGCGCCGGAAATGTACACGCCGAAATACTGCATGTTGGAGTACGGCAGCACGGCAGCACGGCAAGGCTATGCAATGCATTACTACACCGTTACACTGCATACGGTGACAGGACGGCACACGCCATGGAAATGGGAAGAAGCATCTGAAATGACGCTTTAGTTTGCAGCCTCAGCGCTTATGTTGATGGAGCTGAAGAGACCCAGGCGGCTAAATGGATGGCTCCCGGCAACATTGCGGCGCGTCTTGGCATCTGACGAATATCAGCCTGATAGCATATGGTAAGTAGTGCGTGAATAAAAGAATAAAAGAAAACAAGAAAACAAGAAAACAAGAAGAGGAATAAAAGATACAAAAAGGGACAAGTTTAGGGAAATTATGAAAAGAGACTGAAATTATGAAGACAGAATGGAATTATGAAAGGAGAATGGAATTATGAAAGGAGAATGGAATTATGAAAGGAGAATGAAATTATGGAAAGAGAATGATGATGGCATCTCCATTACAAGAGTCTCGTTTGTGAGGCCAATGTGGCGAATACCTTCATGAACTGCATATAAGCTCAGCCTTGAAAAGCTTGAAAAACGCATATATCCCAATCGAGACAAGATTTGAGGTACCAGCATGTGGTAGGGTTCCCAATTGGACGGGCGTAGCTCAGAACGAAATAGCCTATCATTGCCAGACGTCTAGGCTTATTACCCCAGAGTAGAGCTTATCATGCAGGACTATGAAGTGTAGCGCTGGGATAGGGCGATGGGCCGGAGTCAATCGGCTGCTGGCAAAGATCTGCCAGCTGAATTAGCCCCAAACGAGAGTTTGTGATAGATGTAGGCCCGTTCTTGCGTTTTAGCTCGCCCATTAGGCAATTAGAGTCGGTTGAGAGCTGCAGCAAGTGGGTGTGCGAGAGAGTTTAAGGGTTATGCGGGGACCTGACTCGGATTGAGTTCAGTTGAGTTGTTGAGTTCTCGTGTTGCCGTCGATCACATGGTTAGTGTTGAGGCTGTCAGGATCTTTTCGTCCGATGGTTGCTTGCTAGTGCTATCAAGGATTGAACAAGACTCTCGGCCGAGATACGACGTAGAAAGAGAGAGAGAGTCCTGTAGAGGCGGGTTGCACGAAACCAATAGCAATACGGGATGGGCCGATCCCGACTCTAATCGCATCGTCAATGCCAGTTTCCAATCCCGGAGAAGGGCGTCGACATGGCCTCAACTAGGCTAAATACAGATGGTGATACTGGCAGAGATTGGCAGTTGGAGAAACGTGACATGGATCGGTTCCGTGGCCATGACCGCCATCGTGTCACCCCAAAGCGACAGAGTCTAATACCAATAGTAGAAGCTCTAGCAGCTGCTAGTCCTGCCATGCACGGTGAGCCCAGAAACATAATCGTGCAGATAGTAGTAGTAGTAGATGGAGGTTGCCAGAAGCGAGCTGCATACTGCAGGATGTGCATGCACAGTAGCCGCTCTGCAATGCGGGCGCAGCGTAAAGTCGAGCTATGGCCCTGCCTATACGGAGTCTGTGATACGAGGAGCGACGAGCCCCTCGCAGATGGATGGATTCTGATTCTCCGAGCCTGATAGGGAGGCGCAGCGTCGGATAAACCAGATTAATCGGCATGACGTGGCGATGGCTGCATCTTGATGTTGATGTTGATGTTGATGTTGGTGTTGATGTTGGGGCTGATGTTGGCGCTGATGTTGGCGCTGGTTTTGGTGTTGGTGTTGGAGATGGATAAATCTGGAACTTGCATGCGAATCCGTCATTGAGTCGAGCGCTGTAATACAGGCACAAGCACGCACTGCAGCCGGCTACATGCAGCCCGTAGCGGTACGCAGCACACAGCCTGTAACGGGTATTTGCGGCAAGGATGGGCAGGTACATGTACTCGATACGGCAGCTTTTTCCATTTCGTGCCTTACATCTTACATGTTCGAGGCTGGCTGTATCAATGCAGTGAATACAGGTACTGGACGCAGCCGTACAAGCGTGCATTCATACTAATGCAGCAGGATGCATCCATCCGCTGACCCCTCCTACAGTAGGTACCTAGGTATATGGGTAGATTATAGTAGTAGTAGTATCTGGTACTTGGATGTCGGTGATTTGTATGCAAGACCTACTAGCATAGGTATAACGGGGAAAAGGCCATGGGAGGCGGCGAAACGAGAGATGCAAAGAGGTGGCATTGAATTCCACCTGCCAAACCGAACCACTGCTGTTATCCAGGCTCGGCTAGTCCATGTCGATACCTACTATTTGGAGAGAAACATTAGTAAAAACTACCTAGGTACTATAGGTATTACGGCACGGTACGGCACTGGAAGACGCCTATGCTTGAGAACCGCCCTTTCTAGCCCTCATCCATTCCTACCATCTGCAAAGCGCCCGGACAAGAGGGCAGCAGAATTCCCCTTCTGCCCCCCTCTGTCCCTGATTGTGTCTGCTGTCAGTGCTCGTGACCCGTAGCTCTGTCCGGTGAGGAAAACAAGGACGTTCGGCGCTGCTCAATCATAGGCACTCCCTATATCAAGTGCTAGACTAAGTCCTACATAAGGTAGAGAGAGGTAATCACCAATGCGCAGCCGAGCGCTGTAAAGATCCCTTGATGGCGGGGCCTTTTGTGCGGGTAGCAAGTACCGGGTACGAGGCACTGCATTTCCCCCATTCATTCAATATTAACCCATTGCCGTCCATTTCATTTTTTTTTCTCAGCGGTCGTGCCGGACAGCCAACCCGCTCTGGGCTTGGAAGCCCTTTCGACGACAAATACGTGTTACAGCATATGACTTTGGAAGGCATACTAGAAGGATCAGACGCTACGTACCTACCAGTTTCTAGATCTGGGTATTCCAATTCCAAGCCTTGCCATCAGCACACTAGGTACGTATACCTACTGTAGGCATTTGTCTTCAACTTTAGTCAGACGCGATGTAGGTAGAACACATGTAGATATTACCTGCAATCACGTGGCGGGCGTGGATAGAGCCATAGTGTGTATCAGGTAAGTATGAGAACTTCCATCGTCATAGACAAGACAAAAAGGATGTATGTCGCAGTGCCTGGTTCAGAGAAAGGAAAGCCAAAATATCCGCAGATCGGACGAAATAAACGCGTCTTGGCGTCGCGCGAATGCCCGTGCGTACTCGCTGCTTGTACTCGATACCTGAGTGAGGTCGGTACCTTGTAGCAGAGCCAGAGCCAGCAGGAACCCTTAACCTTGTACTCCGTACCATCCATGCAACATTCATTCGCAGTGACTGATCGACGGAACACGGCTTATGTAAGGCAATATAGGGATAGCGCAATCCTGAGCCTCGGATTCTCTGCAGTGCGTTGCCGTTGTCTGAAACGATGCTGTCATGCCAGCAGCACGAACGTATTAGTACTAGTAATGCCATTATTATTCAGGTTATCCCTTTTTGCTGCTGCGTCCATCAGTGTTGCGCAGGCGGCGCGACCGGTGCCTTTTTGCAGATTCCATGCCAGCCGTCACCCCTCCAACCTGTACACTCACTACTGTAGTAGTATAGTAGGTACTTACCTGCTCGTGGGCCAAACACGAGAAACGCAAAGATGGGGGTTAAGGGGGGACCGTTACCACTGACTGCTTTGCGGAGATGACCATGGACAAGTACAGAGTACATTATACGGAGTATAGCATTATGACATCTCAAGGTTCTCGTGCCGGATCTCTCCAGCAGCTTCCCCTGGCTATGATTGTTAGGTGGCGGGTACTGGTACCTACTATGCTTGTTTGCCCACTACCTACCTCTAGCTGTAGGTACTAAGCTGATCTATGACGGTGACTGAGGGCGGCTCGCATGGACTGCCTTGTGGAAGCAGCAGCAGCAAAGACGCGG
The DNA here is from genome assembly GCA_021066465.1 of Trichoderma asperelloides. Lineage (NCBI taxonomy): Eukaryota > Fungi > Ascomycota > Sordariomycetes > Hypocreales > Hypocreaceae > Trichoderma > Trichoderma asperelloides. The sequence goes on along the minus strand of JAJKFY010000335.1, from coordinate 8,111 downwards.
CAGTCAAGAATCTTTGCTTTAGAAAAGACCAGTTGATGCGGATGCCGGATGCTCATGAGGGCTGCAGGCGCTACTTGCAGAGCATGGGCTCAGTCTGTATAAGGGTAGTAGTAAGTACATCCAGTCGTCGAGTACCCGGTAGCAGTGCTAAGGGACGGACGGAGGTTGCTGGAGATGCAACTGGCACCGATGCATCTCCCAGCAGCAGCCGGCACTGCCAATCATGGGAGATTTGATGGATTTCATGTTTACAGCAATGTTCCATTAAGCCGCCCGTCATAGGCTAATACCTGGTGCGTGCCTGGTAGCAGGCACCTGGTAGCAGGTAGTAGGTAATGCACAACATGGAAGGTACATGTATTGTCCATGTGCTTCAGGTAGGCGGTGCCGATTCAAAGTGAAAAGTCGCCAAATGCTCCTCATACCTAGTCATTTTTAGAATTCGTCTACACAGACCCCCCGCTGGGGAGCCATTTCCAGTAGCAAGATTGGCGAAATTCCTTCATTTCTGGAAGCACGCCGACCTGAAGCGTGCGAAACTGCACAATGGAGCCTCTGGCACGCCCCCAGGCGGTGGGCAACGCTACCAATGTGCGTCTTTCCAGCCATGTTGTAGAGCCCCCCCTAGGCCGCCGCGGCTGCTGTAGATTCCGCGTTGCAGGCACCGGGGCAGTTTGCTGCTAGCGCCCCGACCACCTGCTGGCATCGGTTGGTGCATGCGGTGCAGCGCAGTGCAGTGGACATGTCAATTCCACTGAGCACCGCAGCCAGTCCCGCTAGGGCTAAGGCGCATGGCCGCTGTACCAGTACTCGCACACGGTACATGCGCTATGCCAGCATGGCCATCTGATCTCGCGGCTGAGGTATCCAGTACTTGCCGGCCTTGTTTCCGTTAAACTCAAGTAGGTTCTACTGTATCGTGATATCAGATGAACTCTCCAAGCACCACCAGGCACTGCTTGGCTCGCATTGGCTGCCGACCGAGCTGAATGCACGCGCCTGTGTCTCGAGAGGGCTCGAAGCTGCCATGGGAGACCTGGTTCCTGGGTTTGGCGCAGCACGCAACTGGAAATTCAAGGGCCTGCTTAGCAACCCGGCTCTTGTCTCGCCTCCTGTCGCGAACAGCCCACCACCCTCCCTGTCCAATGACAGCGGCCCTGCCCACGGTGATGAGTTAGGTAGTACTAGCAGATACAAGCTACTGGAGCGCAAGCCCACTAAAAATGGCAAAGCCCAGCACATCATAGGCTGCGTGCGAGTTTGCATTGGTTGTTATCCCCAAAAGAGAGAGAGCCAAGCAAATTAGAGTCACAGACATCAGAGTCTGCGTGCTCGCTCTCCAAGAGAGGAAGATGCACGGCTGCATCGTAAATAGAATGCCTGTAGTACTAGTAATAGAAACTGAATAAGAAGCACCCTCGCAACGCACAGCACACCTGTACAAGTAGTGTTCAGCTGCCATTGAGCGCGCTGTTTCTTCACCCCAGAAGTAGTGCCGAAAGGGGGGTGAGCCCCAGATCCAGGAGGGCAGCGCTGGCTCCCGATTGAGGTCGCCGCGCAGGTCACGGGTACTTGCCGCAATACCTGCACCCACGGGTACCCGCTACATGCGCCGCGGGCCTGGCAAGGTACCGCTACTCCGTGGGTGGAGGCTTTGCACCACACCTTCACCTCTCTTCGCTCGCTGACCTGCATTCACAAGTTCCCCATCCTGCAGCAACACCTGCTCGCGGACGGCATCTCGACGTTGTCTGGTCTGCATCGTGTTTTTGTCATCACTCGCTTTCCTTCTTCTTCTTGTCGTCCCTGTTTCCCTTTTCCCTGGTCCCTCTCGCACGCTCTGACGCCCTGCTGCTCGTCAAGCCCGCAACGCCTGTCGCCGCCGCCTCAAGTGCTGCCGACCAAGTCAATTCCCTCGATACCTCGCCAGCCGAAGCCCCCTTTTGCGTCTGCCATTGCTCGCTCGCTTCCCAGGCTCTGCGTCTCGACAGCGGCCTCACGTCTCTGCCCTGCTCTCACTCCCCTCGCCTCTGCCGATACCCTCATCGCCCGCCGAAGCCTTGGGGCTGCGCTTCTGCCGTCGCCGATTCTTCCTGCCGCCAGCCAGTGGGCCCGCAAAGCGCAGCATCTGGTCGCGATTCTCCAGCAGAAATCTCGCTTTTCGAATCTGCCCCCCTCTCTCGCCTCGCATAACCCGCTCCTCTGATTTTTCTTGCCTCGTTTTTTAAAATTCGCCCTCTGCGCTCGAGACACGCAGGCGGAGCCATCACCGATCGCAGCCCTCGCGAACACCGCCGTTGTATTGCCCCCCCTTCTCACGACAGACAAGCAATCTAGTCACCGACCAGCCAGCTCGGTCAGCTGCAGACGTCATCTCGGCAGGCTGCTTTTGCTCTGCTCGTCTCTCTAGAGTCGGAAGGCTTCTCGTTCCATGGACACTCGGACTCAGGCGTCCGAAACTCAGCATTCTTACCCTCCCAGTCCGTGGACGTCGACAACACCGACAACTCCAAACGGGCTGACGGCGCATACCCCGGACGGGTCCCAGGACGCTGCCGCCGCTAACCTGCAATTCACTCCTCCCATCGACATCCTCCCGCTGCTCCTCTCTCCCCAGCAGTCCCTATATCACGCCCAGCTCCTTCATTACAACAAGCTCATCTCCCCGGCTCGAGGGGGCGGCCTGCAGTCGGCGCCACTTCCCCCGGTTGTGTCTTCTCCCCACGTACAGGCTACGTCTAGGTCGCGATCTTCTAGCAAAGCATCACTGAGGGATAGCACCACCACTCCCAAGGGAAATACGACTGGAGGCCATGGGAGCCGCACACACCAGGGCTCAGACAAAAGCCGAACGGTTATAACGTCGAAAGAGGTGCCACCCAAGATGCCTGCGAAGCTAGCGGCCGATGCGTCCAAGAACTTCCACCACCGAGCGATAGCTAGATCCTCGTCGCCCCATGGGCTCTCCCATTCCAGTTCTGTGCCATCAACGCCGCATCAGCATGCCCGCCAATTCTCCTTTGAATCCCGGGAGCCGTCACCCAACAACGGCAACAACCACTCACCGCGCTCAGCCTACTCCGAGACGAACAGCGCATTGCCCTCGCTGCGGCCGCTGCCGCCGCGATTAGGAGGATGCAAATATGAGACAGCGCAGGTAAATTCGAGAAGGAGGATACCGTACTCGACTGGAAGCGAGCGCTTGGAGAAGCTGGATTTGAAAACCGTCAAAAGCAAGCTATCAGAGAGCGAAGAGAAAAAGCTGGCCGCAGATATGAATGAAATTTACAACAAGCTGCTGCCTACAGATAAAATTGAAGAGAATAGGAGGAAGCTGGTTAACAAGCTGGAGACGACATTCAATGATGAGTGGCCGGGACACGACATCAAAGTGCACCTTTTTGGCTCGTCTGGTAATCTGTTGTGTTCAGACGACTCTGACGGTATGTTCCCCTGTTTGCTTTTCATCCGGAAACGCAGTGTAGTACTTGACTTCTAACGCGCCAATACTTAGTTGATATTTGCATTACGACGCCATGGCATGAGATGGAAGACGTCTGCATGATAGCTGACCTTCTCGCCCGACGTATGTTTACCCCCTTTACTTTTTTTTTTTTTTTTTTTACTTTTTCCCCCCTCTCTTCTTTCTTTCTCGGAAGCTAATAAGAATATATAGGGGGCATGGAGAAAGTTGTTTGCATCTCTGCAGCCAAGGTTCCCATTGTCAAGATTTGGGATCCTGAGCTCGGCCTTGCGTGTGATATGAACGTTAACAACACTCTGGCGCTCGAGAACACTCGAATGGTGCGGACATATGTCGAGACCGACCCGCGCGTACGGCAGTTGGCCATGATTTTGAAGCATTGGACACGGAGGAGGATTATCAACGATGCTGGTAAGAACTTTTTTGCTTCTCTATTCTTCTTTGGCCTGCAGGATGAGATCTATACTTTCCTATCTTGCCATCTCTCTCTTTTTTTTTTTTTTTGTGTCCTAACATGATTGCAGCTTTTGGAGGTACCCTGAGTTCATATACTTGGATATGTCTTATTATCGCGTTTTTGCAGCTGAGGAACCCTGCTGTTTTACCGGCGCTGCACCAATTGCCACATAAGACTACCAAACCAGATGGGGCTGTCAGCGACTTTGCTGATAACCTCAAGAAACTCAAGGGGTTTGGCAACAAAAACAAGTCAAGCGAAGCTGAACTTCTCTTTCAGTTCTTTCGATTTTATGCGCATGAATTCGATTATGACAAGCACGTCCTTTCCGTACGGCAGGGCAAGCTGATCACCAAGCAAGAGAAGAAATGGCACTATGCTATGAATAACCAGCTTTGCGTAGAAGAGCCGTTCAACACGTCTCGCAACCTCGGCAATACGGCAGACGAATACTCGTTTCGCGGCCTTCACATGGAGCTTCGAAGGGCGTTTGACCTGATTTCCAACGCCAAGTTGGAAGAGGCCTGCGAGCAGTACGTTTATCCGAAAGAGGAAGAGAGAGTTTGGTCCCGGCCGGCCACACAGCCTCGGCCGGCGCTGCTGCGGAGTTCGTCGCAAACTCACCCTTCTGGGCGAGGCGGTCGTGGTGGCCATCGCGGCGGCCGACATAGCAACAACTATCACCGCACCGGCGGGTCCAATATCAGGAGAGCATCATCAACTACGCCTACCTACGACCCGAACATGTTTGTCCAGCCTGTCAACATGCAACAGGATATGGCATGGTTTGCGGCTGCTGCTGCCGCTGCTGCCGGTACCCAGTACCCGTTCCCATTTGCTCAGCAGGACTTGATGCAGATGGCCTACCAGGAGAGCATGCGCCAGCAGCTGCACCATCTCTATGCGCAGCAGCAGTCGCCAGCATTCATGGCCCACCAAACCATGGGTCAGCAGAGGATGTCTCCCAACAACACGGCATCTGGCCAGCAGCCCCCCACCGATCGGTCTCGAACGAATTCGTTTGATACTGCCCCAATCGGTGCCACGTTGCGGCCTGATTTATATGCCCTCTACGGCATGGGCATAAATCAGCAGTTCTACGCGCAAGCAACGGGCTATGGAACTTATCCCTCTTCGCCGGTAACGTCCAACGGCATCGGGCCAGAGTTTCGCCGTCCTTTGCAGAGATCCACGGTTACATCGGATAATGGCATTTCGGCTTCATCGAGCTCACTAAGGTCACAGTCTCAGCCTGCCTCGCGATCGCCGTCTACGGCACACAGCCGGGCTGCCTACACCCCCGGTATTGGTCCTTCAAGCGTACCAGGCTATGCTCCAAGACACATGCATGGCATGACCATCCCCAACTTCATGTCCGACGATGCTGATCTAGATGACGGGTCGAAGGCCTCTTCAGATTCGCCACAGTCTGAAACAGAGAACAGGTCTAATAATGGGCTCTTGGGGGCACGGGGTTCGAGTCCTAACCAGCAGTCGCTGCTACCCCATAGCCATAGCCCTACGACGAACGGCATTGCATTTGGGGACGTTGCAAGTCAGTCATCCAGCCCAAGGAGGCGTCGGTTGTCGACAGATCAGCTGCCCCAAACCATATTGGACAGGCGGATGAGGAGGACCTCTCGGTCACCTTCACCCCTCGACCATTCTAGGACGATTCCCTCGTCGCCTCTTGCCACAGCCCCCTTCCCTGGAGTTGGCCAGGCTCAGAACAAGAATCTGGCGACGAGGCCTGTAGTCGTCAATGGATCGGGCCTCAAGAGCAGTATGATTGCCGCGTCAAATCAGGGACAAAAGGACTCCTTGGCAGCCGAGGAGTGTGCCATGGCAAAGATTGATAACGCTCTGCACATCAATACGATACCGTCAGCGACTGGCGCAGACGTGCAGGGCAGCCAGCCATCGCTGGCACCAGCCCCTTCCCTGCCAGCGACGGCGGCAGATCGTCCACCGGTTATTGTCAACGGCTCTAATAGCAAGCCAGCTATGCCTCCTGCCGAGGATGCTTCGTTTAGAGATAGGATTGCCATGATGGGTTCGTATCAAACGGCTCCATTCGGGATGCCGCAAGATGTTTTACAGGCCAATGGCATGACGAGACTTCCACCCTCGACAAAACAGCGTCTCATGTCCAGGCAAGCGCAGAACGGCGTGATCGCTCCTCTGGATCTTGCCATTTCTGATCACCGCAAAGCTATGGTAGCCGAGATAGCCCACCTATCTCCCGTCTACGAGACCCAAACGTCATCCCCGACTGCCACGCGGAAGCCAGATGCGCCCGCGGTCAGCACCGGCAAGACTGTCCATGGAAAGGTAGACGCCAAAGCAGACATCAAAATCACTCATGAGGAGACGGCTAAACCCGCGGCTAAGGCTGAAGACAAGGTTCAGCCGGCTCGGGAGAACCAGAAGTCATCAAAGACGCAAAAGTCAGCAGCTCAGAGCAATCAGCGTAACAATACCCCGCGTGAGAATGGTCACGTTCGAAGTGCCAAGAGCGATGGCGACGGCGGCTGGCAAAAGGCTGGCAAAGGGAAGAAGAAGGGTTCGAGTGGGCTTGCGCAAGCCGCGCATGCGGAGCAGCCACCAAAAAGCGACTCGGAGCGAAAAGGAGGCTGAACATATATATGTATGCAACATGAATGACGGCGATGACGATGACGGTTTTCTATCTTGTTTTTTCTCTCCATCTTTTTAATAAAAACAAAATACAAAAAAGGATGCTCCAAAGGATTTACATCCAACATAAGGCGGCAAAAAATTGAAAGGCGAAAAAAAAAAAATGATACCACAGCTATGCGGAGCTCGCCAATTCTACTCATCAATATGAGAAAAATGATTATAATGGCGACGTTGGATAGGGGAAGCATCCGTGGCCGCGACAACCAGAGTCATGTACCTGTATTGGGAGGAAGGGCGGGAACGTTTTGCTTGTACAAATGACGCAACCAAAATATGAAGAAAAGCTGCACTATTCTCAACAAAGCAGCTACGAGGGGCCTTGGATCTGCCTATGTGTGAATTGCATGGCCAAAAGACTGAGTGTGTTGCATGCGTGTACGTATGTATGGCTGACGGATGAAGCAAAAACAAAAAATGATGACAAAAAATAAAGAGAAGAAGAGGCACAAAGAGAGGAAGAATTACAACTCAACGTCCGCGAATGATATATCACAGTACAGCAAAGATCCAAGAATGAGCTTTGACGGAAAGGACACTGGAAGGAAACAAAGGAGAGAAAGAGGAATTGATACATATACATCATGGCTGGGGAAGGATGGAAAGGCGTTTGCATCAATGAAAGCTCAGAGCTGAAAACTCGATAATACGTTATGTCATGTTTTTATCTGTGGTTTTTTTTTTTTTTTCTTTTACCTTTATTGCTTTTTTTTTTTCTTTGTCTGCAAATGGAGCACAAACACAAACCAGCGGCATTAGATGGAATGTTACAAAAAGCATTTAAGAAAGATTACGGACAGCAAATAAATGAAAGCGTAAATTAAAAAGATGTATGTGGCGCGCTCTCGCATTGTTTTGTTTGATGGGCTCAACGTTCGTTTTTTACTCTACTTGTATGAAGCTTTTGATGACGGGTCTGGAATTTTCTTTTGTTGTTTTTTGCAGGTTGTATTTGAGTATGGTGAGGATGGATGTTATAATATACATACATGTATGACATTTTGCACCTCTAATAGAATGGTATAGAAATATATGTTTTTGATTTAAATTATTGTATTATCTCAGTTGACTTGATGATGAGGCAATAGGAGTTATCTGATCGATAAGTGCTTACTTGACGCATATAGCTTCCTGGGGCATCAGGGAAGATGTGTGCCCTAGCAAGGATGGGTTTAGGATTCTGCTTAAGGGGTCCCATTGCTCTCTAGTAATTATCTGTAATTGCATGAGAAGATGGCAGTGTATTCTTCTTCTTCCTAAATTATCGGACTTCATTGGTGGTTGTCGAGGTGTATTTATTGGTTCTGTGTGTTTGTGTGTATCTGGTTGCAGTAATGGATTTTGGATGATGTCCCTAGAAAGTCTGCTCAGTTGGCAGTGTTTCGCAATATAATTAACACGGGGGGGGGGGGGGGGGGGGGGGGGGGGGGGGGGGGGGGGGGGGGGGGGGGGGGGGGGGGGGGGGGGGGGGGG